>CAJVRC010000897.1:291512-546992 GCA_911456345.1 Penicillium egyptiacum
GTCTTTCGTTTCTTGTGTGTTTGTTTTCAGACTATACAAGCCAGTGGACCAGGACACTCACTGCTAGGATAACGGTCTATCATAGCTTCAGGTCGGTATACACAATAAACTCGAATTTTCGTTGGCTTTTTTAAAAACAACAATAAGCCAAATAGGATGTTGTCTGCGTCTCCTGTTCTCGACTTCGACGACCGAGGCGAGTGGTATCCGGGTGAGTGAAGACGGACGAGTGGTCTTCTCACGCACGGATGTATGCGTATCGGACGGTATCAGGACATGAGAGGGAAGGCGTGATATTGTATGCTGCTTCTTCCTAGATTCTTGGCTGTCTTCTTGGATCTAGCTTGTAGTTATCGTGTGTATATATAGTGTATCTGTGTTTGTATGTATTCATACCACGACTCCACGCTGAGGCTAAAACAACTATTCAATGTTCGGGGTAAGGGCTACGGCAACGCTTTACAAACTTTTTCTAAAGGACACAAGAATATTATGCAAATGCTACTAGAGGGCGGCCGCGGAGTTCAATGTTCAGGGTGGCTTATACGGCAATGCCCTATACGCTGCTTGTTCCGAAGGACACGATATTATTGTGCAAATGTTGTTACAGCGGGGAACCGACGCCAACGCCTAGAGTGGATATTATAGCAATGCCCTGGAGGCTGCTTGTACTGAAGGACCCTACAAGATTGCGCAAGCTTTGTTAGAGCGGGGAGCCGATGTCAATGCTCACAGTGGAGACTAAGGCCATTCCCTACGGACTGCTTGTTCTGAAGGAGGCAACAAGATTGTGCAAATGTTGTTGTTATAGCTTTATTGCACTAAATTCAACTAGATTCCAAGTTCCCGTCCTCCAAGATTTCCAAAAGTTTCGGCAATTACTCGCCGGGTCCCAAGTAGGTTGAAACTAAATGACTCATGTCACCGCAGGCGTCCGTAGGCTCATAGTTTCCTCCAAAGCCATTGCCCTCGACAACGGTGCGGTAGTAGAAGAGGGCCTTGTTGCTTTGCTCGACAAATCCAAACACATCAGCGTGCCCAGCCTCCGCATATTGCTGCCATCTGCTTGCAAGAGCTGTAGATGCACCTCTGCTATCGCTGCCGGATACAAGAGAAAGTTTTGATGCTTGAAAGTGATCTTGACTCTCGCCCCATTATGTCGCTTGGCCTTGGAAGAAGTCGCGTTTCCAGAGTCAGCAAACGGAATGTGGAAATGCAGTTCCGTCCGCGAAGTGATGAATCGTATAATCATGAGCTTTCTTGCTCTGCCTATGTCTAACATTCTTGAGCATATGGCGCGACATCAGGGCTGGCTCATTGTCTCTTGTCATGATTCCGTCGCTAGGAAGAGTGACGATCTCAACAGAATCATAAGTATAGCAACTCAGGTTGAGCATATCCTCAATATTTGAAGGAGCATCATCGCTAGCGAGCGACGACTACTCATGAATGCGTTGGTAGCGCCGACAACGACAGATCCTAGCTTGTAGATATAGCCTACACCGAAGATCCACTGGAAGCCCTGTTTGACGTCTTCGGCCCAAACTGCGCGCTGTTTATGCTCGTGCCTCTCACGGGCCCCCTTGGCGTAATCCGATGCCTTGGTGACGAAAACATTCCTAAGATTCAGAAAGAAGGAGTCAAAATTGATGTACATGGAGCTGGAGATTAACAAAATTGAGGAGTGTCAATACATACGCCACTTCGAGGGATGAACGGGCCCAGATTGCCTTTGCTACAGATATGCATTGTGCAACAGTCACTCTCTTCTCAAGTTCAGCTTGAGCAACACCCGCAGAGTGAGCACTTTGGTTGGAGGCATAAGTTCCCTTGCCACTGGGCGCGGCATAGGCCACATAAGATAGAGCGAGAGAAAGGAAAGTCGGAAGCCTTGTCGATAGATACCAAAGCAAGTTCTATGGGCTCTAGTGGGTACATCCTCGGCGAAAGGCCGCAAGTCCTAATTTTCAGTTTTCATGAAAACCACACAAATGGACCCTATACGTATCCACCGTTCACATGGCCCGCCGATTCCTTCGCCTATGGATTGCAGGCTTGGCGAATTAAGTGGAGCTCAGATAGAAATTGACCTCCAAAGTTGGCTGGAGAGTTTGCTAAAGCATTGCCAAGGCCGCCGGGCCGACGAGAATTACTCTTGAGACATTTTGGCGACTCTGGGTTCGGACGGTACTCACTCTCCTATGCACAGTAACACGCTAAGAAATTGGGGGACCAACGTCACCTAAACTCCGCCGACTCTGCCCTTTCTACTCTGTATCTTTCAACTCTCCTTTTCTCTCCTCTCGCAATTTTCAGGAATTCAACATGGAAGCGAAAACCCCTTCCGGTCCCTGTCCCGGATTAGCTCAAAAAAAACATACATCAGACCACCCTCTAGGGCGCATATTGGAACCCCTTGGGTTCTACAGACATCCAATCTTGTATGCCCCTTTTCTAACCTTTAGGTGCTAGCTGCTAACCCGCGCCGTGGAGGTTCACGCTTTGTATTTTCGCATCTTTCTTTCTATTTACTTTCGTTTGTTGTCAATACTGTGATGCAGATTCGTGTCGTTATTACCGCTGGAACACAATGTCTGCTTTATCGCTCTTTTTGTTCACTTATGGGATATGGGGTCAGGGCGTCAAAAAGCTTGCGGCGCAAAGCAGGCAACGAGAGGAGTGTGCGTTGCGAAATGAGAAGACACCGGTGTCTGCCTCTTGAAACAAAGAATGGAAGAAAGATTTTAGGATTCGAGCTATTAACGATGCCAAATACCCTGGCGTAAAAAGTCGATGCACCACTCCTTGTCGTTCATCAGCTGGTTCCATCCCTCACGGTCCAGCTCGGGCGCCCACTTCTGACGACCGATCAGCACCTCTGAGCCATCCTGTTGCTGGGGCGCAATGACGAACGCTCCGTGCTGCCTGTTCATGATTATCGCAGGCACGTCATATCCCTCAGGCACGTGCAGCTGCTTTGTGGGCACCGCAGCCGTCACACCCATGGCATTGATGAATTTCGGCTCGAGCTCAGGGTACAGGTACTTGCGGACCTTAGAATGGATGCCGTCCGTGCCGACGAGACAGGAGGCGGCGGTTGTGGTGCCGTCCTCGAACTCCCAGGTGACATCGGTCTCAGTCTCGGACACGACGCGGATAAACTTCTTGTCGTAGTGGACGGGGATGTTGGCCTCAGCAATAATGGCGGAGAGCTCGCGGATGAACACGTGTCGGTAGATGTGCGTGCCCCGGTATGAGTACTTTCCCTCGCCGCCAAACTCGTACTCGTCAAAGGGCTGGTCGGCTGGCGAGCGGAAGTAGAGCTTGTCAAATTCGTAGCCCTCGTAGCGGATGCACTCGTACACGCCAAGCAGGTTGAGGATGCGCAGCGCATTGGGGGAGAGCATGATGGCTCCTCCAATGTTCAGCGGAGCGGAGCGGGCCTCGTAGATGGTGCACGGGACCGACTGCTGGTGAAGGGCGAGGGCGAGAGTCAGACCCGAAAGGCCGGCTCCGATGATGGCGGCATTCTCAATGCGGACTGGTTTGGCTTTCTTGAAAGGAAGTTGCCCGTCAAGATTGCTTGGATGCTCGAGATGAGCGACATTGTGCCTGTGATTGCGTTTGATTGTGATGCTTGTGATGGTGATTATGGGTTGAATCACGACGGGACTCTGGACACTTATACACCATGTATCCATATGATACCTCCATCGTCATTATTGATTTCCTGCGTCGCCCCCAGGGGCCATCAAGTCTGCAAATTCTGTCTGTATGCATTTCCGATGAGGCGAGCTGGGGCCGGAGAGTCCGGATCCGAGGTGTTCGGATCCGAGGGTATACACCTCCGGCACAGCCTCTCGGGCATTGGCATCGAATATGGACGTATTGGCCATATATAAGCTTAATAAGTGGTTTATACCTATTTAGACATTATAGTACAGCACAGGCTTCGTCAATATGCAACTGTAGGTTATAAGGTCTATTGGCATGCAATGATATCTCTTATTGTCTCTCTATGTACACATAACTGATCCTGCCAGATATAATAGCAAACCAATTTCTGAAAAGTGGCTTTTAATGCCATTCAATGCTGTATTAAGCACGGACGTACTCGGCCAGGCCAAGCCGAACATCAATGTGCCATATCAATCCAACTCGTAGAAAGATAGATGTTATATGTCCCACGCGAATGATCCATCTTCAAATGTAAACGGATCACCCTGGAAATTATTAAATTCGGTAGCCAGGGCGGAGGACTCGACGAGGAAATCGGGTAGTTGAGGCTGAGAGGTGGGTGTAAATTGCGGGTCGGTGGATGGGAAAATGAGCTGAATGGATTGAAGCTGTGGCAAGTTAGCAAGTAAATCGAAGGCGTTGAGGACTTCGACATACCATATGCGCAAAGTCGGCTCGGCCAGGTAAGCGCGAAGCTGCTGCAACTCTGGGCAACTTTCCAGATCTGATATTGACTCTGGCGAATTCGGCGACAGCTTGGATTGACTTTGGAGAAACTGTACTTCTTTGGCCAATCCTGCAACGGTAGGATCTTTGGCGCACTGATCGATGAACTCTCTTGCTTCGGAGAACTGGGCATGTCAGTAGAGCAATCAGAGGGCGAGCGGCAAGACCGACTCACCTGGTTCAAAGGGGTGATTCTGTTGTTCTGGCCGCGGTATCTCGTTCGAGTGCCTTTGACAACTAGAATTCCCAAGAACGGCAGCGAACTCGCTGGTTGGGTGATGTCGCTTGATTGTGGGCTACTGTGCACTGTTAGCGCTGTGCGGAAGGGAGATACCCAGCGTCTCGAATATACCTAGAGCCCCGAATCGAGACATCTCTCAAGAAACCCAGATTCGCCGGTGACGTGACAGAAAGAAACTCCTCCAACTTGCCCAGCCCGAGCTGGAGATCCTCTATAATGCCAATTCCTGCGTTCCCTCCAGGCTCGACTCGATGGTCCGGATGCTGGTCGACCGCCTCAGAGCCGAGTTGCACATGCTTGGCCTTGGGCAGGGCGTCCAGACTGGCCGGGCTCTGGTTGTACATGCACTCGGACGGACAGCCAGACTTGATGCATTTCTCACACGGCATAATGCGATCGCATTTGAGCTTCTTCTCTCGACAGCGCGGACACGACACGACCGGCCGTGGGCGCTTACAAGTTTGGGTCCCGTCCATGAGCTCTGCGGGGGAGACGTGTACGAAGACGTATAGCGCTCAGGGTTCAAAACCCCCTTTAACATATTCGGTAAGCGAGTGACGCACCCAACCCAAAACGCGTCAATTAATTTAAACCCTTCTTCTTCAATCACCCGCCATGCCACCAATTCGCTCCCGATCCTCTAAAGATTTAACAGAGCAGGAGGGTAGGATATTATAAGCTATCTAGGCTTTTGATAATCAAGAAATCCCTTCAATTCGTGAAGTGGCGCGCCGTTTTAATGTGGCCGAGGCTATATTACGCCGCCGCCTCCGCGGTGTTCAAAACCGCGCGATTTCTCGTGCTAATTCGTATAGATTGACAGAAACCGAAGAGGAATCTCTTTAGAAATAGATACTCTCTATGGATTCTCGCGGATCAGCTCCCCGGCCCTCCACTGTACGAGAAATGGCGAACCTTCTCCTCGAAAAGCGCGGAACCACCCCGGTTCTTTCGGTCGGCGAAATATAGGTTTATAATTTTATTAAACGGCGTGTTGGAGACGCTAAGCTCATACGGTGGGGGCCAGATACGGCGATGCGCCGGGTACCTTTGTCAAGATCGAACGATCGGCATAAAGGATCAAAAACATCGTTACGATTGAATACAAGGAGCCATTTGCCTAATGGATATAGTCATATACAGCAGTGAAACAAGGGGGAAAAGCAAAGCAAGCCCATCCCAAGAATACCCAGCAAGGTCAAACCCCGTAACTCCGCCTTTGGCCCGTCGTCTAGTTTGAGATCACTGGGGCCGTGTTGTCCCATTTGGTGGTCTCTGCCGCCTCGACGAGCCAGCGGGCGACACTGATGCGGCTCGTGCTGGCCATCAGACAAACCCCCTTGCCGTCGTTAGGCCAGACCTTGACCTCCGTTTGGTCCGTCTCGACCAGACGCGAGGGGCGGACCTTGACAAAGTCGACGCCGCTCTCGCGCACCTCGCGGTAGTGTGATTGTGGTCCTCGTACTGATGGCACATGTTGGACTCGCTCATAAGCAGGCGCAGCACGCAGTGCATGTTGCCCCAGGACTCGCCGACGCCAAAGGCTTGCAGGATGACCGTCTTGCGGACACCGAATTGTTTCATGGCCTTGATAACGTTGACGTTGCAGTCCGCCATGAGGCGGGGCGGAGAGATGGGGGCCGCAAAGGGGCTGTCGGTGGCCCGGCGCATTCAGGGTCACGATCACGACAGCGGGGACATCAGCCTGGAATGCGGCTAACACGTCGTCGAAATTGGTTGGAGTGCCTGCGGAATTAGAATTAGTCAAGATCGTCACCATAGTTATGTGAGAAATGCTTAGCTTAGCTTAGCTTAGCTTACCTTTGACGATCTTCAGGCCGGGTCGGGCATCACCCATGGACGCAGGATTTCTGGCTAGAACGGTGACTTGGTGCCCTGGCAGAGTTAGCGACAATTGAGAAGGATGGGGAAGCAAAGCCTACCTCTGTTCAGGAGCTCTTCCATGACGAGCTTGCCGCATCGTCCAGAACCACCGATAACAACGACCCGCATTTTGAAGGGTTTGGGTTGATGGAGTTGTAGATTTGGGTTTGATTTTGCTTGCTGTTGATTGATCGATAGACTGACTGATCGATTGATTATTGTGAAGGCCTTGGATATTTTATATTATACGACTGCTACTGGAGACTCTCCTCTGGATAGTCTACAAGAGGGTGATCATCGGATCCGAATTCACCTCCGGTCCGGATGCCCCCCGGCCCCTTTTGGATTTTAAGTCCATGGGGTATAAGCCCCAATGGGTGTAATTTTAGATGATTGGTGATTAATGGATGATTTGCGTAAACACAGCTTGTAAGTGATTGTGGATACATACCTGCCAAACAATCTGTCCATCACCAAAATCTCTTATAGTCCAGAATAAACAAGTCTAGTACACATAGGGGATATGGCTCACCTTCATCTATAGTACACTCACCCTCCTCACGACACCACATAATAATTGCATTCTATAAACCTCTCGCATCCGTAACCTGGTACATACGACCATAGGGTGTGGAAAACAGGGCTTCCCGTCCGCTCAGCCGTACTTAAGCCACACGCCGGTGAGTTAGTAGTTGGGTGGGTGACCACCAGCGAATCCTGACTGTTGTATGTTTTTGTCTCTCTTATATTCGAAGAGAGAAAGCAGGTTAGGTAGCGGTCGGTTAAGAATATCGAAATTTGAGCCTGTCTCTTTTAAAGAGCAGTGCCCGTAGGCTGGAATCTGACGCTAGCTTCGCTTCAAGATTGGGCCGCAAAGGACAAATGGAGGGCTGGGATGAAAGTATTCGTAGTATAAGCCCAATAGAGTGTTGTCTGCGCCCATGCTGTTCTCGACTTCGACGCTTGAAGCGAGTGATCCCCGGAATGAGGTGAAGATTGACGATTGACGAGTTCTTCTCTTCCCAGCACGGATGCGCGTGTATCGGACGGTGTTGGCACATGAGAGGCAAGGCATGATGTTGTATGCTGCTTTGTCCTAGCCTGTGCGGGCCTGAGTCTACCGCTACCTCGTGACTCGGGGTATGAGCATGTGTTCACCAGCGTTTGACATCGTCCACATACAGGGAGTGCGGCGTCGCATTTGAGACGCTGAGTCCAGCATGGCCAACAGGCCAGAGAGGCTCGGGATAGTGATTGGCGATTCATCATACATCGCGGGCACTAAGCCAAGATACAGCTCTGTCCGATGTATTTTGGGGCCTGTGCCTTTGGTAAATACGTCGGAGTCAGCTTGCGATGCGTCACCTACCTATCTAGGTAGGCCTTCCCGAGGTCGGACATAAGTGAGGGTTAGTCAGCCGCCAGGTCTCGCCTACTGTCACGGGCTTGGCTAGGCTCGACCGATTAGAGCCGCCTTGCTGGGCAGGCTACAACAACGAACTATGTAGTTATATATTTCATGCGAAGATGATATCACCTTTATAAGTATCTCCAAATTTGACCTGCATGCAAAAAGACAGACAAGTTGTTTGACAAACTGATAACATACACTCTTGACTGGCCTTGTCCATCTGTCCATCGACTCACTATCTCACAAAGGACCTGTCAACATGATTCTGCCCGAGGCGGCCGACACCCCACATTCCTTCTTATTTGGGGTTAGTGTCATGCCCTATCACCATCACAGTTTTTCCACATTCCTCCACCCGTATACGAATTCACAACATGCTGCTCAAGGCAAGACAAGTCTTCATGTGGAGATCCTGCTAGCCACCCTTGCCAACTGGGACTGGGTAAACTTCGAGAACAACTGAACGGTGGTAACCAGCTTCTCTAACAGGACCTGAACGCTACGTTGGTCCATGGTATCCTCAGTGGCTGTGACCATGAGCTCAAGCTGGGATCCGCGTTCCACGGAAATGATACCCAGCTGACCGTGCTCCAACTTGGAGCTAGCCCAATTGCAACTAGACGACGAGCGAACACCACCCATTTCGAAGGGTTCCGCGGCTTCTTCGCTCTGGTGATGAACAAGACAAGCCATTTTCGAGCCAGGTTGCCATCCTGTGCAACATTCTGCGATGGCGTCGAACGATGCCTCGTCATGGGCAGTGATTTCTACCTGCTGTGCCTGAACATGATGCAAGAAATTTTCCACCGTTGAATCAGGTTCAATCCTGATTCGAACGGGCAGATGATTCAAGCAGGGCCCAATGGCTGTATTCGCGTCCAAAAACGAACTTCCACGTCCGTGAACAACCTGACCTAAGATAATATCAGACTGTGCAGTTTTCTCAAACAGAAACCATGAGAAGGCTGCTTTCACGAGTGTTGACACGGTCATGTCAGGCGGGAGAGAGGGCATTTCCGTTTGGCGCTTTTCGACTATGTCATTTTCCAAAACTCGTGTCTTTCCAGTTTGATTAAGGGGATCAAGAGCAGCGGACGGAGCACCTTCAAGGTATCTTCGCCAGAATGAAATCTCGGCCTTGTTCAGATCGCCCATTCGCTTATAGGCGACATCCTTGAATTGTATAGCCGGTGTGAGAGGCTCGTTATGATAGGCTTTTTTGATTGTCTTCCACAGCAACGGTATGGAGGCCCCATCATACTGCGCGTGGGATATCTGAACGATTAATGCAGAGACCTGTTTGATGCGGCTAGTGACGAGAGTGAAGCTGACGGGCATTTTACCCTGTGCCGTACAAGGTGGAACCTTACGTTCGGACTCTCGCGCAACATATGCCTCTGGATCATCACAGTGAACAACATTCAGCACGGGCTCAACTTCCCGGAGAATCACCTGGAAGAACCGGCCATTGGCCTCCACAAATACTGTGCGTAAGATGCTGTGGTGCGCAACAACCTGCCTGCACATGCTTTCCAGTCTATTGATGTCCAGGGCCGCTGGGAATACTTGTGCCATCCAGACTGGCGATGCGTGGGTTATGTAGAACACTTGGAATGGGAGTGCCGGGATAATATCCTCCACATTCTCTTTCGCCAACGCATGTCCCGGTGTGGAGTGCGAAGCAAAGAGTTCTGCACGCTCGTGAACCGTAATCAGGGAGTAGGGTATATGGTACCGCAAGGAAGTTGCAGTCTGTACCCCATCTATGATGTCGGCGGAGTTCACAATGGTAGCGTGTTCGGCAACACGCATTATTGTTTTCCACTGGAACAAACTCTCCACTGAATGCTGAATCCCAGCTGCCCGAGCCCTCGATGCGGCTTTGAGAGCTGAGATGGAATCACCCCCCAATTGGAAGAAGCTGTCCTCACCGCCAATCTTGTCGGCGGCAATATCGAGTACTTTCGCCCAGATGTGCTGCAATTCCCGCTCCGTCCCTACGGCGGGCACTCGCTTATCTGAAGGGGCTTCAGCGAATAATGACTCCAGCTGCACTCGCGTGGCGCTCGCCGCCGAGTCTCTCAACCACTTTCGGTCTACTTTGCCACTGGCGCTATGAGGTATCCGTCGAAGCGGCACGAATGCAGACGGTACCATATAATCTGGCAAGATATCACCGAGTTGGCGTTTGACGGTTGATATCCGGGCGGCAAAGTTGGTCGTGGCAACAATTTCCAGGGAAGGGATTGCTGGGCTGGATACCAGTGCAGCCGACTCAGCCGCTTTTGGAGCGACAAAGACAACCAAGCATTTTGAACTCATGGAAGCCTTCGGAGTCACAATCTCAGCCACGATGTCTGTCAGATCTTCGGGCCAGATATCCTGCAGTTGCTTCTCAACTTCTGCAAGCTCAAAACGTTGACCTCGTAGCTTGACCTGGAGGTCCCTTCGTCCTACAAACGAGAGAGATCCGTCCTTCTCATAACGAACAAGATCGCCTGTTCGATAGACCCGCCCACCAGTGAGGCCAACACGTCGCATCCATGTTGGAGATGATATGAAGTTTATAGCTGTTTGGTCCGGACTGTTCAAATATCCGCGACCCACCAGAGGCCCTTGAAGAAGCAGCTCGCCCACAGCACCAATAGGAGCAACTCGGTTAGGATTCCGTGGGTCGGTCACCCAACAGGCGCCTGCAATCGGGAAACCGATATTCCCGCCTTGCGAGGTCGAGTCAATTGCGGACTGCACAGTAAACGTGACCGTGCATTCTGCTGGACCGTAACCGGATACTATATGTGCATGTGGCACCCACTGCTTAATGTCGCTTGACCGAAGGGCTTCTCCAGTGAGCATGATCGTCCGGAGTGACCCCACATCGTTTGGTATTATTGCGCGCGACACACTGGGGGTTAAATAGGCATGAGATGGTTGTAGCCATTGCATGGCCTCAATTAGTCGGCCTCTGCGCTCAGACTCCGTCAGAACGCAGATGCAAGCACCCGCAAGCAATGAACCAAGTATTTCCGTAATGCTGACGTCGAAAGCATAGGAGGAGAAGTTCAAGACGCGGGCACCTGGGCCAATACCCATCAAATGAGAAACTTTATTGATCATTGTCATGAATGAACCATTCTCAATCACAACTCCTTTGGGTTCACCGGTTGAACCAGACGTGAAGACTGCATAAAGAGCACGGTCTACGCCCAAACGGGCCGTCTTATGACCTGGTGTCGATGCACACTCGGAGTTGATGCTCTGGGGCATTATCAAGACATTGTGGAACAGCGCCTCGGCTCTATGACGATGCTCGGGCGATGTAAGAATGAAAGGAGGCTTCACTTGTTCGCAGATATTCCGAAGCCGCTCTTGTGGATGTGAGGTGTCTAGAAGGACGAAGGCTGCGCCTGCCTTGAGCACGGCCAACACCGCTACCACAGTCCAGCATGACCGATCCAAGTATATTGGAACGAAGACCTCTGATGATGCTCCTTGCAAACGCAAAAGGCTGGCGATGCTGGTAGAAAGAACGTCTAGTTCTTTATAGGATAGACTGAAGTTCGAAGACGACACGGCTAAACTCAATGGTTGCCTCTCACAATGCTGCGAAATCACATCAGTGATCGACACTGGACATCGTGCCGGACATCCGACGTTCCAGGCTCGCAGCTGCTGGATATCGTTGTCATTCAGTGTAGCAATTTCGTGCACCAGCTTTACTGGATGACGGTGCACCTGCTGCAAAATGTGGCTGAATTGGTCCAGAATATGTTCCACTTGCCATGCTGGAATGACAGTCTCATCAGTGGAAACTGCAATAGTCATCATATTTGGCTTGAGCATAACAGCTATTTGGATGGCGTATGTGTTTGACGCAGCATCCCCCGATGATGTTCCCATGGCTTCCATAGGACCATTGGCGGTACCCAAGTTTTCGACCTCTCCTCTCCCCTCGACAAGGAGGGTTTGGAATGAACAAGCCTGCCTGGCTTCCGGTCCTATGGCAGCAATTTCAGGTAGCCCAACTTGTTCGAATGGAATGAGCTGTATTGTCCGCTCTTGCAAATTTCTGAGGGCGTCTGAGACGGTCGCACTATCGTCGATCTGCACACGCAAAGGAAGTGTGGCAATTGTTGGACCAGCCATGCCCTCAATACCACTGACGGATGCCGCTCGGCCAGGGGACACAATGCCAAATACCACATCGTCATTACTCTGGTAATGAGACTGAACAAGGGCCCATGCGAAACGAATGACGGTAGTTCGACTGACACGTTCATCCATCACTGGGCCGGTCTCAATCGTCCGTACCGTCTGTTTCGACGCCTGAGGTCGATATGATGTGGAAGGAAGTGTGGGGAATGGCTCGGCGGTAAGTTCGTGGAATTCACGGCGCCAGTGTTCGACCGCGTCCTTTTGTTGCGACATGGAATATTTGATGAATTCTTTGAATGGAGTCATGTCGGAGGGCTCCAATGCCTGGCCCTGGTAGGCCGCTTGTGCGCGGTGCACAAGCAGAGGCAGTGACCAAGAGTCATACAGAGCATGATGAATGGTGATAATCAGGTCCAGTTGCTGAGATATACTGGAATCCTCGCTCGGCACCGGAATGACTTCGAACTGTACTAGTGGCTGGCCTAGAAGAACGTTCCATTGTAACTTCTTCTCTGCCTTCATGTTCCCCGAGATCCAGTGAAGCTCGCTGTTCTGTACCAGGACCTGCATGAAGCCAAACTCCGAATAAATGAATCGGGTGCGCAGAATCGCATTGTGTTCTGCTACCGTCTCCCAAGCAGTCTTCAATAAGGACAGATCAACGTCTGTCCCTAGACGGAAACGATGGTATGCGATATATGACCCGGGACGCTCCGCCGTCAAAGCTACCATACCGGCTTGCAGTGCGGTACAGGGGTATATGTCCGCGATTTGCTCTCTCGGGAGGTTGCATTGTTCCATTGCCTGTAATTTTAATTCTTCCCGGTGATTTGGCGAGAGCATTGAAAACGGGGGCACGGCGTCATCCAACTCATTTGGTTCGGAGTTTGGCCATTCCTTCGGCCCCGCAAGTGAGCAATTCAGTGCGAGGTCGCTAAGCTTGGGATGCAGGAAAATATCCGAGACGCCTAGTTGAATGCCTTGCTCGCTAGCTGCGGCAGCCAGCTTCATTGCTGCAATCGAGTCTCCACCTAAGCGGAAGAAGTTATCGTCAGGCCCGACTGTCTCCGCAGGGCGAGCCAGGACTTCAGCCCAGCAATTTCGCAACGCAATTTCTCCTTTCGTCATTTGTCTTAGCTGTCGCAGCCGGCAGTTTGTCGCCTGTTGACCAATCTGTGCTCGTAGCGCTTGAGATGCTGCATGGCGCAGTTGTGTTCGGTCAATCTTTCCATTCACCAGTCGTGGTACCTGATAGACAGGAATAAATGCAGAGGGAATAAGGGAAGCTGGAACATCTGCCTGAAGACGTGCTTGCATTTGCTCCACGGCCGCCTCGAAGTCCTGAGAATCGCAACTGTCTGCTGGTTGGATAATGGAGGCCACCAAGTGTGCCTCTTTGGCATCTCCTGGTGAGACCAAGTCCGCAAAGACTTCAGGGTCATTGATAGGGAAGCACTGTTGAACGTGGTGCTCAACTTCAGCAAGCTCGATACGCTGCCCACGCAACTTGACCTGACGGTCTTTCCGTCCGATGTATTGTATAGAGCCATCCACAAGACGTCTCACAAGGTCACCCGTTCGGTACAAGACGCCTTTTCGGGAACCACGGATCTTGCATAACCAAGTGGAATATGGAACGAATGCCGCTGCCATTGCTTCTGCGCGATTAACGTAACCGCGACCGACAATAGGACCATCGATGAGCAGTTCTCCCACAGCACCCACAGGTAAGAGCTTCTCCGGTCTGTTTGGATGCGCCACCCATGCGACACAACCTGCAGGATGTCCAATATTTGATTCATCTTGTGAGAGGTACTGCGATGATGGCTGGGCCGCGGCAATCACAGAGCACTCTGAAGGACCGTAGGCATTCATTAAGCATACATGCGGTGACCAGCGACGGATATCGTCCCTAGTCATGCCCTCTCCGCCGAGTACAAGTGTTTCCAAGGTCGAAACATGCTGCGGGTTTATGATGCGTGCCACAGAAGGGGTCAGCAGCGCCCAGTTTACTTTCATCTCGCGGATTGCATGACCCAGTCTCTGATTTCGGTCTACATCGGAGGGAATGCAGATACAGCCACCGACCAAAAGTGTGTCGATCATTTCCACAATGCTAGCGTCAAAAGCGTAAGAGGCAAATTGGATGGCTCGGGCGTTCTTGTCAAGACCAAGTACCTGGGTATGCTCGGCTGACGCCGATAGGAAAGACTGGTGCTCGATGACGCTTGCCTTTGGCCTACCGGTCGAGCCAGACGTGAAAACAGCGTATGCGGCGGACTTTGGACTAGTCACCGATGGGATACCGTCTTTTCGAATGCCCGAATGCGATATTTGGCTGAGGTTCTCCACGATTATGGGGTTCGGCGCTAGATTGGCTGCAAGTTCGCGGTGCTTCGATGAGGTAATGATAACTGGACACTGGAAGTCCACTTGCACCATCTCTTGCAGTCTCTCTGCTGGATGCGATGGGTCAAGCAAGATGAATGCGCCACCTGCCTTCATAATGGCAATCATGGCGACAACTGTCCATCCGGATCTTTCGCGGCATATTGGCACAAATACCTCGGGACCGACACCAAGGTGGACCAGGTCGTTAGCCAATAGAGATGAGAGAAGGTTGAGAGTCTCATATGTGAATTGACCATCCCAGGCATCGACTGCAGGGGATGCGGGTTGCGCTGTCGTCATTCGTTGTATGTCTGTGTGAATACAAGATCGCACAGTTTGCGGCAGCTTATAATTGAAACGAAGCATCTGGAGCTCATTCTTTCCCATTGATAGATTGACGTCGCTTAGATTTATGATCGCGGGATCAATAAGCTGCAGGACGATGTGAGAAAAGGTGTCAGCCACCAGTTCAGCCTGAGCTTCAGCCACAGCGTGCGTCCAGTATGTCAAGTCACAGTCGATGGTCTCTTTACGCGAAGTGATATTGATGGTCAGGTCATACTGTGCTTTGGTAAGTGATTGCTTCTCTGTTCTGGATGAATTTTGTTGGGTTAAAAGCATCTCAGACACTATTCGCACATACCTCAGTTGAGTCAATTCCGTCTTCCGGTTGCAACTTGATCCTTTCAGACTTCTCAGAAAACAGATTGCCGGCATCCTTTTGTAATGTCATCGCGGTATTGAACAAAGGTTGACCGGAGCGATTCAAAGAATGCATGACCTCTGCCAAAGAGCAATGTTGGTGATCAAGGCTTCGGGCGTAGACTGCATGATTTTCGGCAAGCACTGACATGACAGATGATTCATCAGCTAAAGATAGGCGACAAACCAGAAGATTGATCAAAGGTCCGGAGATATTGTGCGCATCTTGCACCGGAATATCACGGCAAGCATTCAGATACCCGAAGCATACAGACTCGCTGCCTGTGTATACACGAAGAACGATACCCCAAGCGACTTGTAGGAGACTAGAAATGGTGATGCTATGACGCTGGCAGAATGAGCGGAGTTCTTGTCCGATATCCATGGAGAATGGTAAGGACTTTAGAGAGCTCGAGTCGGTCCCGTGCTCTTTCAATCCAAGCGACGGGAAAACACATGGATGAACATCAGTCAAGTATTCCTTCCAATAAGCTTCCGAGGCCCTATGGTCCCGAGTTTGCAGATAACCCAGGTACCTGCTATAGCTGCCCGCAGGCTCGGTGTCTAGTGCCCCATTGCATGCTTGGTGGAACTCCGACAATAATCTTTGCTCCGTGATACCGTCAACAAGAATGTGGTGGATAGCCAGCTGGCAGTAAGCTCCACCATGAGGCTCAATTGCGACGGTAAGCTGATGTGGTGGGCGACCCTTCGCGTTTGAGGATTTTGGATTCAACAGGAACTCATCCGAAAGGGACGGAACTTGGCCCTCCGCACGCAATTCCGATCCCGACAACACCTTGATGTTTGCCTCGCAAGATCTCAGAACTACTTGGACAGGATGACCGTGCCCTTTGACGCCATCGGTGAAGACAGTGCGCAAGATTGGTTGACGGTCAACAACCTGCTGCCATGCTTGCTTCACCTCAGTGATATCGATTGGGCAGTTGGGGGACGTTGGGGACAGAGACCACCGGATATGCGACCAGTATACTTGAGGGTTTCTTAACTGGCTCAACCACATGCCGAGTTGAACGGGTGAGCAAGGGAACATATCCTCTATTCCAGACGGAGACACATCGAATCGACCTGAGACCTGATGGAGTAAGCTGTGAAGGTGGTCCTCGCTTGCAAGAGATAGCAATGGAAAGTCGACAGCGGCTAGTCGCTGTTCCTGCTGCAGCTCCATGGGTAGTTTCTCAAGGGTCTGTAGGCAATTGCTGGTCCATTGCTCAAGTCGGTCCTGATGCTGTAATCGTTTGTTGTAGATGAAGGACAAGTTGAGGGAGCCGTTCATGACGGTTGCGTTCACATCAATGAGAGCCATGCGCGGCAAGTCAGCTGCCATGGGGAGAAGGGAATCATCTTGGACCGATGTCATTTGAAGGAGGGCACCTGGCCGTTCAAATTGTTGGAAAAGACCGGTGTAGTTGAAAAGAATCTCCATTGGGGAATGACTCTGGAACTTTTCCGGTCCCTCGGGGTGGAGGAATCGTGACGCAAAGTATGCCCATCCGTTGGTGGATATGCTGCGGCGGCCGTCTTTTGTGAGCTGCAAGATCCTCCTGACATTGTCCTCTTTACATACATCCAAAGACAAAGGTGCAATAGTGGTGAACCACCCAACTGTGCGGGATATATCGATCTCCGGGTCCCATGGCTCTCTCCCATGTCCTTCGCTGAACATGGTGGGTGCAGGTCGATTGTCAAAGGCCTGAACAAAGGCGTAAAGTACGGCTGCCTGAATGATTTCCACTGGCTGAGTGTGAAATGCGCCATTTGCAGCACCAACTATTGCCTCTGTTGTTTGCTGCGATACTGTGATGGTTCGTCGCGTCGCATCCGCCCAAGTGTTCGCACTCATGATAGCCTCTGAACCCCAGTAGTCCATTGGGGGACGTGGAATTTCTGCCTTCAATGTTTCGCCGGGATGAAGAGACACGCTGGTATAGCTTTGTTGCAGCCGGGACCATTGTTGGAATGATATGGAGGGAGGCTGGATTGTACGGCCCGTGCTGAGGATATCTTCCAGGTCTTGCAGAAGGACGCGCCATGACACTAGGTCAATGACAAGATGATGGGCCATCAACCCCAAAAACTGCTCCCCAGTGTCTGTGGTGATAACGTCAACAACAATTATCACTCCCTGCACGATATCAAGCGTGCTCTGGCTGATTGACAAAATCCTCTGCAAAGCTTTACGATCATTCATAGACGGTACCCGATGCTCTCTAAATCGAAGACTCCTAGCCACATCAGGACCAATAATTTGTCCCCATTGACCATCTGCTCGTTGTTCAAAACGGGCGCGGAGCATAGAATGAGTGGCGACAATCTTCTCCATCGCTCGTTTAATCTCAGGAGCGGGAAGGGGTTTGCCGAGTCGGAGAATGAACTCGAGAGTAAATTTGTTGTGACCATTGGGTACCCGCTCAAAGAAGAGTTTCTGTATTGGAGAAAGTTCAAACCACACCTCCGTTTGGTCGTCTTCCCCGGCTGAGGCAAAAGAGACGGATCCGGAATCTTGGATCTTTTCCGCCAGTTGCCTGATGCTTGGAAACCGGAAGATATCCGCAACAGCTACTTTGAGTCCGACGGTACGGCAGCCTGCAGCGACCTGCATCGCGCTGACTGAATCCCCTCCCAGACGAAAGAAGCTCTCAGTGGTTCCGATTTCTTCAACAGTTCGATTTAGTGTCTTGGCCCAGATCTCTTGAAGCTTTTCCTCGCGAGAAGTTGACGGCGCCTCCGGTTGCATTTTCACCGCTCGATAACCCTTCATCTGCTCCAATGACAGCTTATTGGCCTGCTCCTGGATAGAACGTCGATTGGTCTTCCCAGATGGCGTCAGAGGTACATGGGATAATGGTAGGTAAAACCTTGGAATCATGAAAGATGGTAGAACATCCGACATGCTGGCCTCTGCTGCAGCACAAGCTTCACGAAACTCGTCGGTTGGAGGAAGAAATTGTGCTTGATGATTGCCGTCGTCATCCGGAGACGCAGGGAGACATATAAGCGCTATCAGCAAAGCCTCTGGTCGATGATCGTTCATGCTGTCTTTAGGAGATGAACGAAGAACGTCTGCAAGGGTTTGGCGGGCTTTCGGAAATGCTTTGTGAAGATGATATTCAATGTCCGCCAGTTCTAAGCGTTGTCCGTGTAGCTTGACCTGAGTATCCTTCCGTCCGAAGTATCGGAAACTACCATCCCCAGTAGCCTGCACCAAGTCTCCGCTTTTATATAATTTCCCGGATGGAGGGGAGCCAAGTTGCAGGCGCCAGGGGGGTGCTTCAACAAAGACCGAGCCGTCTGCTGGGGATTCGATAGATAACCCTTGCCAACGATTGGTCCTTCTATTAATAGTTCTCCAGTGCATCCCAGTGGCATGAGCACCCGATGATCTTCAGGGTGGACGACCCACCCAGATCCTCCTGTGCTAAATCCTATGTTCGCTGGATCATTGCTCTTGAGATTTGGTTGCACGCTGAACACTGCTGAGCACTCCGCTGGCCCGTACGCATTTCCAACATGTACAAAAGGCTCCCAGCGGACAACGTCGCTAGCCAGAACTGCCTCTCCGACAAACATCAAAACCTTCAAGGACTGAACACTGTCGGGACTAATGATCCGGGTGACGCTGGGGGTCAGACACGCAACATCCACAGCAAAGCGGTTCATAGCTTCCGCAAGATGACTGTGGCAGTCGTCCGTTGACGGAATGCAAACACAGCCTCCCTGGATCAGCGTACTGAGATGTTCGATAATACAAGAATCAAATGCCGGAGAGGCAAATTGTAGCACACGCGACTCCGGTGTGATGTGGTATGGCTGGCCATGAGCCACAGAGCTTGACGCAAAGCCTTCGTGATGAACAATTACACCTTTCGGGGTTCCCGTGGATCCAGAGGTAAATGTCAGATAGACGGGATCCTGTGGGCTTACCGAGGGCTTCTGAGATGAGCTATTGCAACGCAGCTGATCCGAATCAAAGGTTTCCACGTTGAGCAATGCTTGGACCCCAAGCTTGGCCGCCAGGTCAATATGCCAGCCGCAAGTCAATGCCAGGGGAGCCGCAATAGCTTCACACATATTCTGTAATCGGGATTGTGGGTGTGACGGCTCTAGCAGCACAAAAGCAGCACCAGCTTTCATCACAGCAAGCATGGCGACAGCCATCCACTTAGTCTTTCCCAAGAGAAGAGGTACAAATGACCCAGGGCCAACACCATGCCAAGAAAGATGACCAGCCAATTCTGAAGACAATTCATCAAGGGCTAGGTATGAATAACTGCCATCCCAGCTACTGATAGCCGGGGCAAGAGGCTGCTGCCGTGTGCGTCTTTCAATTAGAGAATGAACACACGACATGGCATCAGCGCGCTTTGTCAAAATGTTCTGACGTCGGAGATCGCTCAAATCTTCGGGGCTCACAAGACTGATCTCAGAAAGTGTGAGGCCTGATTTAGTGTCGATCTGCTCGTAGATATGGATGAATTGGGAGAGAATTCGCTCCATTTGAATGGACTCGGTTACTGCCGGGTCAAAAGAAGCCTCAATCCACATTGTCATGGTCGAGGGGCGACATCGTAGGATCAAGGGATACATATCATATGTCAATTGGGTCGATTGACTCTGGGAGAATATCTCGGGAAGTTGATGGCCATCTCGAGGCTCGATCGAGAGCAGGGTCTGGAAATGACACGCTGCCGCTGGGCCAGGTCCAAGGCGAAGCAGATTTTGCAGTCCAACATGTTCGAACTCCATAGATGCAGCCCATTCGTCCTGTACCGCAACCAAGGTATCTGCCACGGTACTCTGCCCGCACAGTTTGATGCGTACCGGTACGCTAGCGAGTGCAGGTCCGCTCAAGTCCTGGACTCCCTCAACGGACACTGCGCGGCCCGCGTTTACTGCTCCGAATAATGTATCGTCGGAGCCAGTATAAACCGATTGCAGAATCGCCCAAGCCAACCGAACCTTGGTGCCGACTGTGCTTGAAGAACTATTGCCAGATTGGATGTTAAAGGACCTCTCTAGCCTCTCGGTTGGTCTGGCAGCATGACCCACTGTGGGTAGTTGAGGAAATGCCCTCATCGTGGCCTTATGTGCATCACGGAACATGGATTCCCAGAAATCATTGGCTTTGTCTTGGGTCCGCTGTACATGATCCACCAGCGGCCGAAAGGGGTGGAAAGACAGTTCCTCGCCTCTATAGGCGGCGTCGGCTTGGCGCAGCAACAATGCCATAGACCAGTGGTCACAGATGGAATGATGGATTGTCACTTTCAGCTTATGTTCGGTGACATTGAAGAAGAAATACGCCAGCGGAGCCCCTGCTCGCCAGGAAGGGCTAGTGATTTCACCATTTATGCCGTCGTCGGTCTCCTGCACCTGCCATGGGATTGATCCTCGCACCACTGCCTGCACACATCCGCGCTGACTAGTCGGTATCATACGAGTCCTCAAAATCGGGTTGGCTTGGGCCGTCGTAATCCAGGCCTCTTGGAGCTTATGGTGGTCAATCTCTCGTGGCAGACGGTATTCGTGTTCGATGGTGTATGCTCTTGGGTCCTTGAAAGTGAGGGCTATCATTGCTTCCTGGAGGGCGGTGCAGGCATATACATCTTCAATCGCTTCCAGGGAGCAATGGCATTGATCCGCCACTTGTTGCCAAATTCCGTCTATCTCATTCTCCTTCTCAGTCGACGGAGATGGAGGAAGGGGTTCCTTGTTGGACGAGACCAGTGCTTCCTCCACCGAATCTCCCGGTGGGGTGATGGCCCCTGTAGCAGGGAAGTCTGTTGATGGCCTCATACCATGTTCGGGGTGCTTTGGTACCATGATCTCAAATTCCTTTTTCTGTCCATTCGATTAGCAAATGTACCATATCATTGAGGTCCATATTGACATACGTGTGTCACTCAATTGTAGCTGTCTTGTGTGGTTCCTGTTTTATTCAACTCACGAGCAATCTCGTCGGCATTGTACCTGATACAAGAATAGAATAGGGAGTTAATAATAGAGAGTTCCTGGCAGGAGGCGAATCGAAATGAACCTTATACGAGAATATCGGCGATGTCCGTATTACCTATGGCCACACCCTCGAATGAAAATCACAATATGGCTCCATAGAGGCCCGGGATAGACATTATGCGCCCTGATCCAAAGGTATACGGACGTTGTCAATGTAACATGGTAGCTTCCTTGACGTACGGAGTAAACTCTACATCTAAAGTTGAGATCGTTTCCGGCGATTTCCACTTGTTCTCCTGCGTTATACCAAGCATTCACCATGTATATGCATCATCGATTGAGTGGGTTCTATGATCTTCGAAATATATTTCCCAAAGTGGTAGTTTGGGAAGATCCACGTGAATCACCGTCTAAATAAAAATTTGGGTTACATCCGAAACCCTTAAAACCACCTTTGGTTGACATCACCGCTCCACTGATAATACTATTTTGGCCAATATGAGATATCGGAAATATCGTGATGATTTTGAGACTTCGGTGCCTCATTTTTCTCTCAGGGTCCGTGCCTTGAGCGGTTCGTGTCTTCCCGTCCCCCTGATTTCTTGCTGACAGATGACCCACGGGTTTCTTCCTAGGCTACCACGAATATTCGATTTTCCATTTACACGCAAAACCGGAAGATATGGTGCAGAAGTCCTTCCAAGTATATTCCTTCATCAAAACGTCGTGTTGATGGGGTAAAAGATGCATCCTTCGTCAACTTCCCCGCATCGTGCCGAAACGCACACACCAACATCACCAGATGACAACTCCGTCACAAGTCAAGGTATGGTCGCTCGTTCGAAGTCAAAGGACGAGGCAGCCAAACCAGCAAGTCTCAGTAGTTATGCAGTAGGTTCCAATCTATCGATGGACCTGGCTTTGTCTACTATCGCTCACATCTCCAGAGGATTCTATCATATGGTGCCTCTCATGGGGGCATTTACATTATGATTCTAGGACTGGTTTGTGCCATGGCTTCGGGAATTGTATGTCAGGGAAAATTTCGAGCTGTACTCAAAATCAACTAATGAAATCCCAGGCTCTTCCGTTGATGAACATTGTCTTTGGCCAGCTCGTCGGCACCTTCAATGAGTACTTTATTCCGGGATCAGGTATCACAGAGCAATCATTCAAGTCCTCCGTCAACCAAAACAGGTAAATATCACACTTCACATCTGATGGCAGCGAACTTACCGTCTCTTTTAGCTTGTATATTGTGTATTTATTTATCGGAAAGTTCTGTCTGACTTACATATCTATGGTATGATTTTCTACCCTCTATACCTCCGTTTTATTATTCACACCAGACAGTTTTGTTTTCGATTGACTAGCCTCCGCGCTTCGGGCGCCCTGCGACTGGAGTACACCCAGGCTCTCTTTTCACTTCCTATGAGCAAGCTGGACGAGATGTCAGTCGGAACTGTCACACATGCGATTACGGCGCTGTCAAATACGATCCAGCAAAGTGTTTCCGATCGACTGGCCATTCTGTTCCAGTCACTCGCCTTGCTCATTTCAGCTTATGCGATCGCATTCCGTTATTCTTGGGCACTGACTCTTGTTGTCAGTTCGGCCATTGTATTTGTGATCCTTGGCTTTAGCCTGACAGTGCCGTTTTTGGTGAAGGCCCAGCAGAGTGTGGACAAAGCGGATGAGAAGCATGCGGCCCTCGCTGCAGAAGTATTCGGCTCTATTCGGACAGTGTTCGCCCTGGGTGCTGAGCAACCACTCCTCAGAAGGTATACACGGTGGGTGGAGGAAGCACGAAAACGTGGCCTGCGTATGTCTTTAGTCAGTGGAATTCACCTTTCAATGCTCTTCTTTGCCATGTATGTCAGCTTCGCCCTGGCCTTCTGGTTTGGGTTGAAGCTGTATCGCGAAGGCCACATTGCTAATATTAACACGGTAATCACGTATGATTATCTCATCTTTTGAATACTTGTGATACCGTTTTCTGACAATCTGTTAGGGTATTCTTTTCCGTGCTCCTCGTGGTCACTATTTTGGGAGGCATTGCGGGGCCATTGATGGCCATCTCGAAGGCCATAAGTGCATCAGGTGCCTTTTTCGGTGTCATTGATTCCAAAAGGGATGATCCACCTGGAATTCGGGAGCCGGAGGTATCCAGCCATGCTGATATCGTGTTTCAGGACGTGACGTTTGCCTATCCCACACGACCAGAAATGACCGTGCTTAAGGGATTTCATGCACGATTTGAGCGAAATAAAACCACGGCTCTGGTCGGACCCTCCGGTTCGGGGAAAAGCACTATTGTCGCTATGATTGAGCGATGGTATCAACTTCAGTCCGAGGAAGATGAAGAGGCCACTTCGGGTCAAATCCATGTGGGAGATTACAACATCAATGACTTGGATGTGAAGTGGTGGCGATCCCAAATTGGACTTGTTCAGCAAGAGCCGTTCTTGTTCAATGATTCAATATACAACAATGTCGCTTTTGGTCTGATCGGGTCGCAGTGGGAGAATGATACAGAACCTGTGAAGATGGAACTCATCACCGCAGCTTGCAAGCAAGCCTTTGCAGATGAATTTATCGACCGCCTTCCCACGGTATCTTTTACACTTCGCCCATTATTTTTATTTCCATTTTATCTGATTTTCCATCTCTAGGGTTACTCGACCGTTGTTGGCGAAGGTGGAATCACATTGAGTGGCGGACAGCGCCAAAGAATTGCCATCGCGCGGAGTATCGTCAGCCAACCCCAAATTCTCATTCTCGATGAAGCGACGAGCTCGATTGATATTCAAGGAGAAAGGATTGTGCAAGCAGCCCTGGATCGTGTGTCCAAAGATCGCACTACAATCATGATAGCTCATCGCTTGTCCACCGTCCGCCGCGCCGACAAGATCATCGTCATGAAAGACGGCCAGAATTGTGAAGAAGGTTCTCACGAAGAGTTGATGCTCAAGGAAGAGATATACCATAGCTTGGTTCATGCGCAGCAGCTAGAGCCACTGACAGATTTGATGGATGCCGACGTGCCGGATTCGATTCCTTCTGCGAAGGAAGAAGTCAGGGCTCAAGTTCACACCACTAAAGAAGGCGACGATCCAGATTGCCAGGATAGTCCCGAGCCCGAAAGAGGCTTCGGCTTTTTCCACAGCTTTGGGGTGCTAGTTTATGAAAATCGTAGCCATTGGCTCTTATATGCACTGACGCTGATCGGGGCGGTAGGGGCAGGTTGTAAGTATTCACAATGCTCTCCCGCACATTTCTAGTTATAAGCTAACAGCGTCCAATAGCCGGATTTTCCCTACAAAGTTGGCTTTTTGCCAGACTTGTGCAGGTTTTCCAGTTCACTGGCGAGAAACTCGTGCACGCTGCGAACTTCTGGGCATTGATGTTCTTCATCCTCGCCCTTGCCATGGCGACCTTCTATTTTATGCTGGGATTTTCGTCGAATTCGATCTCGATGGTGAGTCTACATATTCCCACAGACTTAAAGCAAAGCTTACTGTTCAGTTTGTCGTGTCCAATGCTCGGGTGGATTATTTCTCCAGCCTATTGTCCAAACCGGTGTCGTACTATGACCGCGAGGAGAATTCCTCCGGTAGTGTAATTTCCAGACTCTCCACTGATTCAAAGCAGTTACAGGAGATGTTTGGTCCCACTGGTGTTTTTCCTCTCATCTCGATCTTCAACGTCATTGGGTGTGTTGCAATCTCCTTCGCCTTTGGATGGAAGCTGGCGGCTGTCACCTTTTTTGCCGCCCTGCCATTCTTATTTCTCTCTGCCTTCATGCGAATTCGATATGAGATCAAATTCGAGAGCCTGAATGCCGAAGTTTATGCCGATAGTTCCAAGTTCGCAACGGAAGCGGTTCGGGCCTTCAGAACGGTCACTGCTCTGACCATGGAAGATACAATCTTGGAAAGATACTCAAGGCTCCTGAAAGAACAGCGGCAAAAGGCCACCCGGAAGGCGTGGTACGCAACGTTAGTATTTGCGTTTTCCGACAGTGTTGAGCTATGTGCCATGGCACTCGCCTTTTGGTACGGCGGCCAGCTCCTCGCGTCCCGCGAATATGACCCAGTTGCATTTTTCGTCGTCTATATTGCCATTATTCAAGGAGGCCAATCAGCTGGGCAATTTTTCAGTTTTGGTCCAAATATTGCCCAGGCTAAGGCTTCTGCCAATCGCATATTGGCTGCACGACTACCTACTGCGGGACAGCTTGAGCATGTTCCGGTCGGGCCACTCTCTTCTTCGGAGTACACTCCCAGTCCCTCTGTTGAACTTCAAGATATCTCTTTTCGATATCCTTCTCGCGAGGTACCGACATTTGTTGATCTAAATCTCTCCATTAAGAGTGGTCAATTCGTAGCATTTGTCGGTCCTTCAGGCTGTGGAAAATCTACGCTTGTCTCGCTACTCGAGCGCTTCTATGACTGCACTAAGGGGACCATTCTATTTGGCGGCCGAGACATCCGTTCCATTGAACTGCCCTCTTACAGAAGTGCCTTGTCGCTTGTCGCCCAGGAGCCAAAACTCTTCGAAGGCACCATCCGTGAGAATCTCCTTCTCGGTCTGGAAGCCCCAATTAACCCGAGTACCGAGGACCAAATGATTCAAGCATGCAAGGACGCCGAAATTTATGACTTCATAGTATCACTGCCAGATGGCTTCTTGACGGAACTTGGCGTCAACGCTCAGGCCTCATTGAGTGGTGGGCAAAAACAGCGTCTTTGCATTGCGCGATCCCTGATCCGAAAACCGCTACTTCTCCTTCTCGATGAGGCTACATCTAGTTTGGACTCTCAGTCGGAAAGCCTTGTACAAGGTGCTATGGAGAGATTAGCAAGCAAGCGAAACATGACTATCATTGCGGTCGCGCACAGACTAGCAACCATTCAGAAAGCCGACGCAATTTTTGTCTTCGGAGAAGGGGCGTCTGGGCAGGGATCGAGCATTCTTGAGTCCGGAACGCATCATGAATTGTTGCGCAGAAAGGGGGCTTATTGGCAGATGGTATGTTTACCGCTAAGCCACATCTATTCCTTATAACTAACCTGATTATAGTGTCAAGCGCAAGCTCTAGACCGGTGATAGGATGAATCTTCAAGCAGCATCCTTTCATTAATTCTCTTCTCTTATCTCATATTTCTGTGTCTCCAAAGACTAATACACAACGTTTAATAAACTGCATGTGTTAGCATCTCGATTTCACTCGATTTCACTCGGAAACACATACTGCCTATCACACCGTTCACCGGAATACCAATAGAGGTAGTATAGCTCGGCCTCACTTAGAAGGTACACGTAGGCCCCCCCGAGCTCCTGTACCTCGGCCGACCTAGGGAATCCGCCATAATACATTATGATAACTCAGCATCTTATCCATCCGTTTTAGGTTAGTTATGCTAGCGTGGGGATTTTCTTTAGTCCCATGGACTCCCATGGGCTGCACCAAGGGCGGGTGCCCGGCCCATGGGATCTATGGGCATTTACGGTGGGCCAAAGATTATAGGGTGCCCATGGGAAATGTCAAGATCTAACCCCCTCGCACGAATTAAAGCTTTTAAATCGGAGACTATTAAAAATAGCTTCGGAGTAGCCGGTTTAGTCCCCTTTTCACCGGAGAGAGTGATTTTAAAGGTTAATATTCGGCTTCGAACCCCCCCCCCCAAGCCGGGGTAGTGAATCAAGCCAGAATTTCACCCCAGAGACCCCTACTATAGAGAAAGAACTACGTCTACAGCTTCATTAATTAAAGCTTTACTTCGTACAAGATCTCGAAGCCCACCTAGCCCGTCAGATCGTGCATTAAACCAGCTTATGAAAGGCTTCCGTCTTCCGTTTGAGCTGGAGTGGTTGTACAAGCCTGACTTCCATGAGATAGTGGATGAGTGTCTTCGCAAGGACCTCAATAGTCTTCTCTGATATTTTGTTCGAGTTCTTGTCTTTGCCACTTCTAGGGTGATTGTATTTCCCGGGAGATTTATTACCATGCCATGATTTAATTTGCAGTCGACCGGAAGAGGTATAGATATTTCTAAATTTGCCCTTTTACCGCTTTTATTCCATGTGCGCAGAATTGAATCTGAAACATGCCGAGCCAGTATCCTATTGTAGGACAGAAACTGATGTTGGGTGATGGCTCACCCTCTTTATAGTGCACTCACCCAGGAGGCAACCTATCTGGTAGCACAAAAAAATAAATTAACAAGAAAAAAAAACAAAACAAAAAATTGACAAGCAAATACATACGGCAGCCTGGATTCCCTGGTGGTCACCCACCTAACTACTAACTGGCATATGGCTTAAGTTTGGTCAATAGTGATTTACATGCCCTTTTCTGCTTTTTGTTCAATATACATAGACCCTTCGTCACATTTTCTTCACTCTCCCTGATCACCAGCTAGATAATATGTTACAAGTCTGTGAGGTTCAACGTGGCGTAGCTTCTGAAAATAGTTCAGCCACACAGCTATGTGAGGCGTCTCTGGTCAAATTAAATGAGGAGCTAAAATGGTAAAGTTATATACCCGCGTTCGGGCGCAATATCTTCTAGTCATAGATATATATTTAGATAAGATGCATCTACTAAAATTGGTCCACTCGTTGGTGCAGAAGCTATTTCTTGAAGTCGACCCTGAAAGTGAGCATAAATATATAAGCTTGACGTAGTCTTCAAGGTTGCGACCAAAAGTCTGACTTAACATGACAACAGACGTTTCTTGTTCCCAGCATCACTGTCTTCAATAGTCAATCTCAGTTAGGGCGGGCGCGACTATCCTCCGCACGCTGCTTTCGCAACCGCGAACCATACCTGACGCCAAATCCAGCTTGAAAACCTCGCGAATCTCTTCAATCTGTAGTCCCGACATTTCAGGGTAAAATAATATGATCATCACCCAGCCAATAAAGGTTAGACATGCATAAAAGCTAAAAGCGCCGGATGGTGTGATGCCTTCATCATAGACAGATGTGGAGGAGACAATGAGATTTGAGCGCTAGCAGCAGCAAGTCATATACATTGTGCCGACAGCCCGAACTTCCATAGGGAAAAAGTCTGCACTAATCCAGGCCGTGTTGCCAAGAGACAGAACCGTAGAAGAGCACAAAGAAAATGATAAATACTAGAACAATGATGGCGGCTGTTGTGATGGATTTTGTTGTCACTTCTAGCGTCTCTAGGTCCACCGCGATGTATGCAAAGGAGACTGCAACTGCGACTAGGCTGGCCGACATGCCCCAAGATGTTCTTACTAGGAGTCGTCGACGGCCGAAGGAGTCCACGGCTAGCATGTTGACTAAGGTCATTGGTAGATTGGTTCCGGAGAAAACGAGACCCACTGTGACCGGGTTGGAGAAGCCGACTAGTGCGAAGAGTGTTCTGGAGTAATACATCAGAACATTGAAACCGGACATTTGGCTGATGGTCACTGAATAATATTAGTTTCAGAGTACCTCAGAGGAAGAGAGAGTAACTTACTCAGAGTAGAGGCACACACCAAAGCACGGAAATAAGCTGGGTTCGTTTGGAGTTGTTTCATGTAGAGAATCGAGTCTGGTCACCAGTAGAAGCCTGAAAGTCTCGAACACTGGCTTCAATAAGGTGGATTTTGTTCTGCACTTGCTCAGGAGTAGCGGCTTTGAAGATGCGGTGCAGAACTGCTCGAGCTTCCTCATGTTTGTCGTAGTGAATCAACTGACGGGGTGACTCTGGGCACAGCGGGAGCAAGATAGCTAGCAGTATACTAGGAAGACCACCCAGGCCAACCATATAGCGCGATCCATTAAGAAAGCTCGCAAAAGCAGCGCCTAGAGCATAACTGATGACTTGGCCTCCGGTGATGCTAACATTGTTCAAGCCGATCATTCGACCTCGGTGCTTGGTCGGTGCAATTTCAGCAATGTAAGCTGGCACAATCATTGCTGCGGACCCAACTCTAAAGCCAACAATCAATCTGCCGACTGTTATTTGCGGTACAGAGTATGCGGAGGCTTGTAAGACAGCTCCCACCGTGAAGGGAGCACACCCAATGTACATTGGCCCTTTGCGTCCATATCGATCGGCTGTCAGACCTGCAATAATGGACTCCACAAATGCTCCGGCAGAGCAGGGCGCTGTAATCATCTCCTTCTCACTGGCTGACAATAGATGACCCAGAATATCTTCGAGGTAGACTAGGACGGCTGAGATGATTCCGGTGTCGTATCCGAATAGCATGCCACCGATGGAGGCGGTTAATACGATGAGCCAGATGTACCACCCCGTGTCAGTATTCTCGATGGAATCATGCAATGAAGCTTTTGTCACTTCGATCCGGGTGCTGTCGGGTACTAAGTCTTTGTCCTTTTCGAGCGATGAAGAGGACATATTTTAGGTATGATAGGTTGGTATTCAGCGATGTAAATTGATGCCACTATGGTATTGAGTATGGCCGGCTGCCTCTTTTTATATCTCTGAAATAAAGTCAAGACATGTGTCTCTGTAGTCCAGAATCGGCAAGTCTGTCTTGTGGAGACTTGGGGTAATGTGGAATGAACCAGGTAGAACCCACACAGCAATCACCGCCGGGATGATAAACTTCCACGGCCATGTCTTGTATATTGTCAGCCTTGGGAGTAGATATCTCCTTTTTGTGTAACTCCCCACCAAACTCACACTGCGCCTCCAATGTGTTCCTATTGGCTGACATTGAGGAATGTTGCGAACAGAAGCCCTTTCATCAGTGATAGCTTTCAATAGCGCCATGAAGAGGGATGTAAGCTGCCTAGACAGTCGCACCTTATCAAAGGGGGAAGACGCGGCTGTCTTTGCCTCGCGGGCGGCTGTTTTGAAACAATGGCCTGTCCCTCAACGTTTTTTAAGTTGACCAGACGGAGGAGGCGTCATAAGTCGGCTATAGGATAGGGACCGAGAAGCCGAAGGGGATTACTCGACAGTCAGACGAATCTAGCAGATCTTTGCGAATGACGAGACAAGGTGAGAGGCTACATCCTTTTCTTTGTGACAAGACGTAGAATATGCAGCCCATGCACCAAGTTTTAGGCCAGAATGAACCGACAGATTGTCTAATTTTCTTCGTTCCCCTCCAATCCTCAACCGCCACATTTCAAGTAAACGCCCTCTCTTAGAATGGTCAAGTCCCTTCCAACAAATAGTCTGGTTGGAAATGCAACTGTGCCTAACGACACCCGTGATTGGTCATTATACTTTGTTTACCTGCTACGGAGTTACCACGCACTTTGACACGCGTAACAATCCACCAATAGAACTGAGCATTAGTACATCATCTGATTCATTGACATCGGGCGCTAACAATGAGGCTCGGCGATAGAGACAGAATCATTAGTTTATATAATCTAACAGAGTCTCCTCTCTCTGGTCGTTTCAATAGACAGATTGTTTTGCCAAGGAAACCAAGATCGTGATAGAGCGAAAGAGATATCTAAGAACCACCAGGAGTTCCAACCAGGTAGCTGATCCTTTCTACTAGGAATTAAGATACGTCTAACAGTCAAAATGGGCACAAAGGCCTTGCGGCACTCCATGTTAAACTCGGCAAGGACTCATTTATATACCATCTAGTGGCCAAGTGAGGGTACGCTTTCCATGAGTAAAAGTAAATTCATTCAAAAGAATACACCGTTCAAAGAAGGCTCGACGTAGCCGAGCATTAACGAGTCATGTTTCCTACCTACTTGAATAGCTCATAGTCCCCAGGACAGACAGTACTGGCTTTATGTCAATGAGCCAGATTGTATTCACTGAGCCAAAGTCTTGACCTAAAAGGTCAAGACACTACACTGAGTAGAGAGGATAAATTCTGATTAATGCTCACATGTACTGTACTTCCCTTTAGACCTACTTCTTGAAAGAGGAGGGATGACTACTGTTCTATGCGTTTCACGCTTGATCGTTCACAACAATATACTAGTACAAGAATATCTTTGATGATTCGAATGTTGGGAGATACGAGATGGAGACGAAGGATGGGGAATGGCAAAAGCCATTCCCAGCGTCTAGATGCTGACGACTCCAACTATTCCCTAGGCAGTCACTCGCCTCCAAAGCTTCAATGGCATCGGACCCGGACTCAGATTTATCGTCTCGCGGATTGGAGGATTCCAGTCTGGATGCGGCAACGCAAACTCAATTCGGTGTACCAAAGAAGCAATGAGGACAGTTTGTTCTAGGTAGCTAATGTTCCGGCCAATGCAGCCTCGCGCCCCAGCACTGAAGGGGATAAAGTATGCCTGCGAGATTTGCCCTCCTCTCCCAACCACCGCTCCGGCTTATAGATATTATGGTCCTTGAAAACTGACTCTTGGTGATGCACCACAAAAGACGAAATGCTGACCGAGACATCTCCAGGGACATATTCGTTGAGGATGAAAGTACATTCCACGGGCGTTCGGCGAGGCAAACCAAACACAACGGGTGGGAGCATTCGAAGACTCTCGTCTATGCATGCCCGGAGATATGGCAGGTGTTTGACTTTGTCGTATGGTGCAATGACTTCATCTTCTTCCAAAGCTTCGTCAAGCTCCTCACGAAGCTTGGCCAGGCATTTATAATTTCTCTGTAGGAAAAAGAGAGCGTTTCGAAGCACAATAGCTGTGGTATCGTGTCCCGCATTCATCATAATGTTAATCTCTGCGACGATCTCGCCCCATCCTAGATTGTGCGGTGTTCCGCTTTTGTCTCCCATTAGAACTGTAAAGAAATTGTCCAATTTCTCGCCATTCACGTGTCGTTTCAGTCGAGTAGTCGTACGGTTCTAAACAATACCGCCCCAATCCCCATCTAACTGCCACATACGCCGATGGCTTGACGAGACCACTTTGCTAAGTCGGCGGAGGGTCTTGAACCAGTCATAAGACCAGACCAACTGGTAGGATACTCTCTGTGTAGCAGTATGACATTCATGGAAGGAGACGTCTTTAACTGTGCCATCCTTGCTCTCAGACTTCACTGTGTCGGATCCCTCATCAAGAAAACCGAGATCTTCGCTGAGTCAAATATTCGCGATCGCAGCTGCAGTCCACAGGACCTAGTTTCGATAATCAACCATTAGATCTTCCTTCTTTGGGTTCTCATCTGGAGGTAGTGGATCAGCGCACCACTTGTCAAAAACTTGATGAATTTTGCGCTGACGTCCGCCACCTTGAACTCCCACTCTTCAAGGTTCTTGACCGCATAGGCGCTCGACAGCACCTTTCTCTTCCGGGCGTGTTCCTTTTTGTTCACGACATCTGCAAGATGGGCGTATGTGCCTGCAATCTCGGAGTAGAAACGGTCCTTGATGCAGCTTGTATTGTGAGCGTAGATATCCTTGACGGCGTTGGGATCGGGGTAAGACAGCGAGTTCAGAGCGACTCGTAAAACGGGATGCTTTTTGTTGGCTTCGAAGAGATTGCGTGAAAGGAAGCTTTTATGGGCTTCGTAAATAAACGGTATATCTGATATGCCGGACAAAAATTTGGCTAGCCTCGTCGATAATAATTATAATAGGAAATGATCGTCATACTCCCTTACAACCTCTGAGTTAGCCAGCAGGCCTTTCACCGATGTAGATATTTTCCCCGCAGCAGCCAACTTTAGTTACAAAAATATATGGGTCCGATCTTCTTGATTCATTTTGTACCTGGAGCTTTGCTGCTCATTTCCGTTCTCGAAGTATCTCGGGCCAAGTCCGTGATGCGCGGTCCAATGGACATGCGCTGAATCGGCCATCGAGACCCCAGGTTTTCAAACCCCGCACTCCGGGGGTGGAGATGGCCGGCGACGGCTTACCCTTATTTCTCCTCGCCATGCATCAATTGTTCTTCATGCTTCCCATTCTCTACTAGTAGGTACATCTATCTGAACCATGCTGTCGAACAGGGCCGTTCCCTGGTGAGTTCCCAACATTGCAGTCGTGCGCTCATTCGTTAACAGATTAATTGCCAAGTCAGGAATGTCGTTGTGAGTATATCGTATCTAGAATTGGTAAATATTGACTGATCACATCATGGCAGACCGACATGCAAAGTGTGAGTACATTCAGAGGTCTTCAGACTGCAAGAGACTGACCGAAGTACCCGACTAGGTGACGGGCAAAAGCCGAAATGCCGCCGCTGCGAACGGACCGGATCCTCTTGCGTCCGGCAAGCTCTCACCTTGGGCTTTCGTCATGGCTCTAGTGCCAATGCCCGATATGAATTCTCGGATGGTCAGCCTTGGGTACCTATCGGCCACGGTTCGTGCTTCTCAATTTGCCCGCCCAGACCCGTTGAAGCATGTCATCATTCCTACCTAAACGATGCATCTATCGGGGTATGGCTCTGCTGATTATCATAACTGACCACTATGGGAAGTGAATTACAAGTATGTGGATGAGACAGCCGACGTAGCCCGACATTACTCGGTAAACTTGGGCTGTTGTCCATCAAGGCCATCGGGCTCAGAAAGACGCCAAAGTGAAGTTGACCAACGGGATCTGACGGAGTCATCTATCTTGAGCGATACGGTCGGGTCGCAGACTTCTGACCCTTTCTTGCCGCCGCATCGACCCGACGGCGCTTTAGCCGGCTACTCCCCATATCAACTACAGCTATCACCTCAAAACCCGTCCCAGGTATCTTCGGCCTCACCTCGTCTCTCCCGGAACAGCCATGCATCTCTCGGGTCCGATGATCTCCTTAATACAATCGAGACTAGCTTACCTAATCCAAATGAGCATGAGGCATGTCTCATGCGGTATTTCGTTGTTCATCTCGCTCCTTGGGTACAGTACTCACGTTTCCCTTCCTTCCTTCCTTCCTTCCTTCTTTCTTTCTTTTCTTGACACCCGAAGAGTCCCACTGACAGCCCACTGTCTATAAACAGTTTGATATATGTGATAAAGAGAGATACTTCGCCTGCACTGTTCCCTTAAGGGCGCAAGCATGTCCCCCGTTACTTAATGCAATCTATACTGCCTCGGCAAGACACTTGAGCCGGGTCAAAAAATACTATGTTAGAAATCAGATTCACTATGGAGGCAAAGTCCTCCCCAACCTAACACCAGAAACTGCCATCCACTATCATAATGAATGCATTGCCTATTTTGTGTCTCTATCGGACCACTCGCGCGAAGCCCAAGATGAAAATCTTCTAGCCGCAGCTGTGATTCTTCGCTTCTACGAGGAGGTAGATGGTGAGTCAACGCAAAATTCCAGTCTACGACTCCACTTTTTCCATATTTGTGGCTAACGCTTCTCTTTTTCTGTTCTATATTTCAGTTCCTTCCGGTGGCCAAGACACTGAAAGTGCACTCCGCGGCATCCAAATATTCCTCGACGCACAAGCCGACTCCGCTGTAGCGGACTACGGACTACGACATGCAGCCTATTGGATCGCCCTACGACAAGAGATAATTACAGCATTCAGCAAACAGCGAACCTTCCGACTCCCACTTGGGCCCTGCGAGCCCTACAGGTCCTTTGAGCCCGCAGATGACTATGTCTGGGCCGACCGGCTTGTCATCCACTGCGCTGACGTACTACAATATTGCTACGGATCCGAAGAACAACACCTCCCCGGCGAGCACCAATTCCACACATCAAGTAGAGGAATAATCCACCCTCTCCTCGCCAGCGAAAGACGAATAGCCCGGTACGACGAACTGGTTGCGTTCGAAACGTTCTGGGCCGAGCTAGGCCCGCCAAGTTTCAAACCCATGTATGCACGCGAAGCAGATCGGTCGCGCGGAGAAGTCTTTCCCGAGCTGTGGTACCTGAACAACTGCCATATTGCCGGGTTACAATTTCTGGGTCTTGCGCGGATCCTGCTCACTGTTTATAATCCCCGGTTGCCTCGCCTTGGCACTGGGCAACGAACGGCAATGCGCTCGGTAGATAGAAAAGTGCGCGCGATCGTATTACAGATATGTGGAATTGCCTTTTCCAACCAGCATAGTCCTCCGGGGTTGGTAATAGCCTCTATCGCTATTGGAATGTGCGGTGACCGGTTCACTGATCGACTGGAGCAGGGGGCTTTACTTGAGGTGCTGTTGAAGCTCCAGGATGAACATGCGTATGCCACGTTAAGTACGCGGGAGCAATTGAAGGAAGCGTGGGGGTGGCATGGGTATGAGGGGTCTGAATAAGGAATGAGAAATCATCAAAAAGCTCAATATCACATACTGTATATAATGATATGAATCAATCGCATAACTGTGGGACTAACTAGTATTAATCGCCACATTGAGAGACCTTCATCTGGGTGGATACTACTAGTGCGGAGAAGAAAAAAATCTCTCCACCTAGGAGTGTCAATGCAGCAAATGCCATCCCGTCTCCAGGCCTATGAATTTTTTTTTTTCTGGACTCCGCAATTTCGCAGCCACTGTGCTGGTTCAGCCAAAAGGTATACAGGAAGAACGGGGAGAAGTGGAGATATATCGCGATACCCGCCGACCCTATCAGGCAATTCTCGCCGGCGACTTACTGTTTAGAGGAATTCTAATACTACTGCACGAATGTCGGCGCTGGTCGGAAGGAATTCGGTCTCTATACGCGACGTGTTTTGCAGAGTACCGAGAAGCCCCTTGGTCAACCGTTGGTTCCTGCACGATACACGATGTATCAAATTCGAATAGTGTTCACATGCGGGGAAGCCTGTGGTTACGCCGGCTGATAGTACGGATCTGCTCTAGAGCAGAGACCAGACGTAAATAAATAGCCCGGATCTCAGACGGTGCAAAATCGCAATCTACCGCTTGACTAGACAATCTCTCGTCATTATATTGCCTACACCGCAACGACCGCCGCCGCGTCGTCGAATACAAGAACTTCACCTCACCACAGACCTTGAGCCATGTCGTACGGGGACCGCCGTGTCAAGTTTGCGCTTTTCGGCCTCGGCCGCCTGGGAGTCCTTCGAGCCCGCATCCTCGCCTTCCAGCAGCCTCGGATCGAACTTGTCGCCGTCTGCGATACAAAGCCAGGCACTGACAAATGGGCCGTAGGGAATCTGCCCCCGTCTGTCAAGTATTTTTCAGACCCTCAAGAATGCTTGAAGAACAGCGACGCTGAGGCCGTCCTCATCTGCACCGCCACGGCTACTCACGCGCCCTTGATCCTGCAGGCCCTTGATCTAGGCTTGCACGTCATGTGCGAGAAGCCAGTCTCTGTGGACATAGCTACCACCAAGGCAGTGGTCGAGAAGTCTGCTTCTATGCCTGACCTCAAGTTCCTCGTTCCATTCACTCGCCGATGTAAGTAACACTAGGCCCGGCGCTTTGCAGAGTTTAGAGACTAACTCACGCCAGATGACAAGTCCTACCGCCAGGCTAAGGCCCTGGTCGACAATGGAAACCTGGGTGAAATCCACGCTGTTGAGACAACTGGTATCGATCAGACAGACCCCAATGGTATGGCCTAAATGCCCCCAGTCGGTCTCTTTCGCATAGGCTGATGGACTGACCATTCTGATTAGCCTTTTTTGTGTCCTTTTCTGAGCAGTCTGGCGGCATCTTCCTTGATTTTGGCATCCACACCGTCAGTCCCAGTATCCTTTCTCACTCACTGTCCTATTTACTGACACGGCTCTAGGTCGACGCCGGACGATATCTGCTGGATGTCAAGTCAGGCCTCTCCAACCCTAAGAAGCAAGTCAGTAGAGTCATCGCCTTCGGCCAGGTGGCTGTCTACAGGGACTTAGCCAAGTATGGCGACGCCGACAACGCATGGGGCCTGGTTGAATTTGCCAATGGCAAGATTCTCAAGACTTACCTCGGTCGCACCCTCACCAGCGGTTTCGAGGACACGACTCGATTGTGTGGCACCAAGGGACATTCGATCATCAGCGCTAATTCGAATGTTGAGATTGGCGACCATCTCGGTATTCGCGCACAATCTGTGCCTGATGCGTTCACTCTCTTCGATGTGACATTCCTGGCTGACCTTGCTGAGTTCGCCGATGCGGTGCTTGATAACAAGCCCTTGACCTGTCAACCAGAGGATGCCTTTGAGGCGGGCAAGATCTGCGCTGCTCTACAGTACTCATTCCGCAAGGGTGTTCCCGTGTACTTCGACGACAATGGTCTACCCATCATGGAGTGATTTAGGGAGTGATTGCATATATTACAAGATAGAAAGAACATAGACATAAGATCGGTGGACTTCACCTCAAATTTCATGGCCCTCGTAGAAGAACTGTACTATGTTTCAAGTCTAAAGTACTGCACTTCAGATCAAAATTGGCCTTGTAGCCGCTACGAAGTACTCTATGGACTGACTGTTGACCTCCAAAGGTCTCTGCGATAAATTAGTTCTCACATAAATGTCGAGAGTCAGCGCGTTGTGTCATAATTGAGGGGTATTTCAATAAGTCGTCTAGAGGGAATGGAGCCCAACCGTCGTATAGCTTGAGAACCATGTCAGTCCTGGTTATTCGCGGCTAGAACCAGGAGCGCGGACTTACCACACCATCTGTAAATTTTGAACTAGAAATCAGCAAGGGAAGCGTGTTCTCTGAGATTTTCAGTTAACTTTGAGAATCTTCAAGATGTTCCTAGTTTTATGACGGGTATGTACGGAGCACCCTTTGGTGCTGTCGGGACATTAACTGTTCCAACGGCCCGGTGATCCTGACCAGCCCGATCGACCAGTCTTGTGCGCTAATGATGAACCCTACATTCAACATCATCGCCTCACTGCCCAAGCCCCTCTTCATGCTCGCGGGGTCGCCTGCAGCGCATTGGTAGGTCCGCATTTTGTGAATCCATGAATCGCTCGGCCGAAAGAAACACAGCCCGAGAATCATTGATTGAGCCCCACGGCATTGATCAGCCCTCTGCCGGCACACACAATTTGAGCACGGCACTACAAAGGAAAGACTGAATTAGCTGGAAATATGAATAGCATGACTGCTATTGGGGGGAAGGGAGCTGCCGTGCACCATGGCGGTCGTATTCCATTTTTAGGCGACGACATTCTCTGTGGATGCAATCCGTAATCGTACTTTGCCTACGTGACTTAGACTTCTTTGAGGAATTGTCATAACAGGTCTAGGACGTTCTCTGTTGGCACTGCTTTTTCGCCGGTCGTAAGACAAGGATCGGGTTCGCCCGAGTTCCGGTGTTGGATGCGGGAACTCGGTGTTGGATGCGAATAAGTGGCTTCACCCGAGTCGCTCAGAAGTTTCGAGGGATATCGGGCGAACCTCGCCGCGAGGGTATATCGCCGCCGGGTATATCCAGAAACAGCAAGTCAAGGCCTAAGGTCAATCGTGCGGGGTACGGGCGGGTTGTCCAGTCATGTGATATAAGACTAAATATTGTTGAAATGCGGCGGCACTTTCCCGATTCAGGGATTTGAGTTGATTAACTTCTCATTTCGTGAACGTATAGTAAATATGTAGTAGATATATAGATCATTCAATGGTTTGGTCGTTGAACAGCGTATATCAGCGGCTCTAAATCATTCGTATTCTCGCGAGATCAGACTGTGAACATTGCTTAAGAGGCACCTTTCCAGCATCTTTCCCGTCATAATAAGAGAAAATGGCAGCTTACATTCAAGAATCCGCTGGCGCAACTCCCGTCTCTAAGGCTAGCCTCCAGTCTCAGAGCGCGGTGCTCGACCACGACCAGGTCCCAAAGCCCGTCGCGGACGACTTCATGTACGACTTCAAGTACAACCACAGTCTCCCCACTACCGACATCTTAGGCGTCAAGATCCCCGCCGATTGCGATGCTCAGAAGGAGGCCGAGGGCATCGTAGCCCGCCTCTCTACAGTCACATCAGAGGGAGATGCGCACGCTTTCGCTGGGCTTTTCCTCGATTATGGTAAGATCCTTCGCAAACAAGATCCGAAATATCGACTTTAGCTGACCTCGGATGTACAGGCGTGTGGCGTGACAAGCTCTCATTCTCCTGGGACTTCCGCACATTTAACTTCAGAGAAGCCATCTTAAAAGCCGCTACCGACCTTTTGCCTCAAACCAAGGCTAGAAAGTTCAACTTTCTCGAGCCTGCACCTTTTGTGTCTCGCCCTTACCCTGACTTCTCTCAGCTGCAATTTGTTGTATCCTTCGAGACTGAGATTGTCCTTGCTTCGGCTGTCATCAATGCAGTACTCACTCAAGCTGGCTGGAGAATTTACACCATGCATACTGTCGCCGAGAGCCTCAAGCAGTTCCCCGAGCAGGCCGCACCAGATGGACACATGACCGGTATCACTAGCTGGGAGGGTCAGAGATCCGAGGCAATCAACACTGTTGACCCCGAGGTACTGATCATCGGTGGTGGTCAAAAGTAAGAACCCATGCAAGTGAGCTCCATGATATAATGCTAAATCATTTCCACTAGTGGTCTCGCTATGGCAGCGCGCTTGAAGGTTCTTAGTATGGAAAACCTGATCATCGAACGCAGCGACGAAATCGGGGATATCTGGAAGAAGCGTTACGAATATCTTTCACTGCACTTCCCACACTGGCCCGATGCTTTGCCATACTTTAAATACCCTCAGCATTGGCCCACATATACCCCGGCTCAGAAGCAGGGTCTGTACATGAAGTGGTACGCCTCCGCTCTGGATCTCAATGTCTGGACCAAATCGGAGGTTGTGAAAGCCGAGCAGGATGCCGAGGGTAAGTGGACCATTATAATCAACAAGGAGGGCAAGGAGACTCGTACGCTGCACCCTAAGCAACTCATCATGGCCACGTCGCTATGTGGCGTCCCTTCCACCCCGGCCGTGCCTGGCATGGCTGACTTCCGGGGCGTGATCCGTCACTCCAGCGCCCACAAGAGTGCTCGTGACTTTGTCGGAAAGAAGGTCTGCGTCGTCGGTACCTCGTCCTCGGGGTTTGACACAGCTTACGAGTGCGCCCGTCTGGGAATTGATGTGACCCTCCTCCAGCGGTCACCGACTTACGTCATGTCTTTGACCCATTCTGTTCCACGCATGCTTGGAGGCTACGCGCCCGACAAGAATGGCAACCTTCCCGATACCGAAGTACAGGATCGTCTCATGTTCTCTACGCCAGTTGGGCCCGGCGAGGAAATTGCCAGACGCACCGCCAAGGTCCTTGAGGATCTCGACAGGCCCCTGCTCGAAGCTCTTAACGCTCGAGGTCTGCGAACATGGCGCGGCCAGCGCGATACTGGCAACTCCACACTAGGTCAGACCCGGAACGGTGGATTCTACTTCGATGCCGGTGCGTGCGAGGAAATTATCAATGGCAACATCAAGGTAGAGCCAGGCTTCATTCAGAAGTTCACCGAAGATAAGGTGATCTTAAACGGCGGCCGTGAGAAGGAGTTTGACCTAGTTGTCTTTGCCACCGGATTTTCAAACACCATCGACTCCATTCGAGCCACTTTTGGTGAGAAGACTGCCAGCCAATGTGGACCTATTTGGGGTATTGATGAGGAAGGCGAATACAAGACGGCCTACCGGGAGACGGGAGTGCCTAACATGTGGATCATGGTTGGTTTCCTTCCAATGACCCGGTATGCCTCCAAATTATTGGCTTTGCGACTGAAAGCTCTAAAGGAGGGCATTTCCCCACCTCCTTACAAAGTCTAGATTTCATAGATGAAATAGGTCGTACACTAAAAAGACCGAGTTTTTGTTCATCTACTTGCTAGATTTTGCAATTAAGAAACAAATATGAAAGTGCAGGCGAAATACCCTGGGATGTTTCTGGGGAATCGGAGGATCGCAGTGATCGCAGTTCATCATTTGGATTGAAAAATCTTAACGACATGATATCCTTCCCAAGGAACTGCGATAATTGTAAAGGAGTAGAGAGGGAAACTAGGGAAAGGTTTCTTACCATTTCAGCGCGAGTGAGGTATTTAGGTCGAAGTCAGTTTCATACTTCTTTACTTTATACTTTTCCATCACTCGCTGTGGGAGAAAGGAAAGCCCGATCGGATTACATTCTATTTCAGGCATGACAGGTTTTAACTATCAGCAAATTTCATCATTTACATCTAAATCTCCTTTTCAGTCTATAAAGAGTGACATTTCCCATAGAGGATTGTACGACTCTAGATCCAAATCTGGCGACTTCACCGCTCGTACCAGTCATCGAAACCGAGATCCCATCCAAACAGAGGCGTATTGATACGCTTCGCCTTTCCTTGTGCAGCCAGGCCATTTAGCACATCCATATCCTCGCGCGAAAGAGTGATTACTTGACTGTTGCTCACGATTCGATTTTCTTTAATAGACTTGGGCAGTACAGCAACGCCTCTGTTGACGTGGTAGCTGATGAGTACCGTGGCGGGTGAAACACCATTCTTCTTAGCGATCTCCTGAATTGCGGGATCGGACATGAGCGGAGCTCCTGAAAATGACCAAGTTAGCTAGCATTACCTCATGGAAACCCCACATAGCGTGTCAAGGAGCACTTACCTTCGGAACCAAGTGGTGAATACGCCTCGAGGAGAATGCCATGCTTGTCGCACCACTCCTTCAGTGCGTGCTGAGGAAGGAAAGGGTGTAACTCGACTTGGTTGACAGCAGGGACCACGGTCCACTTCCTTTTGAGCTCCTCTAGATAGGGAATCGACCAGTTGGCCACGCCGATCGCCTTCACTTTGCCGGCCTTGTATACCTCCTCCATCTGGCGCCAGCTCTCACTTTGGTCCCAGGATCGGTCGACAGATCGTGTGCCATCGGGATTGACTGGGAGAAGCGCGCTCGACTCGTTCTGTGGGTACGGGTTAGTCATGCATATGTCATGACGGAGGGAAACAACAGATCAACTTACAGGAACAAGTCGGACTGGCCAGTGAATGAGCTGATGTTTGTGTTAGCCAAGTTATCGACAGGTGTGCCGCGTCTGCCCAAAGGAGAAGAGGGTTAATTTACGTAGAGATCGAGGTAGTCGGTGCCTAGAGCCTTAAGTGTCTGTTGGAGACCTTCCGCGACATTGGGCTGGTGGGTGTTCCACAACTTGCTGGTGATGAAAATGTTTTCGCGAGGGACACCACTATCCTTGATTCCCTGGCCGACTTCATACTCGTTTCCTAGCAATCCCATTAGACCCCAAAAACTTGCTTGTTTTTCTTTGTTACAACCCACCGTATATCCTGCCATTTATTAGCCAAGACTATGCGCTACAAGAGAGATATGGGAATCTTACAATGCTGCATCAATGTGAATATATCCGTTCTTGAGGGCGAACGAGACTGCTTGGCGTACCTGACCGGGTTCAGATCTCCAAGTGCCTGTATTTCTTGTCAGCAAAGACCGCTAAGGTCCGCAGAAACCAGCGCTTGTATCGTACCAAGTCCAACGGTGGGGATCTGGGCACCGGTATTAAGCTTGAAATGAGTCGAGGGTGCCATATTGATTGTGATGGAAGATGATGGTGGTGGGAGACCAAAGCGTAGGGACCCGTGGCTTTATGCTACACTTTCGGAGTGAATCACGCAGGACGCGAGAAATGGTTTATAAATGGGACCCTTTCCATAGTTGAGAGGGTCTTTGCCTGGACTGATGTCAACCGAACATATCGCACAGCCCGGAGTAAGTGCCCCCGCGCGAGATCGGGTGAAGTTCGGGTCCGTCCTTTAGGGAAATTTTGCCCGGTTGTGACCCGAGACATATCGGCCGGCTTATCCTGAACACCCACCCGATACTCTTTTTACCTCACTGAGTAACAAGTGGGCGAATTGCTTGCGGATCCAAGCTTTCAGTCCCCACCCGTTCCCAGCACAATGCGCCGCAACCTTCCTAATACGGTAATATTGTGCCCATAAGGGGTGGAACGTCAAGACGCGGGGGAAGGTCCAGTCCCACGACCTCAAGGCAAAGAGTATAGTCTTTCCTGGCCAGAACAGTGGATGCTTCCTTTCAGGTTTGCTGTCGAGTCTAGAATCCGAACATAGCCCAAGAAGGGTCGGTGCCACGATCGCCCGAGCCTAGGCGTCAACATATTATTTCAGCAAAATTCTTGCCCAAGGTCATTTGGTGCGTGGCATTCTAGCAGCAGCCCGGTTGAGGAATATCTACGCGACAACAGTTACAGATTCGTGTAGGAAACTCATGAACATCCCACCTTCAGAGCTGACCTACTTCAGGAAGTCAGATCAACATTAACGACGCTTCATTATCATATAACCGGCCCCTGAACTATTTTCACAAGAACTAAGAGGGTCCGCCACCTAAGTGAAAGGGATCACCCGAACGACGGATTTTTTTATTTTTAATCCCACCTTTTTACTTTACTCCTAAACTGTCCCACCCACTATGCCTAAATGCAATAAATTTATAGAGATTCAGATTGAGAAAGCTCTCGACCACCTCTCTAAGCAATCTAAACCTAATATCTCGAAAACTACGCGAGAATTCGCGGTCCCCGAGAGTCGACTACGCCGGCGATAGGAAGATGGAAAATCGCTTTTTCAACGACAACCTGATCGTAGGAAGCTCAGTTCTATATAAGAGTGGACCGAGTAATCTAGTTTCTTGGGTTTCCGTAGCACCACAATCTTCGCGCTCCGCTATCGCTTTAGGTGGTATCCTGGCTAATAGACGCGGCGAAAATCCCAGTGACATAGACCTTGAGGTGCCGCCATAGTTGTTTCCACACTAGCGTCGGCAAGCCGTCTTCACTAGGCGCGGTAGATCCTTTTGTGACATTGAAAGATCGTTGGACCTCAGCTTAGTGATAGGTTGCCACGGAAGTTCTAGAGGTACCCGCGTGGGCAAATCCTCGTGGGGTTCGTCCATCTACAGGAAGAGAGCGTCTAGGAAAGCCTGCGCTTTATCTTCATTCTCTATGAGCTCGTCGGTGCCGACGTGTAGGGCCGGCACACACCCCTAGGCCTCTCGTGGTTTCATGTAGGCGGCTGCTTTCCAAAGCTTCCCTTCTCCGGCTTCGTCTAAGAATTGTTTCTAGTGTGACGCTTTGACCTTCTCGATAGTTCGGGTCTATATTCGTCGTGTCTGTTGCATCTCTTGAAAGAGGGTTATAGAGCGGGCGTCGTGTCGCCCGAGCTCCGCTCCGTGTAGCTTTCTTGCCACTTACGGCGTATTTAGTTGACCTCGGTCTGCTATATCTTGAGAGGTGTGGGGTGAACCAACGTTTCGAGTATAGTGTCGGTCGTGTGTTAGGTGCAAATGTGTTGATTGTCGTCGTAGTTGCGTCTGTCAGTCTTTCGACTACCTTATCTAGAGCCGGTCTCGTTTTCACCACCTTCTATAGGCCCATTTGTCGAAGCACGTCGCCGGCGATCTTATACTAGTCCGCGCGATCGTAGGCTTTCCTCGTACGGGCCGCTTCTGCCGACTCTGAGTCCTTGAACCGGATCATATATCCGGCTTTCGTTGTGCCCAGTACGGCTACTTAAGCATCTTGCGTGGACGCTGTGTTCGATAACGCCGTGCGGATGTGGGCGTTTGCGGTCTCCGTTGGGAGATATCGTCTAAAGGTGTTTTGCTCGCTGTTATCGTTGTCTCTCGGGTCTATAAAGGACCGCTAGGTGCTGATTCGAACGCAGTTCTGATCCTTGTTGGCGCGTTGGTGGTTCGGTTGGAGAGGCGGGTGGCTCGCTGCTACTGTGGCCCACGATTTTGTCACGGGTGCTGACGGGAGCGCATCTATTTGCGCCCGTAGCGCTCGAACTTCTTCATGCAGTTTCTCGTTTTGTGTGTGGAGGACGTTCTGGTCGTGTTTCACTTCTAGCAATTCGCTTTTGGTTGATTGGATAAGCTTCTGTTTGGTAGGCGATCGTTTCTTTCAAGCCGTCAATCGTCCGCCAGCTTTCCCGTGTAACGCGTCCATTGTTGTCTCCGGTGCTCGTGTTCTCGGCGTTCAAGCGAGCTGCGGTGGAGTAAACATCGCTCACCCGAGCCTACCTTCTAGTCCGAGTCGCGGTAGTCGAATCAAGGTTTTCCAACGCGTCGGTCGCCTGCGTGGTTGAGCGAGGGGGAACACCCGCGTGTGGGTCCGCCATTCTTCCCGCTACCTACCCACTATAGGACGTCTCGAAACTGGTGTCACCACCCACACACTCCTCGATTGTTTTCCGAACCCTGACGCCAAGATCGGCTAGCCTCCTTCCATATAGCTTCGGAATAGCGTTCCTGTATAGAACATCTACAGTAGCTTACTGTATGAATTTATTACTCGTATAGTGACGGTCCATAAGTTTGAGCACCTATTCTGCCCGCCCTAATCCCACCAATCAAAAGCCCAAAATTATGATCGTGACTATTTAAGTCTAGTTAAGTAGGCGGTATGAATTTCTAGGAAGGCAGTAGCCAAAGGGGGCGCTCAAACCTATGGACCGTCACTGTATGTGACGGCAATGATACAGCGTATTACCACTAGGTCACAACACAAACCATGGTCTCTATTTATGGCCTAGAGAGGGTTATATTGGTTCTGTTTCTTGTTTGACAATATGCACAAGTGGTCATGTCCCATGCCAAGCCCGTCACCATCCTTTCATCTCCGTCCAACTATCACCCGAGATTAAACAGCTTGCTCTCCTGAAGGAGGAAATTTTCTGCATCTCCGTCGCTTTGCAATCTCCGAATTTTCAAAAGGAATGTCCTCACGTCATTCACGTTTCCCGAGCGAAGCTTAAGCACGGTGTAGAGCAGGGCTTGACGCAAAGCCAACGACTTGCTGCAAGGTTTGCGCCTACGATCACTGTCGGGATCATATATGCATTGGCAACCTTTTGCCGTACATTTCGCGCATGGCATCGCACCAGAACACTGGATTCTATTAGCACTTGGATAGAACAGATTCATTAGTTTCTAACCTTGGTCCTTTTCTCGCGACACTCTGTACAAGCAACAGAGACATTCTGTCGCTTTCCACATGATAGTGGTGTCTGTGGTTCGGAGAAAGAGGTTTGCTCCATCGGTTGTAGCGGCCGCAGGGGAATTTTGCTTGTCATTACTGGTAACTGAGAGCCAAACACGTTGGAAAATATTATTCAGAGCATATGTCCATGGTAAGGAGGTGGGTGATGCGCCGGATTAAATGGCCAATTTGTGGTGCCCGTTTTCTTTGTTTGCGAGACAAAGAACACATTAGCGGCTTCGGCGATGGAAAGAGACCGAAAGCCCGCGACCTGTTTTTGAGACCAGCCCCATTCACATTCCCGCACTCTACCTCAGCGATTGAAGTCTCGTAGCAAACAAAGAAACCCCGCAGTACTGCATTTTAGCCCGCAGGCCTTGGCTTGGTTGGACATTTCCCACCGGTTTGGCAGGGATGCGTGCTTTGATTGGACGAAGCGTGGCAGCACATCAATCGCCTCGGCCTATTTCGAGGATATTGCCACGCCAAGGGCTTGTCGTACTTACGCATAAGCACAACCCTTCTTTCTGGTTCCTAAAATTCTGAATTACCTTTCACGACTTCTGATGCGGCGACAGAACCTTTTAGCAGCCATGACAATTAGAGTGCCGAAGCTGTTATGTCCAGGCCAGATGCAAACGAAATTCCATTGCGAAGGTTAGCCAGCTCTTATGGTAAGAAGGGTGAAGCTCAGGTAGAACTCACCATTCGAACTTGCGCTATCATGTCTACACATATGAACTGCAATGTCCCGCCTTGCAGCACTCACACAAGTCGCTACTGCGGGGACCTTACTCTGGCCTGATGTGTAGGGACGATCTAACTGGATTCCATTCCACTTCCTGGCTCATATTCCGCAACCCGATGTTATTCTGGCGGTCAGTCCAATACAAAGATTGCAATCACCATAAAAATGTACCATTCAGCGCAGTGTAATGTGCGGCTGTATCAGTGCCATCAACGATGCAAAACGTGCGGTCGGATCAGTCACCAAATCCTGAATAAGTCGTATACAGATCAAACGGCCCCAGAGCCGTACTCTACCGTCATGATGGAGCCCGACGCTAGCATGAATGACATAAAGCTAATGACGTAGTCTTTACATCGTACGAAGAGGAATTATATAGCCTTACCCCGAAGAACAAGAAGCGTAATTCGATTATCAACCCCTGTGTAGAAGATTAGTCGGCTATATCGTGTTCGGTTGTTATTTAAAGCTGTATCAAACTATACCCTGGCTAAACTAATTTTATCACCTGCTAAAACTAATTTACCACGGTTAGTTAAGTTAGGCTAAGATATAGACGCAAAAGGCTATCTTATAACATTTGAATCTAGATTCGTGTGCACTACCCAGAAAAAAAAAGAAGACAAAACATCGAACGTCCTACCATAATCGAAAAACAATATGGTTTCCATCTACTCCATCTCCCGCGCTCGAGATACGCCCTCAACAGCCGTGTGATTTTGACCTCCAATAGGTGCTCCGCACTCAGGACATCTAGCTTGCTCCATCGGCATACCGCACCCTCCAATAGCAAACTAGAAAATATTTATTTAGCTTATATGTCTCGTTAAGGTAACTTGGAACAGTTCGAGATTAGGCAAATTTACTCACCGGGTGTCCATTGACGCAATTGTACCAGTGCCCAGAGTGAGTCGCGATTCCTCCTCGCCCGCTGACCATGGCCGTCTTGATTGATCGAAGCTCTTCTAAAGTCACTGTCTCGTACCGCGGTCCCTCGTAGAGGCGGACCATCTCCTGGACCTGTTCTTGGAGTTCGGGGCAGTTCCCCAGTCTATCGCATAGTTTTAACGCGGCGGTGAGGAGATCGCGGGTGGTTTCAGTGCGGTCTTCAAGCTTTTCTAGACAGGTGTAGCTTTCTTTGATATGTAGATCCAATGTTGTATCTCCTGGATTAGTGCGGCGATACCATGCGTCCAACTGGGCGATCTTGGCAAATGAGATGGTTGCCGTGATGACGATGCGGTAGAGACTTCCTTCATTCGCCTGAGTTATCAAGTCTCGGCAATCCTTCAACACTTGAGTCAAGATTGATGATAGCTCGGTGAAATTTAGCCATGGTTTTGCAGGATTTTTGCTTGAATCTATCACTTTAAAGATGTGGCTAAACGCGACTTCTCGGGCTTTGATGTGGATTAGCCGTGCGCCGAGAGTGATTTGGTTGTCGGGTTCTCGTGTTCCTAGATTTATCGCCTCCATTCGGACTGAGAGGGAGGCTATTTCGTCCCTTGGTGGCTTCTGGTAGATGGTAATTGCATCCATGAGCCGTTTCATCGGCTGATTCTCGGCCTCCATGGTTTTGCTGAGAGTTGAAGCCTCTGTCCCAAGGCGCACACAGGCCGCGTATCGTGCTTTAAGCTGTAATTTAGCGTCCTCAGCGAGCAACAACGTTTTCTTAGAGTTGAGCTTGTCTTCAATGTCATTCAAACGCGATTCAAGGCCTTCAAGGTCGGTGCGACCCTTGGTAAGGAACCTCTTACAAGTCTCATCCATGACAGCACGGTTGACAACACGATTGTAACGTTTCGTCACAAACTGGCGAATGGGTTGTTTACAGTCCGGGCACGAGGGTATGGCACTGGCAAGAGAAGAAGAGACATCTCGGAGGCCTTCGAATTTGCCATCTTTATCCCTCGTGTATACTTCATCCAGGCCAACCAATCCATCAACCGATTCACTTGTAAAGAAATGGCCGCATCCAAGCACGATAATTGGAGTTTCATCAAGATTGATTTCGGAATAGTTTTTCCATTCGAGGAAGTCAACACGAGCATCTCTCTTGTCGCCGCACTTTTGACACAGATTGTTTGGACAATCTTCCCCGCAGAGGCTCGGACACTGATGGCCGCATTCGAGAATCTTGGGGCATCGCTTATCGCAAGGAAGTCGGTTGCATGGTGCCGCGCAAGGCATTGAGCAGGAACCTTGGTGGATGCAAGACCAGGTGCATTTCTCGATGCATGGTGCACATGCCTTTCCGCAGGTTAAGTCGCATGCTGAGTGTGGGCATCGGACCTGCAATATGGTTAGTATTTCCGATACGATGAGGAGATAATGGATTATAGTGAGTCTTACCTCGCACTTTGCCTCGCAGTAACCGCAGCTTTCCCCATTGTGACATTTCTTGGGACACCTATGGTTGCAAACACTGTGTGGACGGTCACACTTTTTCGTGCACTTCGGGTGCTTAAATATTTTTCTTCCGCCATGGACTTCCTCGAGACAGTTTGCGCAGCAACCACTGCAGTTGTGGCCACAGCTGAGAATATCGGTGCATGGCTCAGGGCAACGGAAGATCGGGGACGTGACATCCTTGAAACAGCCAACCTGAATTTTATGGCCACACTTAGAAACAGTCTTCTCGACCTTAACGTCGCACTTAAGGTCTTTCAAGTTAGGCATCTGATGGCAAAAGACAGCCTGCTTGATATGACCACAAGGAAGCTCCACGTCTTGAATCTTCGTCATGCAAGGGCCACAATCTTCACCACAAAGCTTGGGACACTCGTGATCACAGGTTGATCGGATACGTGCGCATGGCTTTCCACATGCAAAGCCGTCGTGCATGACCGCCGAATGGCACTTGGCCTGGCATTGATGGCCACATGGCTGGAGTCGACGGGTACACGGGAGACTGCACCCACCCTCAGGGCTCTTCCTTTCAAAGTCGTGAGGTTCGGAACATAGAATAGGCGTGTCTGAGTGGCGAGGACAACAGAGAGCCAACTCGGTGCCGACTGCATTCGCACGGGAGAGCTGAGAGTGGACATCGGCCCACATTGGCACATTAAGGTAGGTTTCGGCATTTCCAATGAGATACATGCCGTGCTGAGCTCGGCTGAGGAGCACGTTGATGCGGTTTTCGGTGCGTAGGAAGCCAACCTTGCGCTTTGGGTTGCTGCGAACTAGGGAGACCACGATCACCTTTGCCTCCTCGCCTTGAAAGTTGTCGACGGTGGCAAGGCGGAGCGTCTGGAGCAACGTCTTCTTCTCGATTGCCTGGCGACTATTTGACTCGTGATTCTCATCTTCAAGCTTCTCAAACCCATCCGCGGCCAAGGTTTCTAGGTCTCGCTCGCTAAGACAAATCTCGAAATCATTGCCGAGCGATGTCCTGAGCTTCCGCAACTGCCCGGTATAGGGGGTCAAGAGGGCAATATCCGTGCTCTTGTACTCTCCCTGCCGAACAAGATGCCGAACAAGAGCAGTAGCCATATCGACCTCCCACTGGTTGCTATGGGACTTCACACGGCTGCCGTCATCTCTCGAGTCTTCATCGCATCGATGGTCCAACCAAAAGAGGTTGTTCCGCATTCCAACGACATTGGGTAGAGTTGTCACGCTTCCATGATCCTCGAGTTTGGGATAGACACTCCTGATAAGTTGCGAGATCTCAGGTCTCATTCTTCGCTGCACATTAAGCTGTGCAATAGGGGCAGGCTTGAGACCTGGCTCACCGACAGCGCGTCTCTCAAACTGGCTTCTGTCTAGCTGCCACGCCTTTCCTGTGGATGTTTCAAGACTGAGTGAATGATTCTGGATCTGTGGTCGCAGCTGTCGATGATCTCCAATCTGAATGAAGTGCTCAACACCTGGCATGAGGGCTGAGATGACGTGGGCTTCCATCACCTCAGCTGCTTCCTCGCATATAATGACCTTTGTTCCTATGCAGCGCAGTGTCTTGATATGGCGTGCAAGGGATGTTGTCGTTATTCCTATCACATCTGCTTGAATTAGGGCTCGGCGATTGACCTCTTCATGGACTGCATTAATGTCCTCGCGAAGATTTGCAGCGCGATCAAGAGCCTCGAAAAGCGAGGCGGTTTCGCTTTCCTGCCACTGTTTGAACCAGCTCATTGCAAGGATCCGGCGTTCCGGTATCGAGAGACTATGAATATTCTCCTTAGCAGCGCGTGTGAGGCGTTCCAAGCGCACACCGTCAACTTCACTCTCGTTCTGGTCTTTCTGGATTCTCATCGATTTGGCTCCAAGCCAGTTAAGCAATCTATCATTAGTGACAGTTGTGAATCCTTCTGGGTCTGGTCGCTCCAGCTGTTCATGTATAATGGGCCATTTACGCCGCACGAAATGCCCCATAGCGGCCCAAGACAGGCCTTTCCGAGACTGGTGTAGAGGCTTCATTGCATATCCAGCATTTTTCATACAGTCTTCAAGTCCCCCGTAGGACATGCCGAGGGTTTTCGACTCTACCCTCGTCTTCCCAACGTCTTTACTGACAACGCGAAGGTTCTTGCCTTCAAGCTCGGTGGCTTGACTGCGGCCGCCAATGCGTATGATTTTCTGGATACCTACATCAAGAAGATGCTTTAAGAATTGGTCCAAGGCATGGTTGGTATAACAGCTATAGTTCCTATAAGTAAATATACCAGAAGGCATGAAATCAGTACTCACATCACAATAATCGGGTTTAGCTTTGCCTTTTCCTTGATCTCAAGCAGAGCTTGAACAACCTTAACACCCAAATAGGACTTTCCGGTGCCCGGTGGGCCTTGGATGAGGGCATACTCTCGTGTGAGAGCTGCGATAAGTCCCTGACACTGGCCATAATCGAGACCAGTTTGAGTTTGCAGCTTCAAGATGTCAATGGACTCAGGGGTACTCGGGTCCAATGAAACATTATCAGCCGTAAGGTTTGTGATCGAAGTCAGGGGAAAGATAAATCCTGGTTTGCGCGCGTATGCCGGTGGGGGTATGCTGTGACCATCTTCATCGCCCTTGCGGCCTGGCAAGACCCATTTTCGGAATGCCAAATCTCCTTCGCCTTGGATCCGCTGAAGGTTTTCCAGGATAGGGACAAACGTGGCAGGGATCAGACCATGGAATTCGACCAGAATACCGGTGAGCTTCTCGCTGTAAAGCTGGCCCAGGAAGATCAGTTCTTGTTGTAGGCATGCCGCAAGCTTGACCGTAATACTAGGTGGAAATCTATCAGAAGCAAGACTACTCTTGTTCTGGTGCGCTCGGTCCTTGGAAGCATTCTTCACAGTAACCTCGAGGAAGATAAGCCTTCTGTGAGTTCCTTGGGACGTCAAGAAGCAAACTAGGCTTCCTTCCTCAAGTCGGCTGGAGTCTTGCCACCATCTGCATTGCTCTTTGGAGGTCTTTTTGCGGAGTTGTGGCGGAGTAGAAAAAGATACAGTCGCTTCGAGCTCATTTCTCTCATTGATAAATATGTGCTGGACCTGTGCTCCCAGATAGAGATGTGCCCCGCTATCCTTGCCTGAGAGGTAAGGACTTCGTGTCAAATCATTCTGCTGCAGCAGGTCTCTAAGGACATCTTTGGCTGAGCCGAAGATATCATGGCGCAGGAGTCGGAACGTTGAGTCAATATGTCTTCGCAAAGGGTCGGCGAGAAAGTGCGGCTGTAGGAAGTTGGTAGAGGGTAGATATTCTGAATTGCCGCTGATAATCTCTCCATGGATAGGAAGAATCTGAATTTGTGATATTTCTGCGAGGTCGTTGTCGTGTCTCCCGCCAGGTATTTGCATATCCATTGGAAAGGACGACAGGACTGACCTAGTCTTCTGGGAATTCTCCTCATGCGCCCTGGGTCTAACAAGACTGCGGTTCGCGCTAGTGATCAGGCTCTGCATGACTTCTATTCTGCTTTCGAGTCCATCAAGGTCGGCTTTCGAGCATTTTTCGGTCATTTTGGAGCCCAGTTCGCGCGCTAGGTCGAGCAGTGCGGGAAGTTCATCGTGGAATCGAGCGCGTCGGACCCTTGATAAGAGCTGGTAAAGGGTATTTAACAGCAATTTCATCATGTCTAGGGAGATAACCGGTGCAGTTTCGTTGGTGTCTTCACCTTTACTCATCAGCTTCCTGCAGACACCTCTCAGATATCTGATTGCTCGATCTCCATTCGTGCCACCGAAGGATGTGTACAGAGTGCCAACAAATGAATCGATAGAAAGACAATTCAAGAGAGAAACATGGGTAATGACTTTGAGAAACGGCTCATCGTAAGCTGGAATAGGTCTTAGTCCCTCTAGATTGTCTGCATCCGCAGTCGCCAGGATAAAGTGATATCCATGAAAATTGTCATCCACAAGGTCTTTGGCGAGGAATTGGTGATTCTCTCTGCTGTCGCTTTCAAGAATTTCAAGAGCCCCGTTCCAGAATTGAACGACCTCCTCTTGTTCACTTCGAGAATATTCAGACCCTGATATCCCGTTTCTAAGAAGTCTCTTCCAGTCGAAGTATTGATTCCGAGCGTCCAGATCACCGTCTGTGGGACGGTATGCGGCTGGATTCAACTTGAAGTTGGCAGCCTTCGCCACGTCGTGCGAGAATTTGCACTTCTCACCGTAGTGGCACCTGCCACGCTGAAAGTGCACACAGGGTGTTTCCGGCTCATTGCGCTTTCTGAAGCTGTTGGATCCTCCTCGATTGCTCGTGTTACCCCGAGATCGCCAACTTCCGCGGTGGGCCATCATGAAAGGAGATGGAAGGAGACTGAGCTGTAGAAGATCTAGCTCTGGTGATATTTAAAGCACAATACGTCTTTCTAGCTCAGAAGGTTGCACCGTTGTATGGCTTTCGTTGAAGAAGAAGTATGTTTCCGATGGATGTGATTGTTCAGAGAAGGGAAAGAGTCTATGAAGTAATATAGGATACGTCAAACGGGTATCCTGTTTGGTAAGAGAGACGCAATACTGCATTGTACTTTGTAACAGTGGATAACCTGATAATAGCCTCCAGTAAGAAAGGATTGCTGTTGTTTGTTAGGCGTTTTCCATAGTATCTCCTCTATCTGCAGCAAACAAATCTGCCTCGTAATTTCTTGTCACAAGGTTACTAGAAGAATAGATAGTCTGCAAGAGGGCTTGAGAGCCTATCGATGTAGGCATGAATTAGCGTAATCTACTACAAGAGCGCTAATGTGGGAAAAGGAAGTACCCATGCTACAAGCCTCAGCATACGTGTTAAGGCCAAAAATCACACGTATTCGGGCTAGTTAGCTGCGCATAAGGAGATAATTGTGAGGCATTCATGCATATTCTAGTGAGACTCTGGCTTTTCATGCTCGACTTGCGCATATGAGTGGCCTATAGCTGTCAGATAGCCCCAGGTGCCTCTACGTTCGCGTCGCGAAGCCACATCCAACAGGTCTGGGCGGCTGGTCAGCCTACGCGCCTACACGGGGGAGTTTCAATCGTAGCCACACCCAGGGCCAATCAACCCGACAAGGATTCTGAGTTACTTTGGCCGTTGGATGGAAGCAGCTAGGCGCAGCACCTGCAGCTACATAAGTCATGAGATTTAGACAACTGAGTCTGGAAAGGCCCATCAGCCTAGGGGGACGAAGAGGAGGACCTGCCCAGATAGCCTTGGCGCGGTTAGTAGCGTATCACTTTCTATCCATCTTAAGAAAGCCGTATCAACCTCGTGGAAGAGTGGTGGAAGAGGGGTGGAAGTGGGGCGGGGAATTAATCCAATGAGGAGGGGTCTTTGCCATTGGAGATTCACCCCTTGCCAGTTGCAGGGGTAACGTGGATTGAACTGAACAGCGCAGGTTGAAGTCCAGTCACTCTACTGCGTCCCTATTGTATACGGCCTACCGCATGATCTGCTCTTGGCGCCCTTTCAATAATACACTTATTTCACAACTTCTCAACAATCCCTATACATTCTATATAACTACTATCCCCCTTTTCTCCGGCCACTCTCTTATACATTAGAACTGCCTTCATATGGGGTTTGCCCTATTAAGAAGAGGTTTCCCCATATTTCGTCGCAAACGCCAAAGCTTTCATTTCAATTTTTCGCAGCGCGTGATTTTCAGGATTACCCGATTGAATGCATTCCGCTCAAACTTCCCCAGTCGTGTATTTCAAAGTGGGGCCAAATCAAAAAGAGTTTAGTGTTCATGGTAACGTCCTAAACGTCTCGCACTTTTCAGCTCCCAACCTGAGCTCCCTGGTTGCTGGTTGCGTCATTGGATTTCGTGATGACATAGAGGACATTTTCGGTTATATACTTCAATTTATATACTACGGCGACTATCTCGACCTCAGCGGATGAGCCAGCCTATCTGGCTTGTGAAGATGGAACCAACATCGCACCCGAAAGGCTTCTACTGCTCAAGGATAACTATTTTCGGAAGCGTGCGAATACTTAGAAGCTTTTGGATGATCTGGTAGGAGACTTTCCGCAAGAACCCATCCTGCCACTTTGTGGGGAAATAGAACATTTTTGCAGAAATCCTGATGTATTACTTGTATATGCACGGCTACATATTCGGAGAAAAGCAGCACATAGATACTCTTAAAGTTTTGAGTTTGTGGAAGCTAGTTCATGGTCTTGAGTATATGGTTTTGGATCTATGCCGAACTGAAGGAGTCGTTAAACTTTTGCTCTTGATCACTGGACTAGACACCGCTGACGATTTATAAATATTGATGGTTTATTATGCCGCGTCACGTTTAAGATTCCTTATGCAATGTCCCCGCTTCGCCTCTTTGATGCAGAAGCAGCCTGAAATCAACTACTATATCTTGAAAAACATCTGTGAATCCCTATGGATTCACTCTTCTCCTTTTGCATTTCAATAAGCCATTGGTCCATCGCAATGGTTTGGTGTTTCTCCTTCTCTTCAAGCTTCTTGCGAACTTCTGACAGCTCATCTTGCTTTGTCTTGATCTGCTCGCGTTGGCTCTTAATCTCATAGATTATCGTCGACGCAATCTTCATCTCAAGGCTGGAAGCAAAACTGGATATATGCCTCACGGTACTTTCAAGAGTTTCAATGGTAATTCGTGGTGCAATTACAACTTGCTTCGGTCTAAGTGGAACTTCGGTTTCCGTAGACATTTTGAATAGATGGTAAATTTTGATCGAACAAGTGCTTCTTGGGCTTTTTGGGGAGCAAACACTCCGAATTTATAATTCCCGTTATCAGTGATTGATTTCCCATACAATCCTTGTTCTTTCTTTATCCCTCACTTTCCAATTTTTATGCCATGGCATGGGTAGTATCTCCAATCATGGAAATGAAGCTACCAAAACACAGGGGTAAGGTGCACGGTGTGCATTCTACATATCGCAGGGTTTAATTCCCAACTTTGGCAAACAGAAAATGATTGCTTTTATGCCTCCTTTGTGCGGGATGGAGCAGAGTGAGCTGGTTTATGCATGCACGATACAAGGGTGCTTTGCAATGTGTCTTGGGCTATACGGCTGCCCGCACCAACGAAATCCTGATAATTAGTGATGCAAACCATCCCATATATAGGTACTATGTTCATACAGCCAGTTGGGTCTCTCATGACATAAGCGCCTTGTTAGGGCGGCTTACACGTCACTTGATCGAGCCCTCCTAAATTTCGAACGCCTTTTTAGTAGACCTGCCAACGCACAAAATTCCCGTTCACGAGCAGCATTCGCATGGAGGCTGCAGTCACAGTGACGTGGCGGGTAGCGGAAGGCACTCATTTCCCGGCTGCTTGATATTATCGGCGCTCGCATCTATCGAGTATTTACGCATAGCCGCGAGGCGGGCGGGGTAATACACTATCATTGTAATTTTACGCCATATTTATCCTTTATCCTCTCCCATGAATTATTGCATCCAGCCCAGTAAAACCAATTTGAGGGATGACCTTTGCTATATGAGTGCCTCACCACTCGACTTTGCCGAATGATCTGGTCGGGATCATGAGCTGTGGCTGGCGAATGCTAAACTTCCATGTCACTCTCCCTTGAGCCCTGGAGGACATATTACGTTTGTTTTAGCCCAGAACACTTTAGCGGCTGATATACTCTCATCTCCCGTTTGATCCGAGTTATTTGAGCGATTATAGTTGCTGGCGATTGGAAGGTGGTTGGAAAGATCGGATACGAGACTACTTCTAAAGCCAATGCCGTGACTAGTTTGGTTCTCTCTAGTCCTAGGCAACCAACTAGAGTGTGATACTACTAACACTTAACGCTGGCTAGTGTTCTCTTCAAGTCAAGTCGCCGCTAGGTTTATCTCGCGAAATGTGGGCTACCATCTATTCACCGTACCAAGGAGAACTCAGTAAAGACTGAATAGGGAATTAGAGCGTATGTCTATCGGAGGTTCTAGGAGATATAATAGGAATGCCGATCGGGCTTCCTAGCATCCGATTGACTTAGGAACAGCGGTTAGTTAGGCCAATAAAGCCTTCTATAGACCTGGTGTCTTAGTCACAGTTTAGCGGCAGAGAATCGACACAATTTGTTCAATTAATTTAGCCACATATACCTGCCACGCATATACCTTTCAGCGGTTGGAGCGACTTATGCGTGTATATTTGGCTAGAGAATCCAGCTACACAGAATATTTTGATCTTCTCGATAGAGATAAATGTTCCGGTAAGTGATGTCGCCACAGATATACTATTGGTATTACCAAAGCTCTAGATCTAAGCAAGGTTATAGATGGTGACTTTAAGGACTACTCCAAACTAAATATCGATGTAGCACAGAACACGGCTAGCCTACTGTATGAAAAAGTAAACTACAATGGGACTTGAAAAAAAATTGAATGAAAATGGACACAAGTGATGTACATTGGAGAACGGATTGAAGGTTAGCAGTTCGTGTACTCTTCGAAGGCATCTTCGTCGTTTCCATCTCCAGAGACAGTAGCAAGAGAGAATTAGTCAAAAGTGTTGCCAAATGTTGAACGCTTAATGTAGGGCAATGTAACGTCCTAACGTGGAAACACTTAAAAAAAAAGTCGAGAAAGGAGGTTTGAACAAATGTTTAACAACATGACAGTGCTTCCTAGCCTGCAAACCATTGACACTCAAGAATCACCGCGCCTTAGGCGAGTAGCCCAGTCGTGAATGAATTGGCGATCTTTTGTAGTCGCAGTAGACATGTGTTTCCCCTCAAACAAACCGCCGGTTGTAATTAAGTGCAATAATTTAAAACCAAGACACGGCCGATCATCTAGGTCGGAGCCGTCAAATACGGCCAAGCAATACTGGGGTTGGAGCGGCTTGAGTGAGCTTTCAGCTGTTTTGAGAAGGACAGCTCCGTGAAGAAGCTGGTGGTTTCCTTGTTTGAGAAAGCCTTGCAGGTCAGAAGACAGGGATTCATTGGCAGCCGGAATCCTGCGTAGTTCACTCGAGTGCACGAATATAGGAAAATGAAGAACCCCAGGAAAAAAGGATTCTAGTTTGTCCCAGATGCTTGACACAAATTCTCCTTGAGAGACTTGCTTCACCCAGTTACAGGATGGCCGCGTGGTGGAAATCTTTTGAGTCACCCATAATGTGAGTCGCAAGTTTCTAGCAGCAGCTCTTAATGAATTCACGCCAGATAGTTCCGCTAAAGGAAGGACTTTCTTCGGGTGTAGATCTGGATACACCGACGACAAGGGAAGATTCGTTCCCGCCAGACGCTGCAGAGTACTTATTGCACCGAATGATGCCGTGATGCATGAAATTTTTCGTACGATATGGAAGTCGCTTGGCCGAAAGTATGATTGGAATGAAATGTGAGCACAGATAGACTGGTCGCTGTCAAGAATTGGATGATTGCTCGTTGCACCTGTCCAAAGCTTCTGTAGACTACAGATAAATCCTGCCGTGACCAAGAGCGGATGCTCTAGGTTGAATAGACCCAAAAGTCTGATGGCTTTCTGATTGACTTCTTCATCCCCCGAGCCAGGTGGATTGAGAATCGCAATCAGCTCGTTCGTCACGTCAGGGAGTGTCATATGGCGGAATGAGAAGAAAACCTCATTTGTGTCTCGAATGACGGATCGTCGCTTCCGCGAGGGTGAATGCTCAGGTCGCAATTCTTGAGTGTCACGTCCATGAGGACTAGTCAGCGGATTGCTGATTGTACTCTTCTTTTCACCAGAAAGCAATCTAATGATCTCACTTCGATGGATATTCAAGGCCCAGTCACATATGAAGTCAACAATCAGACACAATTGTAGTGCAGAATCATGCCTTTGAATGCATCCGTGCCAAAGGTCGATTATACGCTGCCATTGTGTCAGTAAGGGATTCGGGCCTCTTTGAAGAACCTTACTGTTTCATCTCCTCTGGGAACACACGCATAGACTCTCCATTCATCCCCACTGAAAGCCAAGAACCAAACTAAGCTGTTTTCTTCTGGCTCTTGCCTTCTTTTTCTCAGAGACTTTTGAATATCGAGAAGTCTTTTAATAGGAAACGCAGTCTGCTTCTCGATAGCCGTAAACCCAGGTGTTTGAATCTCAGACTTGGCTTCAATTATCAGGAAAGGAAACAAAATATGCTTTGCATTCTTCACTGGACAGCAAACGAGGGTTGAATGGCCTTGAAGGGCAGCGCTAAGTGTTGGTGATCTCCGAAGCCCAATGACCCTGTCAGGATACTTTGTTCCGATCTCAGGTACAGAGAGATCGGTGATTCCTGCATGCTCCTGGCCGGCAAATATTACATTCTTGTCGACGGGCTAGTAAGCAAACATTATTAGCTATTTGATGTTCTGAACGAATGGATTTGATCCATTTACCTCATGTCCCTCGATATCGCTTTCACTGCATTGACAAATACCCACCCCGCCTTGCGCTGTTTGCACTTTGTGTCCTCCCCAATTTCGCGTGATTGGCAGCGCACAGAAATCGGGAACCCATCGTCGCTGTTGACATTTCCGACTAGATCAAAATCAGAATTGATCCAAGGTTGGATTTTCGATGTTTCACCCACCACTCTATGTCTTCCTCAAAAAAGCCTAGTAGAGGGGACTCCGTCTTGGACCTCCAAGCAGGCTCTTTAGCTTCAAGAAGACGGCAATCGTATGCAGCAGAAACAAGACGGTTAACCTTGTTTACCGTTTTCGCCCTTTGTGCACCCTCCGGGGTATTGGTGTGTATTTGCTCCAGGTAAGTGTTATACTTAATGTCTTCGATTTTGCGGATGGTGGTGAATATGGCTAAATTTTGTTCCGGCCAACTAGCCGGGGAGACGGGCCCCTCAAACTTGATTTTGTATTTATTAATCAATTCTCTTTCCTCCTGCTGGGAGGGGTTCTTCTTTCTGGGTGGTTGCTCCATCGGGATATGAATATTCGGTGAAAACAAACTTTGGTCAAAAGCGCAGACGACTACGGAATATAAGAAACCCCAATTTGAAGGATTCGTAGTGAGGGGGAACACAGCGCTATTTTTGAGCACGTGTGCTCTAAATATGGCCTAGTGCATAGCCGCCCACGATGCAGCTACTAGACATCCATGCTAGTTCATTTTCACTAACTCAAGGTGGGTTGCGAAGGTGTATAACTAGTTATAACTACACCTTCGCAGCGAGTGAAGCGGAGCACCTGCATATTATCGGAACGCCCATGTCCTATGATATCTTGAACTCGACGTTAGTCTCCGGTCGCATGTGTGATAGTAAGCCACCGCAGGGGTAACCGGCCCTTCATTCTTTTCATCAAAATAACAGACCCTCGTAAGCGAGAATCCGCCACCAACATAGAACAGATCGTGAAATAATCATGTTAAATTCGCCATAAAAGGGAACGCCTATTGTCGGAGAGCTTCTTAGATAGCAATATCTTTAAAGTCTTACAGAGTGATATTTGCTATATATAGAGCTTAAGGAAGTCTTTTCGTAAGAGAGGGAACACATAATATATCAACTTAAATAGCTAAAGATCTATATCTATAGATATACGTATCTATAATAAGAAGCATAATAGTAATGCTGACCAAGGTTCTTGCCAAGCAACCTGTTACGGGCATACTGGTCACCAACCGATGGTGACCCCCCACAGTTGCATAGATGGGCCATCGAGAGCCAACCGCTCTATCTGTCATCAAGGCACGTGAAACACGCTATGCTTCAGGCATGCCTGAGACTTGGGAAACAGAGCACGTGACCATACAGTAGAACGGTAGATGATCAGCCGCTAGAATGTGCCAGGTCCATTCTACTACTCTACTATCTACTCATCTACAACAGAAGGACTACGGGATATATAAGGACACTCATTCATGTATCTAATTGAGTTCTTCGTCTTCAATCATACATTGTTACTTGTGTTTACCTTTTGGATTACAGTTTGACTTATTGCTTGATTATAACTCGACAACACTCACGGATTCACCCATACCCCGGTATAGATCAATTGGGCGCCCTACCTGGCACCATTCCTCGATACCCTCGAAAGGACCTGACCGGCAGTAAGGCCTGATTGGCAACAGTACGGTTAAGAGACAGATCATTGACTTTGGAAACCTGAGGTGGAGAAGGCAAGTTTACTCAGCACCCTTCTAACCTAACTGTGACCAGTTTGCAGTGCGTAACAACCCAACGCCCATTTGGGTGTTGGGTTACCACAACGCAATATAAGACCCTGCCGTAATGCAAAATGTACCTTTTGTTAGGGATTCACATACAAAAGGTACACACGGCCATTCATTTATTTCTTAACCTCAAGGTCCAACAAAAGTTGATATGATTTGAATAAATCCCATTTCAGTATTTTGGTCGTATATAAAGCTATATAGCATCATTTTAATTTATAAAATTGACGTTGCCATGGCCCTATAGAAAGGGGCGTTCAAATAGCCGCCGAAAATCGTTCGCGCTATAGCTATACAAAAACCGCTCTCTAAGGATTATATATGATGGAAGATATATTTTTTTACATGCTTAGAATTCTATAGTGGGCGTAAAATCATTCTATCTGTCTCCACGTAACTGACGTTTTACCATATGTACCTTGTGTATGTGAATCCGTAACAAAAGGTACATTTTGCATTACGGCAGGGTTTTATATTGCGTTGTGGTAACCCAACACCCAAATGGGCGTTGGGTTGCTTGGCAAGAACCTGGGATAACAAAACTTGAAGACCTATGGATCGAGCTAGTGCACGATACCCCTTTTCTCACCTCTCTCGCCCTGGTCTCCGGACTTCTCACCTATATCACCCGCACTCACGCTAGAGTGCCGCTTGGGTGCCGAGGGCGCATTAAATATTGACCGTGTAGGTTAAGTACGGCTGAGCGGACGGGAAGCCCTGTTTTCCACACCCTATGGTCTTGTATACGAAGTTATGTGTTAGAAACGGTCATGCCGTGAAGCCACAGTCTTCCAAGGTGGTGGATAGGATAATGTCTTTGTACTTTAAACGGAACCAAGTTAAGCCCTAAATTGCGAGAGGCGAGCCTGATTCCGGGTGTCTTCTCCTAATCTGTTACACTTGCGTAAAATACGAGTGTATATTATTATCACTTGACACGAAGTTGATAGTAACTTAGGCATGCTTCGGGCCGGTATATATATGAAGAGATTAAGGGGCAGTGGTGGGGTGTGAGAATTGATATGGAACAGTCGTTGCAGAAGCTATGTATGTTCCAAGGAATCTGACAATATACCTCTAACATATCAAACATTCGTTCATATATTGGAAGGCTCAGTCACCAATTGCTCCACTCCAAAATACGTAAGAAAGAAACCAGAACGATACGGAAGCCTCAGTTGAAGAAAACAAATTCAACAAGTGAGAGTAGATCGAAATCGGAGACATCCCGCAAAAGTAGTGAAGAATACTGAAAACAGTTCTCAGGTCCACCGAAGGAGACATACTTGAACTAATTGTATCATATACGCCACATCTTCAAGCATTCGACCGAGCCCTAGGCTCATATGCCTGCGCGGCATGATCCTTTCTGACACATAATCTGTCACATACGACCATAGGGTGTGGAAAACAGGGCTTCCCGTCCGCTCAGCCGTACTTAAGCCACACGCCGGTGAGTTAGTAGTTGGGTGGGTGACCACCAGCGAATCCTCACTGTCGTATGTTTTTGTTTTCGCTTCGGAGTCCTACGTATTGCATTAAGTGCTTTTGTAGTAGGTATGTTGTTCTGCAATTTAACCCTTCGAAGATGCCCAAGTCTGCCGGGAACTCAAGGTAGGTCGAGGTGTTTGCAATAATAGTATGTGAGATGGAAGGTGAGGTATGTATATTGTAGAATATGTATTTAGAAGTCAGAAATCAAATTGCTCAAAATGAACCCTTCAGCCATTGAATTGGACTTCTGAAGGATTGATATTCACTTTAGACAATTAACTATGAGACAGATGTGCGTTGTATAGTAGAATGCAGGTGGATGTAGTATGAAGTGGCCAATCGGACAAGATTTGATATCTCAAGCACGTGACCAGAACGGTACCTGGCTTATCGATAAAGGTGCCAAGCCATCAGCAACCCAAAACTTTTCCGCTCATTCGATATTTTTACCCCAAGTCATTTTTGCCGATCATTCACTACAAAATGTTGAGAGAAGTGTAAGTGGCAATTCATCAAGATTGCCATCCTATTCTAATACTCTTCCCTCCAGGAAAGCCAAGAACCCGCGCACTGCGCGTATCCTGAAAGCCCGGGAGCCGCAACTCATCGAACCCCCCAAGAAGACCCTGATTTTCCACGGCGCAAAATGCCCCCAACCGCTGGACACCGTGCTGAAGACCTTCCACGCTTTGACGAAGCCTTACAACGTTCTTTTCCACAAGAAGAACGAGAACTTGCACCCATATGAGAACTCGGAGAGCCTGGAATTCTTGGCGAACAAGAACGAGTGTGGACTCGTAGCATTCGGAAGCCACAACAAGAAGCGACCCAACTGTGTTACATTGGCTCGGGTTTACAACTCAGAGTTACTCGATCTCGTCGAGCTAATGCTGCTCCCCCCGAGAGATGGTGAGACCATCCCGCCTTTCAAAGAGCTTGTCATGGACGTCGGTCTCGGCCTGCGACCTATGATGCTGTTCTCTGGTAGCCCCTGGGACGATCCTACATCAACTGCGCACATCATCCTCAAGAGCACTCTTCTCGACATGTTCAAGGGCGAAGAGACGAACCAGGTTGACGTCGAAGGTCTGCAGTACGTGATGATGGTCGGTGCAGAGGAGCCCCAAGATGGCCTCTCGCCGATCATCCACATGCGCTGGTACAGAGTTGTTACCAAGCGCAGTGGTCACAAGCTTCCCCGCGTGGAGTTGCAGGAGGTCGGTCCCAAGTTCGACTTCAAGGTCGGTCGCACACGCCAGGCTGCTCCTGAGGTGCAGAAGGAGTCCATGAAGCAGGGCAAGCGTCCCAACGAGGAAGCCCGAACCAAGAAGAACATCACAATGGACTCCATGGGTGATAAGATTGGTCGTGTTCACCTCGGCAAGCAGGATCTGTCTGACCTGCAGACCCGTAAGATGAAGGGTCTCAAGCGTCGGGCGGGTATGGAATCGTCGGACGAGGAGGAGGAGCCATCTGCGGATATGATGGAGGTGGATGAGGTCTCTTCTGATGAGGAGATGGAGAGCTACAAGAAGGCACGGAAAAATTAAGATCGATTGATTTGCATGATTCTTTTCGCTAAGGAGTTTGGGCCGGACGGGATTTCATTTTCTGCGCCTGTATGAGCAGTCTTACGGCATATGAAAAGTTATTTTAAAAACCTCTACATCTAATAGAGGTATTTCCTCCATCCCCTACTTTATCCTAGAATCAACAAGATTCACCCGTATGCTCGTAGCAAGGTCTTGTATACAGCCACGTGACCATGACGTCGGCTGTATTCTCACATGCCGAGGCCCTTCTCGATGCGGGAACCGACTAAAGTGCCGTCCCCCTCCCCTAACATCTCTCACCGCAGGAGACTAATATTTTTACTCTATTTCCTCCTCATGATCCGTGACGGTCTCCTGGTCTCCTCTCGTTGTCCATCGTCCCTATAACCACCCCAAAACGAGCCCGGCCTCTTACCTCGGCCCAGAGACGCCATGGATACACTGCTGGTGAGTTCCGCAGTGTCTCCGACCATATACAACAGTATTGACAGGTCTTCCCGCAGTCCCAACTCGATGCGCTCGTTCTCAAACCCGAGCTCGCGCCGCTATTGTCGTTAGTGAAGGGTGCACGCAATGGAATCGTATACGGATCAAAAGTTCGCTTTCCGCATGCGCTGGTGTATGTTCGACCTCGGACAGCCGCAGACTCCGCTACAAGGCAAAGCTGACCGATACCTACTGCTTCTAGAATGATATTTCTGTTCAGATCTGGAACGTATGTCACTCCGCACGCCCGACTTTACCTCTCCGCAGAGCGAAACTGATCGCTTCGTTTTCTAGGATACGCGAAAAGACGAAGCTCGTTTTGAAAGCGACCCGCCAGCATGCGCGGAACCTCTCCACATTTGCCATCATCTACAAGGCCTCGATGATCCTTCTCCGGAATATACCAGGTGGCGCCGGGAAAGAAGGCCGATATGATACCTTCTTTGCAGGCCTGCTGGGCGGGTATGCAGTTTTCGGACGACAGCCGGGCAGTATTAGCCAGCAGGTATGTTATTTTGAACTTTCCCTGATTGTGAAAACAACTCAGACTTCGACTCCCGAACCAACTTCGACTTTTCTGCAGAACTAACTCAAATCTAGATCGTTATTTACGTCTTCGCGCGTGTGATGCTTGCTCTCGCCAAGCTCGCCGTCCAACCCAACATGCACCCCCTCTCCTCCCTCATCACACCCGACACACGCACTAAGATCACGAATAATGCCTACCCTGTTTTCGCCGCTATGACCTGGGCGATGGTCATGTATATTTTCCGCTGGCACCCGGAGACGCTGGCGTCGAGCCTGCGAAGTAGCATGGTGTATATGTATGTTTTGCTTCCACTATCTATGGTTCTGCCTCGCTTCGTGTTATTCGGAAGTTTGGAGTCGCTCTTCCCAATGCTAACCTTCATGTCAACCACAGTTATGGCGACTCAGACCATTGGGATTCCCTCCGCACTCTGCTTGTACACAACAAATGAGCTCTCAGCAGGACCGGTTCTCTTAGCTTTCGGGTGTGTTACGGCGTATAGAGCGGTTCTTATTTTGTTGGTGTTTTGGCAAGCCGCATTCGAGATGTGCATCATTCCCGGCCCTGCTCATCATTACATTTTTACCCTGTATTATCAGGCATGCGATTTCTTTTTGCATATTTTTGATTACAATATACACTCTTACGGACTTTAATTTCTGGAGACTTTCGTACTTGGCAATATGATAAGAGTTGTCAACCATATCATGCCTCGAACGTGCTTGAATGGATGATTTAGTATAGAGTCTTTGGATGATTTAAGCTGTCCGTCTCAGAACAAACTTTGCTATCCGGGTCATGTTGCGAGGATGATTTATCAAGCTAAATATATTTTGGATCTTCGGGATAACTATGGGGGCGGGAAGCTAGAGTGTATAACAACTTGGTATTCCCACGAGGGAGGCTCTTAACTCTTTGGGGTCTTACTGGATAAGGCTATATTCACTGAGAATTTGGTACGTATCTTTCTCGAGTCGTTGTGGTGAGAGCTGGGAGAGTGGATGTCGCAGTTAGGGGAGGAGGCAGGTAAATAGCATCGTCCTCACCAGAAGCAAGAAAAGAGATCAATCATGCTATAAAAGGAGACATGGGAAGAAAGAGATTTAAGATTGTAAGAAGTGCTAATGGCATGTGATCATACGCCAAACCGCCAGAACTCCATAACATGCATCAAAAGGAAACAAAAGAAAGGCCCCAAAGGGGGATGGGGGTACCTCTACAACCTGGGGGTTCTGCTGCCGACGGGGTATGATGGGCGGTCACATCCGCCAATGACTTACAATCCCCCTGACCATAGGAAGAAATTATGATCGTTGTCCCTCCTTTAAGTCGATCAAGTTCAAAGGCGAGGGTTGAACCACAGGTCTCCGGTTCCCTTGCGCAGTACAGGTCCCGCCGAAACGGTCTTATGCGATTCCCGCTCAGTTACCAGGGCAAGGTATTGGGATGTTTGCTTTGACTGTCAATATAGGAAGATACTCTTCCCAATTAGGACTAATGCAACCCACTTCTTTTATTGGCTCCACTTTTTATGATTCTTCGGTGCAACCTTGTAACGTTGCCGAAGGTTATGTTGACCGAGGGCATACATTGTACGATACGTCTTCAATATAGATGAATTGGAATGGCGTTTTGAATTGAGGGTATAACGATACAACTTATCCAACATAGAAAAAAGAGGGATATAGTAGAAGGAAAAAAAGGTACAAAATCACACTACTGCCCATTCCCTTCATCAACCTCAACAAGAACCTTTAACTCCCCATCCATCCAATCAACAGCATCAGTCGAAAGTAAAGCAATAGTCCAATCCTTCTGGCTTTGCACAGGTAGCAGTCCATCCGGCAACCAGACCTTGATCTTCCACCCATCCACAACAGCAGACTCGCGAGCTTCATGCGTAGCAGCGTTGGCGCCCTGGAATGCCGGCGAGCCTGGGATTTGGCCCGGGTACCGACGGAGAATTGCCTGCTTGACCATGTCGACGTTGGGGCATTGGCCTGCCGGCAGGTCGAATTTGAGGATGCGCTTCCCGTTGTGCAGGATATTGACGAGAAGGGAGGTTTGGCCTTGGCCTTGAGCGGGGGCGGTTGTGTTGGCCGTTGGCGTCGACTCTGGGAGAGGAGTGAATGGCTGATGGAAGTGAGCACCGGGTGCTTGGGCCGGTTGGCCGTGTCGGGAGGCGATGTTCTCGCGGATAATGCGAGACACGTCGCGGGTGATGCTGCTTGCACTATTGGGTTGTTAGTTGGTATTCATTACGCGCTTGAAAGGATGGATGACTTACAATTCGTCTCGGGCTGGGAGGTTGCGGCCTCCGCCAATGCGCCATTGGAGACCTGAGGCGGTATCCGCGTGGATTATGCGGTTGATGTTTTCGTCTTCGCAAGCCGACGGGCAGTTGTAATCACCGTTGTGGATGACGTGGTAATGGCTGTCCACTGCGGCGACGAGCCCACGCCAATCGGGTTGCTGGAGACCGGAGAGAGACCATAGGTTGTCGAGCTCGAAGTTCTCATTGTACGTGTTATAGGATCGGGAGATCTGTTCCCAGTCGACTGTGTATCCGTCTAGGAGGAGGTCGGTCAGACCGAGCTCCACAGGTTGGGACGGATCCATTGCTGATTGCTGCATCGGCTGTGGGGGAGGGGGCATTGACTGCGACAGATCATCCCGATGGGAGGTCTGATTTTGCATTTGGAGATGCTGCTCTGGAGAGAAGCGCGGGCTATTCAAATTCGAGAATTCTTCCGTTTTACGGCGGCGGCGTTCTTCAGCACCACCTCCTTTGCGGGTCTCGATTGCGTATTGGCGTTGCCTTTCGTTGGTAACCATCCGTCTGAGCAGAGGAATGACCAATGAGATGATCTTGTGTTGGTCACGCGGCCAGATGTAGGCTCTCGGGCCCATGCCCTCATTAACGACATTCTCTCCGAAAAATCGTTCACCATTTCCCTCGGTTTCGAGGAACTGACGAACACAGTTCCAAAGACGAAGCTTGACCATTTCTGTATCTCCCTTTCCACGCTGACCAACACAATCCCGTCTTTCAGGGTGTTCATCGTCCAGCATGTAATTCTTAGCAGCAGCCTGGAGATGCAAAAAGTTCTCCGGGGAGATCTCAAGGGACGAAAACATCTTTGAGATGGGAGGCCGTGTGTACTTCTTATTGCTAGAAGGCTGGCGGAACAGCGCCGCCGCAGAATGAATACCCACCGCGCGAGCATCCGATAGGGATTGCTGCTGCTCGGGGCGAATGTCAATACCGTCTCCAGTATAGCCATGGGGCGTTTGCTGCGTGGAATGCGACTGATGCTGCGCGGCAGAGAGACCGGCGCCAGCCAAGGCGGGGTCGAGATTATCGTCATTCCGCTTGCGCTTTTTTGTTGCCGTTCGTGTGAGCCCTGAGGACTGGGAATGGTCGGTGTGACTGGGTACTCTCATGTGTCTTCCGCTGCTCATGCCAGTTCCAAAGTTCGCGTCGCCGAACCCGTTCTCGGAGAGATCCATGTCTGTGTATGAATCCAGCTGGTGGTGATGGCCGGCTGCACCGGCTGCCGCGGCGACTGCTGCGGCGGCAGCCCATTGCGAGACATCTTGGTCTGCAGCGGCTGTGGCTGCCTCGACTAATCCCGCGAGTTGGTTGTCGTTGGGTGCGTATCCGTTGTTGGCCAGTTGCGCGTTCGGGTCAAGGTGGGGGGCGGTCGCTGTCGGCTGGGAGGGTAGGTCGGAGGAGGTACTAGGGAGATGTTGATTGGTGGAAGAGCTCATGGTGTCGATTGAGGGCTAGGTGCTTCGAGACACTTGGCTCAATAAGCCGAGAGTGCCAGAAGGTCGCGAGGATTGAGACAAAGTAGAGTGGCAAAGATTTTTGCTTGACGAAAGCAAATTTGAGAAGGATCCAAGCGCGTTCGAGATCCCCGATTTACCTCCAGAAGGGTAGCTCTTCCAAGTCGAAGCTCTTATCCAGTTGTTATAGAGAACCCAATGAATAGCTTCCCTCATTGGCAATGCAGCTTGGTCAGAACACAGTTCTCCGAGTGCGCCACACCCAAGAGGGTGAGGAGCGCGTCACGGCGGAAATAGGGCCAAGGCAAAAGAATAAAAAAAGCTTCGACAGCTTTAGTTGGGTTTCGCTGATAAGAGGCGCGACGGTTGATGTTTGTGCAGTTTGAAGGAACAGCAGACAGTGCAAACTGAAAACTTCGATGTTGTCACGTGCGTGTGGCTTTCTTATGTGAGCATGGCATCCATCCCGAGGTCCATCCACAGATAGAATCTTTTTGTACGGAATATATTGCAAGTCTGACTTGAACTTGACTATAAAATCTCATGGGCGAAAATTGAAGTGCTTAATGATCATTTCTATCCATTTCTATTTTCGATATAACCCTTTCATAAGAAAGCCCGACTCGCAAACGCAAAAATCTTCTATAAGTACATCCAAGTCAAGAAATCAGTCACAAAGAGGACAGACATCAGAAACGGTGCAAGTCCATGGCAGAATACATGGTCCCATCAATTAAAAATGCGAGATTGTTGACAAAATGACAAAACACGAGTCCAAAAGCAGACCTCCTGCATCACGATGAAATGGTAAATAGATGGCATATAGATCATTGGCCCACACGAAATTTTGCAGTGGCAGGATAAAGAGCTGACGCAGAGGAAGCAGCACTTGATCCAGTCAAGGCAGCTTAGAACCCATCCCCCTCTTTCCAAGGACGACCAGCCTCCTGGGCACGGTACTGAGGGTTCTTGCCACGTTCCATAGCAGAATGCAGAGTCTCAATGAGCTCCTGCTGCTTCTCCTGAAGTTGGTTAACAAGGTCATTGCCTTTGTCACCTTCAGGGTCATCCGATCCAGCAGAGTCGCCCGATTCAGCAGGGTCACCAAACCCAAGGTCGGACAACCACATCCAATTATCCAATTCCTGCTGGATCTCATTCTTCTTCGTTTCAGCTTCTCGGTAATTATTCCATTCCTCATTTCCGCCAAAACAAAACCCATATCCGTCACAAAGACACACACTCTCATCAACGCAGAGAACAGCCTCCCCGGTAAAGATAAACTGCCACAGATACTCCCAGATGCGACCAGTGATGTAATCACTCAAATCGGTCGACAGCAGCCAATCGCGATAGAAAACAAACCGGGCCCGCGGAATGGAGCGAATTCGATCACGGGACAGGGCAAATTGCGCACAGCACGGCTGCGCCAGCACAGACGGGATCTCCTGGTCGGGGAACAGCTCCCCCCACGCGCGGGCCAGCATGATCTCCTCCTGTTTCGACTCGTCTTCCTCGAGAGCCCCGGGGTGCATCCAGGCTGGACAGCCCGGGCCGTACCCACAGCGAGTGTTCATGTAGCCCTCGCGGATGACACGATTTAGATTGAGGCGGCGGAGCAGCTGCGCTGCGTCTCCGGCGAAGAGGTTATCATTGTGCCAGGCGAACTGGTGCGAGTGCATGAACACCGCCACATCTGGGAGTTGATCGTAGTGGTCAACGATGTAGGTGAGGTAGATCATGACCTCGTGGCCTTTGTTCTTGGGCGGGTGCAGCGGCGCTGTGGGATCGTCTGCTACGTAGATGGCATGGTCCCAATCTGGCAATTCCTCGGCGATCCACTTGGTGTCTTCGCCCTTAGTTCGGGTCACCACCAGCACTTTGGAGTATTTGTAGCCCGGGGGCTTAGGGGTGCCTGGGATGAAGTCCGGCGGCGGGGCATAGAGGTCGTTGTTTGTGTGGCCGCGGGTCGTGTTCCAGGCTCCTGTTGTGTTGTAGGACGAGGAGACCAGGTCACCCAGGCCGATGACTTGGGGTACGTCACGCCATGGTCGTGAGAGGCTTCGGGATGTGAGGAAGACGAGGAAGAAGCAGACGCCGAGGAAGATGACCGCTCGCCGTGGGAGAAGCATGGGCGGAGGGTTGGACAGTCGTACAATGGATTATTATCTGTCGCACGAGGTGCTGGTTAGCTGCAATTGTCACACTGTATGTCACCGTGTCGCGTGCACAGGGCTGAGAGTACTGCGAGGGTTCGCAAGGCACGGAGTGCAGACGGATTGGAATTGAGTAACGGAGGGGACATAATTCCTTACATATTTTAGGATATCCTCGCCCCGAGCGTCTAAGGGGTTGAAGGAAAAGAATCCCGATCTAGATTCAAGGGACCAGGGACACCCTACCCCGGGAGGCTGTAGGTGTTTGGACAAATCAGATGCAAGTGGAGTGGGGACTGTGCCGCCATGCCGAAGCTTCTTTCATTGCCGCACGCGCTGGTATAGTCGTGTGCTGCAAGGGACCTCACATGTAGAATACAGAGTATATGAGAGATCATTCAATAATTAATACAGTAAATATCAATCAAGGTGAAAGCAACAATCTTACAAAGTATTATTCGTCATATTCACTAGTCAATAGTCTAACCAAAAAGGGAATCCCCATGCTGATCCTAAGAATTCAGCCACGCGGCCTGTCTCAGTCATCCATGGATCCCATGAACGTCATAGGCAGATCTACCCGTGGACGTCCCGGCTCTACGTGCACTCTCCTAATCAAACTTTATACACTAATTTTATACTCATTGAATGTACATTTTCATTGGACCAAGTTAATCATTGAGAGCAAATACCATGAGATTCAAGGGTGGTATAAAAATTGTGAAAAGAAATCTGGGTATGATCTTTTGCTCGCGAACAACGCCATGCAGAGACGGTGTAAAGAACCGGGGAAAAAATACACAGGGAGGGGGTTATCAAAAGAGGAGTTTGGGATCAAGCTCCTTCATCGGGCGTTTCTTCAACTGATGCGGTCCGGCGTTTGCCGTTGGATGTAGACTCACGGGGAGTCTCGGCTTGACCAGAAGTACTATTATTCGCAGATTCTCCATTGCTACCCCATGTGGTAGGAATAGAGGAAGTTGGCCTGGCCTCGAAGGACCCTCTCGGGGCAATGTCGGTCCATTCTTGAGACGGGGATTCTGCACGACGTTCAACCGAAGGGACAGTGGCCGTCGGTTGCAATACCTGTGGACTAGGGGCCCCATTTACGGGAGGGGTTGCAGCATTGGTGGTCCCGATGTTCACGCTCGTTTGATCCCGAACAGGCCCAGGGAATGTGGGGGTTTGAGAAGTTACAGCACTGGCCATAGCAGGCGCAGCTGGGGATGCCATTGTAGTGGTAGTGGTAGGCGAGGGCTGTACTGTTTGTTCCACACCGGCACCATTATCAACACGCTGGAGAGGGAGGAGGGTCCAACCAGGGGGAAGAGTGAGCCCTTCCGGTAGACGAGGATCTCCGGAGTTTAGAACATCAGCACCCGGGTTTGCGCCATACTGGTGGCCCGTTGAGAAGACCGAAGATCCTGGGGTTAATCCCGGAGTTAGGTTGGGAGGGCCTGGTTGACCCGCACCTTGTTGGCCAGCAGCTTGTTGGCCAGTAGCTTGTTGTTGGTTAACAGCCCTTGCTTGAGCAAGCAACCGCTCTAGTTCCAACCGAAGCTGGCGCACATGATTTAAATGTTCCGTGGCAGCTCGAAGAGTGGCAATCTCTTGATTGAGCCGTTGCTCGATCTGCACCAACTGAGCATTGATCTCAGCAGCGACAGAACCCCCCGGGGCCGCAGCTTGTGGGGCGGGAGCGGGGGTGGGGGCTTGAGGACGGCGCCCGAACCCAAATCCAAACCCGATTTGTCCTCCGGGCGCATTTGCGGGCGGGGGTGCCCCAGGTTGCGGCGCGTTACCTTGGACACCCTGTGGGTGAAGATTGTTGAATAGATCTCCACGCACAGCTCCAAAGCCGATACGGAAGGGTCCGAACTGATAGACCCGAGCACGTGGTTGTGCGTCTGCACCTTGTTGGCCTGGCTGGATGCCACCATTCTGACCTCCGCGTGTGTTGTCTACTCCGGCAGCTCCACGAGTTCGCTGGGTCGTTACAACAGGACGTCGGCATGTCGGGCAGTTTTGTTGCCTCTCGAGCCAGCTGCGGAGGCAAGAAAAGTGCAAGATATGACCACATGGGAGCTTTTTTGGACGCAGACGGTCAGGAACACGCTGTGTTCCAGCGGCCGGATGTGGTGCAGGTTCTCCAGCAGCATGAGCCGCCGGTTGTGGTTGCGGTTGCGGTTGCGCCGGCTGAAGTGGAATCATTTCCTCACGGCAGATAATGCAGACATCTTCCCGGGAGACTTCCTCTGCCGTTGCATCCGGATACATCTGGTGCATGTCCCTTGTCGCATTTCGGTAACGCATGAAGTCCATAATGCGACGGGCGAATGAGCGGATGGTCACAACAACATCCCGCAGAATGTGGATAGGGAGGCCATAGAAAGTAAGCAGAATACCAAAAAAGCTCAAGTAAATCACGAGTTTCAACAAATCGGTCAGAAGATCCAAGTAGAAGACCCAACGACCCTTCTCCTCCCACCCGGGGACGTCGATCTCCATTTCGTTGACATCGTTTTCGTCGGGCAGATTGTCAGGAGGAGAGGTAGCTCCCGCGCGGGCATGCTCTCGAATCGCCTCGACACGCGCAGCACGGATCTCGTCCCGACGTTCCTGCATCTTGGCCTTTATTTGCTGGCGGGTGATGGAGATCTCGGTCAAGGCGATAACGTATCGCAGGAGGGTTGAGGTCGAGAGGATCGCTAAGATGGCGAATTCGAATCCAAACATCACCATCATATCCGGACGTGCCTGCGTAATTACGGTGTGCACACAATACCGCAACATGAAAGAGTCAAACAACACAGTCAGCACGAGGGATAGCGCCAGCCGAGTATGGAACAAACGGGGATTAGCCGGCGGCTGTTGTTCTAAGAACTCAACCCGGCCTTCGCCAATCCAGCCCCAGACCTTGCCGACCAGCAGCGAAATGAACATGACCAGAAACCAGCCTCCAAGTTCGCCTCGGAAGATGGTCATGGCCAAACATGTCTCTGTGACGGCGAACCAGGCCCGCTCGTATAGTTGCTCGGTCTCGATTGGTCGTAAGGGTCCGTAGAGAAGTCGCTGGAGCCAAAATAGTATAAAGCCGGTGACGAGAAGGCATAGATTCGTGACGATCTGGAGATAGGGTGACGAGTTAGGTTCTATGATGACCAAGCGCGATAACCCAAACTGGACAACTCACCATAAGATTCGCACTACTCTGAGAAAGGTAGACGCACGCCGAATAGAAATTGGATCTCTGATGAAGAGCTTTCAGAACCACACCAGTGGCTAGGACCACTGAGGCCTGCAAACGGGGTTCCAAGGTTAGCGGGTTGTCTCCCCCGGCTGCGGTACTACTTACCCCAGCATACGCGGCTAGTCTCATGGCTATCGACTGGATCGGACAAGCCGAAGGTCATGGACCGAAGGAAGGAACAAAAAAGAAGGGCGTCTCAAGGTAGCATTTGGCAGAAAAACAAAGTGAACGCCGTCTACTTGGGAAGTGTAAGTAGCTTGATCTGGACAGCTTTCCAGAATAACCCGTGGACGCCTCTCCGCGTCTTACGTCAGCGACCTGCACGTGCCGCCACCCAGATCTATACCAGCCTACTTAATACATGGCGAGATTCGATTTCACTCTAGTAAAGCATAATATTTGTGAATCATGTATAGTCTAGTGTATACTTTTTTGGATTCGACCCCTTAGACCTACTTTAGACGTCGGGACATATCCGTCGATCTTCGGTGTTTATCTGATCATCTCCGTCATGTGACGTCCCACATTGCCCGCCTTGGAAGAAGCAACCATTGTGACACCATTGCCCTGCCAGTTTGCATCGAAGGGGGATATCATCTCTAAATCCTGCACTCAATTAATCATTTCTGGTGATGGCTTCATCACCGGCATTGTTTACTGCCTCGCGCAGCCAGACACTAACTTACCTGTTGGCGGTGTGCCCCTTCTCCATCGCCTTCCTAGTCTATATCAATTCTTCCATCTCCTTCGTCGTGACGGATCTGATTGGGCTGGAGAATGGAGTGGGAGATGCAGTGGGAACACTGGGATTCGCGGATGAACTCCTGGCCCTGGTTGCCTGCCCTCTTTGGGGGGTTCTCTCGGACCGGATCGGAGTCCGCCATGTAAGCTTGCTACTGGCCCACATCAGTGTAATTGAACGATATTGACGCTAGCTAGGTATGTACCGCAGGTTATGCTATTGTAGCACTCGCGCTAGTCGTTTTCGTGCAAGCCACAAATATCTATCCTCAGCTTCTCCTGGGAAGGTTGCTTTTTAGTATCGGTGGTTCAGCAGTATCGACCATGGTCACTGCAGTTTTGCCGACTGTTACCGGCACAGCCTTTAATCCCCAGGAGTATCGCGCATCTGTGTCTTCGGACTTGACCATCACACCGGAGCGTGTCAGGAATGGTCATTCCATAGATGTTGGTCCTTCCAGGGCCTCACCGTCTGCGCGACTCTCGGGTTTTGTTGGCATGTGCGCTGGCTGTGGTGCGCTCGTGGCACTGGTTCTTTTCCTGCCGCTTGCAGCCCGGTTTGAGAAGATGGGATTGTCGCCATCGCAGGCCATCCAACGCAGCTATTACCTGGTTGCTGCCGTATCCCTTATTATCTGCCTTGTATGCTTCATTGGTCTCCGTGATCTTCCCGGAGAAAAGGGCAAAAGTTGGAGCGCACTGTGGAAAAACTCTCGTCACTCGTGTAATGACGAAGATGATGAAAACGAAGACGACGATGATCTATATATCCATGGCCCAAGACTGTCATACTGGAAGCAGTTGACGACCGCCCTTACACTGGGATTCCGAAACCGTAGCATTGGACTGGGCTATATCGGAGGCTTCGTGGCCCGAGCCTCTTCTGTGGGGATATCATTGTTTATTCCCCTCGCCGTCAATCACTACTATCGCGTCTCGGGGCTCTGCGACGAGGAACATGAACCGGTTCCTGGGTCGGGATTAGGGGATATTAAGAAAGCATGCCCACGTGCATACATTGTCGCATCCATACTGACCGGGGTATCCCAATTGGTGGCATTGACTGCAGCTCCAGCATTTGGGTACCTGACAGACAAATCACGACGATACAATTTCCCACTTCTTTTCGCAGCATTGGTGGGAGTCATTGGCTATACTATCTTTGCCATGCTCCCAAACCCTTTATTCGAAAGACCCGACGGCAATCCGGGGGTGTTTGTTGTGATGGCTTTACTTGGAATCAGTCAAATCGGGGCAATTGTCTGCAGCTTGGCTGTGCTGAGCAACGGTATCTTGCGGGTCAGCATTGACAATGAGACATTAAGAAAAATATACGAGGAGCGACGTGTCCGTGGGGACGAGAATGACGCAGAGCCTGACGAGGGCCAGTCTCTTCTTCGCGGGTCCGTCAACCGGAGATTGGAGCTGTCCCACCTCAAAGGCTCTATCGCAGGAGTCTATTCACTATATGGTGGAGCAGGCATCCTGCTGTTGACCAAAGTGGGTGGACTGCTATTTGACATCCTGTCGGCGGGGACACCATTCTATATCATGGCGGCCTTTAATGGTGTGTTGCTTGTGATGGGGATTGTGTGTGGGGGCATCAACCACCTCGGATCCTCGGCCGGAAGGACTTGGTGATCAATTTCAGTTATGATTTCATGAAATATTGTCGTGGTAGTGCAGGATCTTGTTGGATGGCAGTGACTATAATTTTGTTCTCAGCATGGAAAACGCCGCAAGGTTGCATTCTCGGCATTGCTCGGTTAGCAGCAGGTCCATTGCAATTTAAGTATACGAGGCTTGCAGGTGAAAGCGGGTTAAAAACGAATCACACTATTTGAATGAAAAATTGGTTCATAAGATTAATTAATAGGGCACGGGCTTTTTCACCGGGCGGAATTTGAATCGTGCACTAACTCGTGGACGCTAGTCCTCTCGGCAGGGGTCGGTGGCTGACCTGGGGAAATTACGATAAGAGAAGAAAATGGTGGCAATTAATATACATTTTGAACAGTAAAGTGTGAACTATTCTGTACTTCAGAGAAGTTGAATTTCTTTTCATTGCTCTAGACCTTAAAATTTCTTGACTCATCTTGTTGATCTCATCTCGCTAGTCTCCGAATTGATATAAGGAGCATCAAACAACCTTCCCAAACAGGCAGCTGACCCAGGGGTCGGTTCGGCCCCTAGGCCCGGATCAGCCTAGTTCCACAGGAAACTTCCACTAAAGTGCCCCGTTCCCCAAGGCACTCGGACTTGGATATGGCAGATGCCAAACCCCTTTTCAAACTTCGAACTGCCCGAACCCCTGGGGCCATTATCGTGTTCGGCCCTATAGATCCGCTTGGCAATATGGGCCAATCCCACCCTGCCAAACTCGTCTTGGCGACTCCCCATGGACAACACTATGCCAAGTCAATAATATACGCGCCTAACCCCCAGATGTCCCTCTTTCTGACACTTCCCTTCTTTCACACCTTCAGACTCAAGCAGTCCGTCATTCACTCTTTCGTCGTCCGACAGTCTTTCGTTAAATCCAGTCCTTCGTTTTGAGCATTTGTTGATTCTACTTCAAGTACTGTGTACTCTCTTTTTTTGTGCGATTCCAACAGCTTGACTATCACAATTCTTTGAGAATAAATACCGGTCAACCACCAATTTATTTCCAAAATGCGTTTCTACACCGTCGCTATGTTGACTGGCGCTGCTGCAGCTGCTGCCGGTAACACCGCAACCCTGCTCCTGCCCGGCTTTGAGGGACAGGATCTCCAGGCTAGCATTATCGAATCCGTATGTACCAAATTCAGTTGCGCGATCAACGCGCTCTTTTGACCGAGCATTTTGTCTAACAATCCACAGAATGGAGATGCGACGACCTACAAGATCACCTGCCCCAAGACCGCTGAGTCCTGTGGTATCGCTGGCGAGGGCATGACCGCAATTGCTGCCCCGACCTCGATGCAGCTGCAGAACATCAACCTCCAGGGAACGTAAGTACCGGCACATACTTTCCTAGTGCAAACCGCATTCTGATATCCAACACCAGCACTGGAACTGTTTCCTGCAACGTTGCTGGCACCACTTATGCCTCCTGCCAGGCGTCCGCCGGCACCGTGACCCCGTCGGGCACCCTGGACCAAGCTGATCTGAACTGGATGCCTGTGACTATCTCTGCCACCCCGACCCCGACGTCGACCCCCACCCCAACCCAGACCCCCACCAGCACCAGCATCAGCACCACCGAGGTGACATCCACCTCCACCCCGACGATCACATCCTCGTCGACCCTCGTCATCTCGACTCCCAAGAAGTCCTCCTCGGCTCCCATCTCGTCCACCCCCGTGGCCTCCTCCACCCCTCTGGTGGCCGCATCCACCAGCTCCGCTGCTACCGGAACCGGTGCTCCTGCCGCTTCCTCGACTCCCTTCAACGCCGCCGGCCAGCTGACAGGCAGCGTCTGGACTGTTGGTGGTGCCTTCCTGGCTCTGGCCTGCGCTTTCGCGTAAGCTTGATGCAGTGATCCATATACGCTTCTGTCTTGGGCGGCTTTTGTTGTGGGAGTGATGGGCTTCGTGCTTGTCGATTTACTAATTCCGGTGTTTCTGACGTTGCTTCTTACGGATGTATGCATGTATAGTCCACCTATATGTGTCCATCTATTATTATTTAATGTTTTGATACCTTTCTCCACGACAGACTACGATCTAGCGTCTATTTTATACATGTATCTTCAGCTATTGAATATACCTTTTACCGCCGCTTTAGCTTTTCAATACTTTCTTTGTTATCTGTTTGGCCCCCGGACTGGCAACTTCCCTGTAGGTTGTATCCACTCCTAAAACAATATCCACATGCGCCTCAATGTGTCTCAGTTTTGGATATGCATAAGGTCCTCCACTGAGCACGGTCCCTGGCTGCTACTCGACTATGCCAAAAAGATGAAGATAAGTACTACGCACGGAGTACCAAGTATCACATCCGGATTCCGCTTATCCGGACCCAAGCAAGCCAAAATATCCCTCACCATCGTAGCTAACGGATCTTCAATGCCTACATCTATTTTGAAGGTCTTTTACTGAGCTGGTAACTAGTGTGTAGGCAGTGGGGGTAACAGTGGTGTCCTGAGTGGGGTCCATGCTGATGGAATCCAGGCGAAGATACCGGAGACGAAGTCGCCGAGGTAGACATACTCCATGAGGGGGTCGATGTTGTCAGCCTCCCCGGAGGGGATGGAGTCTTGGGCGTTGGTAGTCAGGTCCTGGGTGTTAGTACTGTAGGGGGCTGTCTTTTCTGTCTCGGTGATGAGGCCCTGGTCGAAGAAGACCCTGGCCGATGTGGGAAGAGGAAGAGACGTAGAGGCCGGAGATGGTCGCATTAGCCTGCGCGGTAGTGTTGTCGACGAAGCGGGTCAGGACAATTTTTGGTCCCTGCTGTTTGTTCTATCAAGAATATAGATTCAGACTTACTCTGTTCCAGACCGCGGCGCTGATGGATGGCCTTGACAAGGTTGGAACGCGCATCACGTTGGTGTTCTTGTGGCCACGGGCCTTCAGCTGTTGGCGCACTGGGACAGGCTGCGCTGCTGGACACCAGCGTTATCCAAGAACGCGCGGCGCTCAGCAGCTTTAGCATGGTGGTCATGGCTCGATTGAGTCCAAGAAATTCTATCCCAAGCAATTGGAATATCCAAATCAATTTAAAGACACATTCACTGAATTTGGATTTAGGAATCAATAGATTCCAAACGGGCCGGACAGATCAATCGGCGAGGCGTCTTAGGGAAATGGCAATGATCGACTTAGTGTGACATGATTATTGGGGGCTTAACTCCATTAACTCTCACTGGGAGGGCTGCCCCACCGCGAACTTCTGGCCTGCGACTGCGCCCCACTTAGCGGTATGTATTGCTCCACCAGGTATCATGGCTGGTTATAAGAACTGGAATTCCCCGTTCTAGTGAGAGATATTCAAATTATTATTACCTCCTGCTTTCCTGCATCCGGTTTCCACCATGGTCAAGCGAGATAAGCCAAGGAAGCCTCAGACCCGCTCGACCAGTTACCTGTTGAAAGGAGACTAGCGATTGTCAAGTACTATGCAGAGGATTGCAAAGACGCAATTCACGGTCAACAGGTTCCAAAGACTTTCGGCCACCAGGTACATCAGATATGTATTCTTTGCGGCATCAGATACCACTATGGTTTCGCCCAGGAGCTCCGTGGGGTGACCCCGGAGTTCACTCGAGCCTTCAATGCCCGGGATATCATGAGCGGTACCATTCCAACCATCTCCGACCCCGACGAGGCGCCTTACTGTATTTGACATCCCGACGTCCCGAGTGAGGATACTCTACGGGCCTTTGTTCAGCGATATCCAGATATGATCTATCATTCTGCTCGTGCATGTGCCATCGCCGGATACGTCGATTTATACAAAGAGCTTGACCCTCTTCCGGAGGTGCATGTCGCAGAGGAAGCTGGTTAAGCAAGCATTCAGAGAGACAGCAAGGGTAGCCAGGAAATCTACCGGCATATCCTCTCCCAGCCCGTGAAATTCGCAATCATGAACGACTATAAGCGCACAGTTGATAGTTCCGGGCGTTGAATCAAACTTTGAATGGCGATACTGCTGTCTGTTCTAGCCTTGACGCTAAGTCAAAGTACTCTGCCTCTACAAACCGTTGGTTTGGCGGGAGGCCATGGGTTGCGAAGTCAAATTACTTCAATATTACCGAGGACTTCGGGATAGATCATCATGACTGCGAGGCGCCCAAGACACCAGAGGATGTATTGCCACTTGTATATAACCCTCCGCCTACAGACCTCCTGCTCATCAACATGGATAGTCTGATCTATGTTGCTGCATACATTGGCGACATTGACCGCTACGCACGCTTCGAAGACCGGAAATGCTCGAAGATGAATTCGGTATTGTGATACGTGCTATTTATCACAATGCATTCTTTGCCAAATGGTGGGTATACAGATACCTGAGCAGCCACCGCGGAGATGCAATGAAGCCATTATTCGGCGCGCAATCAATGCCCGGCGTATTATGTCTAACGATCTGTCTTGGGTCACGGCGAATACCCCGGGTCACCTACTACCTGAGATTATCTGGTATCCCGCCCTCGCGACATCATTGACCTATGAGAGGCTTGCCCATACCCAACCCGACATGTATAGGGCATGTCTTAGGACTTGCATTGCTGCAAACTACGAATGGACGTGGGAAGACTTGCTTGTCGCTCCAACTGCCAATGTCCATTTCTTCCAGTGTCCCAGGAAACCTGATAAGCCTGAGGATCCTAAGCTGTGGCGAATTTCCAGAATCATCGCCGACGACTTTTGGATAGAGGCGGAAGAATCACGCAACCAATACTTTCTACAAGAAATTTCGACAGCCGTGCCCAATAAACCTGAATATAGCAATCGTGGCGCCCACTGGTCTTGCCATATCTACGCAAACAGTCTGTATTTCCCGCTTGTGAAACCGTTGCTGTGTGTTGGTAGACCAGTCCAGCCATCCTCTGGTGAAGGTCCATACGACGGAATAGATGGCCATATTGGTGATGTGGATTGTGCTGTGTTTGTTATTGATGCCGTTGGGAGAGACGTTTGGGAGGAAGAGAAGAAGAAGCAAGATTCAGCTTACTTCCACCTTCATGAGATTTATGAGTTGTTGGAGGCGAATAAAGCTTCCAAGTAAATAGAGTTCTGTTTGTCAGAGAAACTGCCAATGTGCATCAAAAGTAACTGAACATGTCGATACTAAATACGTAGGTACGATGTACATGAGGATTGATCCAAAAAAGGGGAAATGAATGACGCTCCCCAATCATACGTATTTATAGTAGATTTTGGGACATTCCCTCCCGATTTGTTCTCGGGTACGGGAGAGCCACTACCTAGTTTATATCGGGATTAGTCGTGACGTAGAAGCCAAACTTGTTGGCGCTGTTTTCTCTAGCTTTTTTCTCTTCCTTCTCTTCTCTAACACCCCTTAAACTCCCATATACAATAATCGCAAAGTGGCCCTTGAAGATGACTAGTTATAACTAACGATCTAACGGGAAGATGGGTGACGTGCGTGTCCTCTCAGAAAATCCTTGCAAAGGTACTGGTTCATATCCCATGTAGGTGTCTGCCCAGACCGTCTCCTGGCGCTGATCTACTGGCTATAAGGCTACCAGTCATCTCCAACTGCCCAGGGACCACACGTTTAATCTTCACCTTGATACGCCTGGGTCTACTCCTTGTTTAGGCTCAAATACTCGCCCCCGGCCTTTGAATTTTATAGGGAGAGGTCTACTGAGCCGTCGAGTTATGTGGCAAATCTGAGTAGCTGCAGAAGCTAAGTTCTGGATTATGGATTTAACAACTACCTGCTTGACCAAAGTAAGGCCTAGAGAAACCACTGCGATTACCAGCGCATGCCGTAGGCACATAGGGCGGGATCTGATTGAGGTTGAGCCATTGGACATGTCATGCGCAGCTTCATTACATGTTGGCGGCATGAGGTTTATTCACAAGATACAGAGTAGCCCCATCCCTGGCGCCTCAATGCGAATATATCATCCGTAATTTTGAATAGCTCCCCCTTCATATCGTGTGTATGTGACATGCGACATGTTGGAAGCGAATTCGGATTCTCCCTGTCAACACGCTTGAGTGCATCAATAAGTCATTCTTGGCATATTCCCATGTACAACTCACCGATGTATTGCTACCAATAATTCCAGGCTTCGTAGGAATTCAAGAGTGAGCTTTCTTGATACCTTGACGACCTTCGCCCTTTTTAGGCGCGTCTCAATGAATTTCTTTAGGTGTATTTTTTGTTGTTTTTAATGTTTTCGATGATCTCCTTGTATCTTTTTTTCATGTCATTTTTCATGTTGTTCCCAGCCATTCTTTAACTGTGTCGACGGCGATTATTTGTCATTAGAGGGTTCACTGCCTCACTTCCCGGCCAAGGAAGACATCCCTCCAAACCAACCATAGGCTCTGTTAAGCATACGGCCATACAACGAGTAAGTCTGAAGGGTAATTTCCCCCGCGTATGGGGTTTCGTGGAATCGCATACTTCTTCGGATATCCAGGCTACTCGGTGGGCACTATCAGACAGAGCCACCAAACCTCAGAGTCATCAGGCCCACCAAAGCCAGGAAGCCATTCCATTGACTTCGCCCGGTTAAGGTCTTATAGGGTTAAAAAAGATGACAAGGAAGACCTTGAGGGCGAGTTCTTGTCACGCTGTTAGCTTTGATGGCGAAGAATCAGCACAGTTCGTATTTCCAAGGCGCTTTGTCCACTCACTTCAGGTGCTCTGCCAGCCAGAGGATTTCTTCGTCTATAATATATATTTATGAAAAATATTCTATCGCCTGTGAGGAACTGATGAGAGAGCAAGGAGGAGACTACGAACAAACAGAAGCTGGTTAAATATATACCTAGTGGAAGCCTGACAAACCTGGCATCCAGCAGATACTCTGTTTCAACAGAAACCAATTGTCCTCTACAAAATGATTACTTACTAGATCTCCCAAGAGACCTGACCTGAGGCCTTTCAGATTAACTTTTGGCTCTAATGAAACTAGTGTATTGATAATCCAACTGGAGGTATTCGACCCGATACTCTCAAGGCTATATATTCCTCCAATAACACGATTCAAAAGATCAAAGAGGTCTATTATTCTGCAATTATCAAGCGACAGAGCCCACCCATGGACATCTAAGCAGATGAATGTCTTATGCGAATGGGAAAGAAACAGAAGTTGCCCCCGCTGAACCCGAACTCCAGATTCGAGTCCAGCCACCGCCAGTCACAATGCAAAAAGCACCGAATTAGCCACTCCAACAAACGATTAATACGAAATAACCATCCTCAAAAAAAAAGTGCCGACTTGAAGACAAAGAAACGAAAGTCGTGGATCTCATAAACCCCACCCCGCAAGACCCTGTCTCTACCGAGTGCGACCCGAATCCTGATGCAGATCAGCTGCAAGAATAACCATCCCCATCATTCGGAGAACAGAGGCATGGGCTCCTGAGAGCTCGACGCACAGGTATCTGGAAAACGGTCTTTCAGCGTGACCATGAGAGCCGGCTTATCCCAAAGGAAATAGGCTTTCTGGTCGGCCCAGTTGGTGCTCTCTGGGCGTAGGGATATGTCGAAATGGTAGAGGAGCTTGCAGAGGATGAGGCGGATTTCGCAGTTTGCTAAACTATTAAGAGGGGAGAATATGTTAGTTTTAATTGAGATGATGCAATATGAATGTAGGGTGGACAGTAAGTAACGAACTGTTTTCCAAGGCAGACGCGTGGGCCGAGACTGAATGGCTGTAAGACATCTTTCTTATCTCCCTCGAAGACCGGGTCGGACCCCAGCCAGCGCTCTGGCATAAACTTATCCGGGAAGGCGAAGTTGGATTCGGAGTGGTAGGAGGCGTAGTGGTGGCATGCCACAGTTGTCTGGTCGGGATTAGTACGCAGGTTACAAGTGACATGTAGTGAAACGCGTATACATACGCCCTCAGGGAGAAAATGACCGTTCACGAATGCTCCGCCTTGCGGTACAATGCGTGACAGACTCGTCACGAAGGGCGGGTAGATACGCAGAGACTCCTCGATGACCGCATTCATGTACTTCAGATCCTCCACGGCACGGAAGGTCATTTCACTGTCCTGTTTAAAAGTCGATCGGATTTCGGCGACGAGTCGGCTCATGACGTGTGGAGCGGTACATAGGTAGAAGATACAGCCGGATAGTAGGGTTGCGGATGTTTCGCTACCTGCCACGATCAGACTGTTATTGATTAGCGTTAGCGGGCTATATCAATCCCCCGGAAAAGCATGACGTAAGAGAGGAAAGGGCGAAAGTATCTCAAAGCAACGAAAACCACTCACATAAAACCGTTAGAATGAATCTCAGCCCGAGTCATAATACGCTCGCTCTCGCGGTACTGGCCCTTCTCCTCGCTAAGCCCATGCTGGAGAATAGCGGACATAAAGTCCGGACGGGCCATATTCGACTCCAAGCGTCGGTCGACCTTCTGCGCACTCAGATCAAAGTGTTCCTGGCCGACGCGTTTGACTTCTCGTGGGATGAATAAGTCCAGGAGGCCTTTGAGCATGGGGAACTGATTCGCAGCTCCAATGAAAGCAATAGCCTTGATGGAGTTGAAGATCAACTTAATCCACGGATGAAGCTGGTTATCTTTCAGGCAGTCGAAGGACTCGCCAAACATCAGGTCACCGGTGATATCAAAAGTGGTAAAGTTCATCCAACTTTTGATATCGACGATGGACGTCCCCTGCCGAATTTGAGACCGCAGTTTGGTGATCAAGGTATCGACATAGCCTGTGATAAGACCTTCTTGATCTCTCAATGCCTTCTCAGAGAAGGCATGGGATAGCAGCCGTCTCTGTCTTGCGTGGGTCGCATTATCGACCGCACAGACCAAATGATCGACTCCATTTGCCGGAGCTACATAATGGCTCCGATTCTTGGGGAAGCAACCGCCAGGTCTGGCGCCGTAAATATCGCGAAAGGCCTGTGGTGTGTTGAAGGCCAGTTCATTGGGTCCAATGCGCAGGATGGGACCGTATTGCTTGTGCAGTGCCAGCATGTCCAGGTGGTTATGGCCACGGAGGACGGAGACATTCGACGGGATGCGAGATATTGCCCACAGCTTCGGACCGGGGAAGTGCCGCAGGGGCGACCAGCAAAACGCGTAGATGATGCTGTAGGTGACCCAGAGTATGAACTGTTGATTGCATGCTGATTAGCGCGGATTTCTCTGCAAACGCCTGTCAGAGAGGAAGGACTGGTTAGATTGCATTGCTCAGAGCTGCTGTGTTTTCCCGGGGAGATATCTTGGGAAGGACTGGCTCTACTGTCGGGTTCTTTTCTTGCATGAAACAAACGAGGGTTGGGAGCACAGGTAATGCAACTTACCAGGCATCCTGCAGTCGCGCCCCAGAAGCCAGGACCTGAGGTTGCCCAAGGCATGGTGAGATTTGAAGTAAAAGAGGTCATAGAGGTCCACAGGGTCATGTACTGCCCTGAAGCCATTTAGTTCGGGGTCATTTGGGTGGTTCCTTTTCCGGATAGGAATGGGATTTGGTAAATATTCTCCTTTTCAAGATTTGAGAAAGTGATTGGACACTGAACTGAGACGTAAAAGAAAGAGAAAAGAGCAAAGAAACGCTGAGTTGTACCAGTTGAATGGTAGACGTAAAGGTGAGGGATACCATCGGGGCCAGGCGGAAGGAGTACAAACGGGATATCTCATTACTCCCGCATCCAGAGACATAGAGCCATATCAAATCTATCTACAATATTTATTTGACTCCGAACATCCTCGGAAAGATCCCTAGTCAAATTGCCGATTCGACTGGGACTAAGACGGCTTCCGACCGTAAACGACATGCAGCTTGCAGTACGTATGCACCGCGGGATTCTTGAGATCTTTGCGCACACCTGCTAGGAATACCTGAGTATCATTATTCGACCATCCCAGCACACGAGTGAAAAGAGCTAGCGAGTAGGATTCAACCGCCATGAGAAGGGAGCATTGGTTGTACCGACCAATCTCCTTTTGCACGGGATCCCTAGCCCAAACACTCGATGGAACCTAGAAAGACCAAAACAGTCAGTTCTAACGAAAGAGGCAAACAAAAAGCAAAGCCCAATCACAGAGAAGACCGGGGTGAGGAGAAGGGTCGCACCTTGTACACCTCATCTCGAACATCTTCAAAACCAGCCTCAACCAGCCGCTGCCGGTGGCCTTCGGCGATATTCATAGGTCGGTGAAATGCCTCGCTAGCCTGAGTCAGTCGATCAAGAAACTCGCACAACGCCGGCGCAAGACGCATCGAATCATCGTCCGACCTGAGCATGACCTCAAACTCCTGCAACTCAATCCATCCACCTGGCCGCAGATGTTCGTAGCTCTGGCGCATCAGCCGCGGCCAGTCGGCGATAGCACCGCCCAGATCGCGGGCATGGATGAAGTCAAAGGGCCGACTTGGGCTGTACAGCCATTGGGATTCGGCGTCGTCGACCACAAAGCGAAGGTTAGGTGGGACCCATGACGGCTGGATAGGACTTAGATCTGTGCCTGTTACCTCGGCACTGGGAAAGCTGTCTGCGAAGTCGATGGCCCAGATTCCGGTTCCGGTACCAATGTCAAGAGCGCGTTTTATATTACTGTCCAGTGGCGCTCGGAAGAGGCAGCCGTTTAGCACGAGGTTCCGGACGTGATGGAGGAGATCTTGTCGATCTTGTTCTGGTTCGTCGTTTGGAAGGACGTAGTGGCCTTCGCGATATGAATGATAACGCCTTCCATTTTCGTAGGCATAGTTTTTCACATCGGATAGCAATGAAGCTGTGTAACTGGATGTGTTTTCGGATTGTCCATCGTCGAAGACTGAGTCTGAATCATCGGTTGTTGATGCTGCGGATGATGTGTCTCCATCATCATTGTTGTTGTCTGGGGATAAAGAGTTTACAGGTAGAGATGCCGTGGATGATCGAGTGGGACCATCATGACTTACTTCAACGGGCATGCTTGTTGGGTTCATTGGGGCCGGTGGTAAAGAATGCGGTGTCGACAGATCCCACGTTGAAGTTGACGATTCAATTTCTGTGAATGAGGTGGTTGATCCAGGCATCAATGGGTTTAGGTCCTCCCCGTCACTGTCCTCGGAGCTTTCCTCCGGAATTGGGGCCAGCCCAGGCGATGGGACAGTGTTATCTTTGCGATGATTGATATTTGTTTCAAGCTCAGAGTCCAGTAATGGGAGTTCAGGTATATCCGGCAAGCCAGAGGCACGAATTATTGGCGCTGGAATCGAAGAAGTGGGCGACAATCGCCTGGTGGACTCTGAGCCTTCTTCCATTGCCGACTCTATTTGGTCGAAAGTCCGTTTTAACGGGATACAAGGAACAGGTTCCAGAACTGGAATGTCTGGCGTAATTTTCGTGGAATTTGGCACGTCGTCAGACTTCGACAACATTTGCGAAGAATCAGGATTCCCTGTCAAGGCTGGATACGTGTGAGAGGACAATATATCGGTACCCAGTTCAATTCTCGTGTTGCGTCGCCGGTCGTCCAAGCACATGGGGTAGATACAAAGGAAGTCAATCATGTCTGGGGGAGGTAGCTGTGGGGAGCCAACCTGTACAGTAAATGATATCGGACCACAGTGAGCAACGGACTACTTAGGAAGGTATTGGGGAAGACACTAAATACAGAGCAAGTCAATTCAAGTGAAAGAACATGACTTCTCATAGAATTGTCCCTTTCCCCAGGGTATCACAAGGAATATCAAAAAGGGAAAAGTGCCGGAGTATATGGCCAATTCTAATATCTACAGGGGTTGGCGACATATTACGGCAATCGGGCTTTTTGCCAGCAGAAATCCAACGCCAATGTATGAGTTCCAAGGATTCCAGACTGGTTTGCTTCTCATAAGGTTGAAGAAGGCAAAGGTATCTATATAACTAGACTTGGGATCTCGCCACAGCCTTGATGCCCTACCACAGAGGAAGAAGCAATACCCAAGACATTGGGGTTTGTACACACAAGTACAAGCATGACATAGAGCACGTATGCCCCCATCATTTAATTCAAGGGAGCGTGTCTCGACTGGGCACGGGGAGCCGTGCAAGAGTCCTAGCTCGGGTGCTTTGGAGTCGTCACAATGTCCAATGTGGTAAACAAGCAGGGAACAGGTTGTCAACACGGGTGGCGGGTTATAAGACAATCCCGTGGGGTTGAGCAAGCAGACTTGAACATTTTAGCGTACTCGCCTCGAAAGCGCTATTGTGCAAGCCGGAGTGCTGGCTGTTTTGAAGTTGATCAATCCTTAGGCAACCTCAGTCATGATAATGACTATATATATGGGACCTCGATGGCCAGAATGATGATGAACGGAGAGTTGAAGAGAAGAAGGCTGATATCATACGAAAAATGACTATTTGTAGGCCAAGTAGATACCTCTTCTATATTGTAAGGCGGTAGAAAAGGCGGTAATATGATTTCCCTTGGGGAGATTATCCATGCAGGAGGCCGAACCCTAGTTGATCTTTAAATCTTTTCTCCGAATGTGGTTACCTCTATGGACATTCTGTATTCTGTCATATTTTGGGCCCTTTTAGTATAAGTTCTCTGTCCATTTCTCGAAGCGTCGTCACACTGGCCAGGTCATCGTGTTGCACGGAGGACTGATAACCGGATTGGATCGGCGGGATTGATATCCTGTCGAGGGTCGGACAAGGTGAGAATAATATGTTTTCAGCTATCGGGTGACCATTCCAAAGAGCGCAGTCCGTGCGATGTTTCATGCTGTTCATCGGGTTTACTATTATTGGCTGTGTAAAAGTAGAAATCATGTACGTGCAGGAATACCTCATTGAGCGTTGAATTGATTTCTGTAAGCCACACAGTATCTGCATTGCAGTTGCAATCGCAGCTGAAGCATCGGGGTATTTTATCTCATTCGTCATCATTAATGCGCCCGGATCGCCTGGAGTCAAGGGCTCGGTTTTGTCTCCATCAATTAATCTCTACCCGGGCCTCGAGGAAACCGTCCACCATTTCCTAGTCCAGGCCCTTCTCCCTTTTCGGGCTTCACCTCCAATCCTGCTTGGAGAACGGCAGCATGCAGAATCCGCAAATGGGCCTCCTCGTTGAATTCGCGTAGGCTCTCCAGTGAGGTACGCTGCACCTCTGCCCGCAGGTCGATCTGGTTCGACACCAGCAACCCCTTCTCAAGGTCGATGCGAGCGTTTAGCACACCATCCTGAATGAGTCCGACCAGTTCTTGCACAAACGGCGAGGAAATGTCCGTGGGACGCGCTTCGCCGCCAACGACTGTAGGGGCAAATATCTTCGCCATTGAGTCGAGCGTGACACGGCTGAAAGGAATCATGTACTGCTCGATGGACTTGGTGCGGATAAGTTTGTACAAATGGGGGATGTGACGCTGAAGATGAATATCAAGTAGGTAGTCAGGGCGATAAGCTTCGAGAATATCAAGGCATTGGCGGAACTTGAAGTTGCAGAAGAAAGCGATGGCGCGGCGGATATGAGGCTCGAGTTCGAGGAAGTTACGGAAAGTCTGGCTGTCAAGGACGTTCTTCTGCAGCTCGTCCCGGTTCATAGAGGCGAGAGCACACAGACCACCATAGACGGCAACATCGTTGGGAGTGATGACTTCATTGTAAGTGTCGCCCAGGTCCGGCGGGACGGACAAAAAAGAGTTTGCCGCTTCGAGGAACGAGGCTTGGTGCATCTGAGATAGAGCTGAAGCGGCTGATATTTTAGATAGGTTTTTGGCTGCGTCCTCTGGCTTTGACTGAGAGTTGCGCAGTCTGTGCACGTTCGACTGCACAGACATCCAGTCACCGCGTTCAGTAGCGACGTTGACCATTTTAAAGAGCATGGAAGTGATGTGGTTCGGGGTAGTGCAATAGTCTCTCATGCGAGAGTAAGCCTTGGAGGCAGCAGCCAGGTCACCAGTCTCGTAATGATGGTTGCCCAAATCTTCATGGCCCATCTATAGAGGTTAGTGTCACGCATATCCCAATACCATGTTCTCATTCCTTACTCGGATGCTCTCTTTAATCAAATTGTTTTTGTATCCCCGTAGCTCGTGTTCCAATCGCTCAGTCTGAGTCTGTACGTATCGATTGGTTTCCTGGACCCAGGCGGCGTCAAGAGAAGCGTCGGGATCGTTCGGAGCTACATCCGCCAGCGCGCGGACAGCCCTCTCATATCGTGAAACATCTTTGCTAGTTCTGGCTTCGGCGATCGCTGCCTTGAGGGCATCTGTCGAGAGCAATGGGGAGCATGTGCCGATAAGGTAAAGACGGTCGTAGCGAGTGCGGCCTGGCCAAGCATTAGAATAAGAAGTGTATGTCAAAACAAGAAATGTCACTCACCAGTGTAGTTTGCAATGTAAGTATCAAGATCGAATTTGGGGGGCTCTGCCACATTAGACATGTCAGCGTTGTCTGGGCTCAGCAACATCATCGCAGATATAGCCCCGCGCGGGGGTTAACATACCGTCCACTTTCACTAGTACCCTTGCTCGAGGGGTGGTAATAGATGTAGTAGCCTCCAGACCTGCAGCATCCATATCTGCCCGAGACAGACCAGTGGCATCTGGAAGCGTGTCCATCTTCCGGGCTGTTCAGATGATGCGTTGTGGGTAGAAGTGGCACTGGCAAATTACCTCGAGGAACTGGAGCTTGATTGACAAGCTAGTGATTCTATTGAAGGAAGATAGCAAAGAATTTGAACGCTAAGAACAATATGCTGTTTAGGGCAGAGAATATGAGGTGGGTGACAAGTCAGTCGATCGATCATTGTGATGGGTGATTGATTATCTGGCAGAATCTGACCGCCTACTACACCGCCATCCAGAACTCCTATGTGAACGATGGACGTAGATGAGGATCTACATACATGGGGATACCACAAAGGAAACTGTGATTCACTGAGAGCATCCCGAACTTTTAGCCTGAAATATCTTCTTGAATAGATCAAATGAACCAAAAGGCTAAAGACCGATCTAGAAAACTGGAAATGCCGCTGAAATCGTAAAAGTATATGTCTATGGGACAGCTTGGTTGCATTGACACGCGACCCGAAGACTATTTTGATCGCCAGAATGCATGTATAGAAGCATCAAGCCATTAAACACTACATAAAGATCCATGGGGCTAAGATATTAATTCAGGTGCCTGAGGCACAGAGATTCGCGAAGCCCGAGGAGTGGACCTTCCCTATCCATGTACCTCGGGACTTGAGTAATCAGGAAATTAAGCACCAAGTCAAGCTGTCGGCTACATAAAAGCGGGCCAGGGCCCGAATATCTTGATTACAATCCTTGTGTTCGCTGACGGCATAAACAGATATATAATCGACAGAGCTCGGCATTCAGTAATCACAAAAACCGAAATATATATAACGACCCTAATCTAGGACATCAATCGACCCTCACTGGACTCTTACCTACATAACCACACCACAAACCCACCAAAGCGCTCGAAATGCCCCAAGGACAGCAAGTCGCCCTAATAATAGGCGCATCACGCGGAATCGGGCGCCAGATCGCCATCGACCTAGCAAAGAACGGCTACGCCGGTACAGCCACATGCAATCCCACATAGACGATCAAAACTAACCACGAACCCCAGTAATGCTATGCGCAAAAACGACCTCGGATGCATCGACAGTGACTCCATTCCCGCCAGACCCGAACTCATCGCAGTCCACCATCAACACAGTAGAGCGCGAGATCCGCGAAGCGGGCGGGCACGCGGCGACAGTCGCAGTTGACGTGCGCGACGCCGCGCAGATCCAGCATGCTGTCGAAGAGACGGTGCGCGTCTTCGGCAAGCTCGATGTGCTTGTGTACAACTCCGGCGCGATTTGGTGGTCGGCTGTGGAGAATACGCCTCTCAAGCGGTTTAAGCTGATGCAGCAGGTGAACCCTGAGGGACTGTATGCGACTATTCAGGCTGCTTTGCCGTTATTTGAGAAGGGAGGCTGGAAAGGGCGCATTGTTGTCGTTTCGCCGCCTATTTATTCGAGGTTCTTTAAGGGGAAGACTGCTTATGCGATGGGTGGGTTTATATCTTTTATCTGTGACTTTCGGAGACTGGAGTCGACATATAGTGTGTTTGACTATACGTGCTGATATCGACGTATTGTATGTAGGCAAAGTCGGAATGAGTGTCTTGGTCAAAGGCCTGGCTATGGACTTCGTGCGTCAAGGCCGAAATGAAATGGCGGTGACAAGTATCTGGCCTGCATCGGTATGTGCCTTCGTCTTGGTTTTATTCGGAGCTGGAGTCTGTGAAGGGATGCTGACTGCATTATTTTCCAGTCGATTGAATCAGCAGCTACAGAGCATAATAAGGGACCCGACACATCCTACAAAAAGGATTTGAGAAAGCCGGTATGTCCGTTTCGGAGCGTCTTATAATATCGACTTTCCCTGGTCTTTTCAATACTGACAATCTGTAACAGACAATATTCTCAGATGCTGTTCTGGCTATGCTTCGTGCCCCGCACCAAACAGTGAACGGGCTCCTGGATACAGACGAGGACTTTCTCCGGGAGAAATGTGGTGTCTCCGACTTTTCAAAGTACTCTGTAATCCCAGGATCGACACCACGGCGGATTATGCCGCACAACTTCCCAGTTCTAGAGGTTGCAGAACAGGATGATGAAGGGCAGCGCATGGATAGCACGAAGATGCGGGCAAAGATATAGGTTCGATGATGATGAGACGTCAATTGAACCTGTCGCTCCTTCAATGACGGAAATGCATTTTGATATAGTACTCGGAAACTTGAGAATATAAATAGCCGATGAATGTATTAGATAGGATCGAACGATGTTCTATAGCAAAATACACTATCAATGTAGGCAATGCTAAAACAAGACGTAATCAATGAGCTGCCAGCAATATATTACTCCGTAAACTCACGAGCAAGAAAAGAAAAAAAGCAAAAACAGACGCTCAATGCTAATGCAGCCGGAAAATGCAAACCCAAAAAGAAGCAAAAACTAGCCAATATTAGTGAAGTCTCGAGCAAGAACATCCGCAACTCCACGTTCCATTATCCGAATGACCAGCTGGACCCTTGAATCATAGGGTGTGCCAAGACCTAGGCCCTTACACTCTACAAGAGAGTAGCAAATCCGGCAACAAAACCACCAACCAAAACACATAGCCCATATACATGGCTCATATCAACAGAGGCCATGCGCGGAGCAGCACCAGTAGCTCCATTGACAAGAGTATTGACGGGGGTCTCAGATGCAGTAGGGGTAGGTTTGGCGGTAGTAGTAATATTAACACGCTTGGGATCCTGGGCTCCACAGGGGTTCTTGACTCTGCATTTATTCTGGCAAGTGGAATCACCATTGCATTTGTTGACGCATTGGTTGTTGGTTTCCGTGCAGGTGTAGTAGGGGATTGTCTGGGAATATTCGCTGGCGTTGGGGGTGACGCCGTTGCTGCATAGGCAGTAGTAGAGTAGTGTGTCCTAAGGATTTGGGGTTAGTTGAGACTTTGCTTTTCCCTAGAGGAATGCTTACGGCTGAGCAAGTGTTTGATGTTGGTGTGCCCGAGGCTCCTGGTAGTTGTAGGCAGAGGATAGGACATGCGGATGTTTGGGAGTTACACCAGGCCTCTGAGGGAGGGAAGACATGTTAGTATGATGACTGTATACATAGGGGGAGGGATGTAGAACATCGACTGACCTCTTGTAGCATAGGGAACTGACGTCGGGTCAAACTGGCTGTTGACTAGAGTGGCAGCCGAAGCGAGGACGAACATGGTCTTGGACAGCATCGTGTCGGTTGAGTTTGGTGATAACTGGGAATGAGATCAGAAATTGCCAGCGGGCAGCTACTAAATTCCAGTGTAAGCCTTTCTTGAAGAATGCCAGTGACAGTCTGATGCACGCCCCAGAGCCCAAATATAGAGATAGCGATAGCTACCTCGGGTAGATGGAATGAAGGGGGGAAGTGTAATGGAACTAGGAAATGACTTGGAACCTACGAAGCTTGGATTCCTAGACACCTTCGACAACAAGGCAAGGAATAAAGAGGGATGGAGATGTTCGATGACGATCTAAAGCCAATAGCAAGAGGTTGTTTTTCGAACATGTAGTGTACGGGTGCAGGTAGCTCGAGGAGGAAAAAAAAGTAGCCAGCAAGGGAGGAGTGGGGAGCTCATAAAGGAAAAAAAGCAATCACAGGACTATAACAGCCTATGTATAGAATGTACTAGTTGGTTTGCATGGTGGCACGCACTAGTGCCACCCTCGCGGTTCTACCACATCGATTGTTTTTTCATCTTTTATTCCCTTTTTGGCACAGCCAAGACCTCCCCTTTCAAGTGAGTTCAGTAGCGAGACCCGTTGTTTTGAAAGTGAGGTGTGGATTCATTGAGGAAGGGTCCGCTATAGGGGTTTGCCCTTGAGATGTGTCGATCCGGAGATATCTCGATGATCTCGGATTGCAGCGAACGTTTGTACCCAGGTGGTCATTATGTGTCACATCTGTCATCCGGTACCCGGTCTCCACTACAAATATATCGTGCTCTTCAAAGACAGAAAAGTGGCATGTCTCAGCCTGAGTTGGAGAGAATTAAACATTAGAGGACGATCAAGCAACGCTTACCATATTGGGATTAGTGTGCTGCTTGGCTTTGAGTCTGATGAAATTCTGAGAGTCATGTTCAGGAAAAGCAGACAAATTTGAAATTCTCGTCATATCTTTGATCTCGTGGAAATACAGAAAATGTCATTCAAAAGGGAATTGGGCATTTCCCCTGGCATATCCATATCTCTAGGTATGGACGTGCCCACCTGGGCGGACAGCCTTAGCTAAGCCACTAACCCCGAACCAGCCATAGCCCGTGACTGCCGTTGACTCCAACTGAATTTCCCTATTAAGCCTAACACTGCACACTTCACCTCTCGCTATCTTGCCACATACACTTCCCAAGGTTAGTCTGTCTCACCTCGGATCCCTTGTACAACTCCGTGCAAGTCCGGCGCATCCTCGCATCGACCCGATGTCCAAAATAGCCGACTCCCTCCACCTAGTACTTTATACTTGCCACCCCGCATAATGGGGGGAAGACCTCGGGACATCCCCGAACTGAGCCACACCCACTTCAAACGCAATGAGCCTCAACAGCAAAGCTAACGGACCTCATTCCCTACCAAACAGGCCAACACCCGCCATCCCTCACAGCATCTAATGGATGGAGCCAGCATCCGAGGAGGCCGGACCGGCATCTAAGCCCTCCTCCCCACACTCAGATATCCAGCCCGCCCCCGCACTCCGACCTGAAGCCGAGGACGTCCATTGTAATTCCACCGCGACAAACACCAACAACCACCATGGCCCGCCCCAGAGCTCCGCATCCTCCATCTCCACAACATCCCGCCCCGTCTCCGCCGTAGTGCCCCCCTACTGGCGCCGACACGAGCGCAATACCTCGCACGTCTCGCAGTCATCGTTGCGTGGCGCTGCTCGCATCACTCTAGAAGACCATACTGCGGACCCGAACTCGGAGACGAGTCGTGGGCTCTGGGCGAGTAGCGTTGCTATTGATGATCATGTTGTTGTGCGCGGTATGACGGGGGTCGGGTCGTATGTTGTGTGGAATTGTACGGTTCAGACGCTTGATGTGAGTTTTGGATCTCGATGAGAGGGGATGCGATTGGAATGGTTTCTCTAATTTTGGTTGTTTCTGGTATAGGGCGGACCGATTGTTGTTCGGATGAGGTGTGTTGCTTATCCCCCTTTTCCCTGTCTTTGTTCCTGTTTGGGAGGACATTTAGCTGATTCTTGAACTTGTTATAGATACTCCGAGTTTGATGACCTGCGCCAGCGGCTGGTTGATTCTTTCCCGCATGCGAGGAATGCATTGCCTGCATTGCCGCCGAAAAGTGTTATCTGTATGTTCTATGCTCGTCTTCCCTTTTATATCGCGGTGCAGTTCACTAATGATCACGAAGATAAATTCCGACCGAAGTTCCTGGAATCTAGGCGTGTGGGGTTGGAGTATTTTCTCAAGTCAGTATCCCATCGCACCTCCATGATTACCATGCATTCATTGGCTAGACCTATTTCTCACATCCTTCCAGCTGCGTCCTTCTAAACCCGGAGTTCTCAGGATCCCCTATTGTCAAAGACTTCCTCTTCGGTCGAGTCTGTTAATTGAATCATCTTTCTTTACTGGACGATGCGGGATCGGTTACATGGCTGGGCGTCTAGGAATCGGATTTTGATTGTATTGTACATCATGACTTACATTTGGAGATGATGCTGAGGGTTGAACACAAGCTCGAGTATGAGCTCCTCCAATTCCTCAGCACTGGGAATATCTCTTTCAACTATTCCAATTCATCAAGTGAGACTTTACTATACAGAAAAGAACACGATCTACATAATCATGGCAACCGACCAAGCAAACACCAGGTAGAGGGAGCGGTTCAATCAATACAGAAAGTAGAGAGGTACGTACATACATAATCGGACATGGAATTTTTCAACAGAACTGAACAATGACGCCACTAGAGTACAAAGATCCCAGCGGGAACACCAGGCCAAGCAATTAGAACAGAACGCCTTGAGTATGATGTAGTGTCCAGGATCTGACATAGCAACGAAAGAAAGGGAAGATGTCTTAACGCACACAGGGCGAATAGAATACAAGAACCTCCTCCTCAAACCCCTTACCCTTAGGGTTCTGATCAGCGGAACCCTCCTTCTTACCACCAGCCTTCAACTTGCGAGTCAACACACAAGCCTCAACATCAGCCCGGAATATCTTCCGCAAGCTGATATTAGCCATATGAGTCATAGCAAGCACATGTCGGGGGCTGGGTATGCCAGATGGGAAAACAAGATAAAGATCCGAGTCTTGAGTGGGGTCTGGGCGGAATTTGTCGTGGTATGCCTTCTTCCCGCCGATGGGCAGACGGTGGAATGCATGACCGTACAAGCCGCGTGTAAACTTCTTACAAGGCCAGGGCATACCGCTGACATCCTCGCCAGTGAGTGATTGGAGCGGTTCGACACCGAGGCCAAGGTATGAGACACCGGCGCGTCGGAGGAGCGCCATTGCCATGATGAGTAGAAGGTCGCTGATTCCATTTACGCTGCCTGGGGCTGCGATACATGGGTCGACATGGTAGCCGCCGGAGCCGAGGCGTCGAAGAGCGGCGAAACCGTTGATTGTTCCGTCGGGGGTGCGGGTGTATATGAATGTCATCAGGTCGGGGACAGCAAAGGGGTCGTAGACAGTTATGAAGGCTTGTGGGCTTGCAGAAGCGTTGCGCTCGGCACGCCAAGCATCGTAGATAGTGATTAGGTTGGTTTGTAGTTCTTGGTTGATGCCGTGAACGGAAGGGGCGTACACGCCCATGGTGATGCCGCCTTTGCTTTTGTTCGTGAGCTGACGGCTCTTGGTCAAGATACGTTTCCCGCTGTTCTCGAGTATCACTTCGTTTGTCTGGGGGTTGAGCACGCGCTCCGTGGCAAAGTGGATCGTTGTCCAGCCCTTTGGTTTGGCGTAGTCTTTGAGGAACGACTCGCTGGCGCCCATGAATGCTATGCTCAAGTGATGCCGCTGTCGGTACGACGCGAATTCGGACAGGAGCTCGGGAATTTCGTCCTTGTTGCATAGTGGATCTCCACCGATGACTGCCACCCCATTCTGGGCCTTAAATGATAATGCTGCTGTTCTTGATTCGTTCACGAAGAATCGGTAGCTGTGATCGAGGATTCCCATGTGTGCGACTTTGCCATGTAGTGCAGCTATGTGTTGGATGGCCGTGATTGTTTTGAAATCGTCGAGTCTGAATACAGCATCTTGGTCTTGACCTTCCGTTTTCGCGTGAAAGGTATCAGTGGTCGATTGGAGCACATTGACCTTGGTTGCTACTTGTGAGTGAGGGAGTACTGGTTCATCACTGTTCACGCTCGTCGCTGGGCTGGAATTGGGTATCGTATGGAAACTTGCTGAACTGGAACAGGAAGAGGCGGGATGTGCTGCAACATTGCTGCGCAAGTGATCCATGAGGGAAATCGACGATACAGCAGAATTGCCGTCATCGCCATTGCGTTTGGGTGTCTCATAAAGCTGATCAATCAAGGAATCTCCAATCTCATCCACAAACAAGGCCTTCTTCGGCTTTAATGCGACAGGACCCGGAGGATTTCCTTTGCGTCCACGGCGTGATCGCTTCTTTTTAGCTGTTGTGGTTGCCTCGTAGGATTCCGCAGCTGCGGTCATGATGATGATAGGGACGTGTTCGGCGTTGGAGACCTAGGCTGAGAATCGGAGAGTAGGATAGATGAGAATAATAATCAAAACGAAAAAACAAAACAACATTGAAATCAACAGGAGTCAACAGCCACAGATCTGTCGGGGCCGACGTCAAAAACGGCGAGAGCCAACGGAGTATGACATTGCACCTGCCTGGCGGTACCCGCGGGCACCGTGTGCTTACAGAAGGTACAGGTAACCCCATTAGGCAGAGGCATTTTCACACTTCGGTAGGCTCCAGTGTTACCTGGCCCTGTACCCAGGGGTATAGATCGATTTCACCAATCACCATGCAGGAATGGGCTGATATCAGCCTTGTGGGTCCTTGGTTTATCCTATCATAGTAAGAAGATGGCAACCTTTCACGCCACAGGAAAGCTTGAAGTGGAGAGTGAACTGAAGAGAAAACCTCGGGAAGAATGTGATACTTTTTACAGCTGAGGCACGTGCTCTCACTCCTTACATGCCCTCATTTTCTAAGTTATTTGTGTTGCACTTCAATATTGCTACCTGGACATGAAGAAAAACCTCTTCTCACACCCCCTATCCCCACCCCTTCGTTTTACACCGCTGAATTCATCTACAGGGCATAGGCCACCAGGCAAACAAACACCATGTTAACATGTTCAGACATGCAGAAAACTAGTTTCTTTAGATGGCTGCTAATATACAAACGGTGGAAGTTAGGTAAGCGCACTTAGTCTAAGGTTAGTCACTGAATCATCCATGGATACATGTAGTGAATATGCAATAAAGGAACCAGTTGATGAATAAACGCAAGAGACTGGGTATAGTCAAGTTGAAGGCCGCTTGAAAATGGGCCGTACATGAAGGTGCAACCTATGTCTTGACGACACAAGCATTTAATGACAAGAGATTATCTCAAACTTGATAAAGTTGGCCAGAGAAACACAGACGTGGGCGAAGGACACCACTACTCATTCGCTGCACAGCATCCATCGGCAGCAGTTTCATCACCCTCACCATTACCGTTACCCTCAACCTCATCGAAGAACCCGATAACCTCACTGAGCTCGCTGGAAGGACCATCACTGTGATATTCCTCACTGGCAGTGCGTCTCAAATCCGCCAAAAGTTCCCTCTGCTGCCGTAACATATTGTTGGCCAAATAAACGATCCTGTCGGTCTGCTCAACGCAATACCGAATCTCCTCAGTTTGAGTCTGGGTGCGCACGCCTAGCATGGAATCCTAAATCTCAATTAGCATATCAGTATCTAAAGGAAAAGACTTTGAGTACTGACAATGTGGTCGATCCAAACTTGCCCAAGAAGATGGTGCGGAGTCTCTGGCAGGTAGGGTGAGCGGCGATGCACGATATGGGAGAGAATGCTTTCGCGTCGAAGATAGGCAAGCGCAGCGCTGGTTGCTGGTCGGTGGCCCGACGCGGAGGCGTGGGGACGGGCAGGTTGAATGGGCTCGCCAGTGTTGCCGCCAATGTTGTCGCCTATATTCTCCACAGTCTCAACAGTGTTTTGTTCGGTCTCCCTAGTGGGCGGCCCGGCAGTGGGTGCGGTGGCGGGATTGGCGGCAGCCACAGCGATCGCAGCGAGGGTGTCCAGCGGAGTAAAGGGAGAGCTGTTATCCTCAGTTTCTTTGTTACCATTTGGGCCATTGCCGTCAGGCTCAGACTTAGCACGATTAGCAGCCATGATGATGGGCAGCGACTTGAGCAAATTGCGGGTTCAAAAATGAGCGACGAGGAAGAAGGGCGACGAGAAATAAGAAAGTGGGTAACAAAAGAACGACGTGAAAAGACAGGGACTCGATTAAATGAGGCAAGCGCCATGGGACAACGAGACCGCGGGGACGCATTTTCATCGCATCATACCTTTTCCCCGGTATTTACAGAGCTAAAATGTGTTCCCATCTCTATCTCAAGACGATGTTTCCCTCTCTTGTTTCTATACTCCTGATTGGCTGGGTCATATATGCGCTAATCCTGGAACAACTAGCGTACCCATATGCACGCTAACCCCATCCAGGAAGTTGACATCCTGCATTGATTTCGACATCATATCTGCCCACCCACGCTTGGCTGACGTCCCTTCTTTCGAACATTCACCTTTCCTGTTTATATTTTTGTATTTTTACTATAAAACATAAAATGATCACGAACCGCCCCGCTACCTTGGCCGATATTCCCCAAGTTCGGGATATCAACCACTGGTACATTGTTAACAGCTGTTCCACTTTTGCAACTACCCCACCACCGATATCCCACTATGAAGACATCCTTCGGGATCTGATGAGAAGAAACCTCCCCTTTTATGTCATCGTGTCTGACACGCGGAAGACACCAGACGGAGCAGATTTAATTCTTGGTTACGCTTACTTGTCTCCTTTCCGTGGTCACTTGCTGTCCTATGCAGCGACTGTCGAGCTGTCAATCTTCATGCGCTATGACCAGCAGCAATTTGGCTATGGAACCATTATTCTTAGAAAGCTCTTGCGCCTGGTGCAGGAGGGTGAAGTTGAGCACCGCTGCGAGGAAAGAGTGGGCGATATTCCACGGATTGGTTTTGGTAGCTCCATGGGTGTCATGAAGACTTCTCTCGTTCAGAACGTCATTGCGATCATACCTTATGACACTGAGGCTCCAACCGACGGGGAGAGATTGAGGAAATGGTATATGAAATGGGGATTTGTCGAGAAAGGGCAATTGGAGAACGTTGGGCGAAAGATGGGTCATTGGTGAGTCGCTTATTATGTACTTGGACTGATAGAAGTGTATAGCTGATAGCCTTTTCTAGGATTGATACTGTATATCTTCAATGGACAATGCCAGAGCAAACGGATGGTCATTGTTGGAGTCAGTGAGCATTATCTGAGTCGGTGGAAAATAAAGCACCTTGTACAGAGATGAGAACGAATATGTATATTTAAGTGCTAGGCTAGTCAACTTTCTCAGACATTGCAAATGAATGGAACATGGTTGGCGTAGCTTCCCCATATCACGTCCAGATCACCATGCGGAATGGAATCGACGTTGTAAGACAATTACAAAGACAGGGACTATGCCCAGATGAAAAGAACTGGAGTTAAAACAGCAAGTAGGTATGGAATTAAATCAATGTAGGTGTGGATGAGAGTTAGAAGAACACAAGTAGAGCCGGTATTCCCGCCGGGCTAGGGACGAAGGATACTCCGGGTATCAAGTGAGCTCCTCAATTCTTGACGGTCCATGATTTGCTAGGATTCTCAGGAGGCGCTTTCCATCATATTCTTACAAGATCCACCCTATAGGCTTGGTTTAACTTGGTTAACTTATCAACCCATTCCTGGAGGTGGAGGTATCCATTCCATGTGCTGTGGTAAAGAATATATGGCCCTCTCAGGTGGGATTCTGCTAGGCAAGAGGGAAAACAATACAAAAGAACTCAGGCAGGCAAATTTCGAAGAATTCCATCTTCCTTCTGCGCAAGGTACAGATGGGTATTGCCAGGAGCGGGTTGCAAAGAATAAAAGATCGCGCATGACTTCCCCTGAGAGGCGTGCTTCTCCCGGAGAATCTTGAGTGGAATACCATGTACATTTCCACTTTATCCTCAACTTCTCCTGGTGGTGGCAGCTGGAATCGTGTATCTAGAAGCCTTTTCGACCCAATGTAAAGGGTGTCATTCATTGCGTCCCTTAGGACCACACCAAGTGGTGCTTCATCAGCTTGTGTGGAGGTATTAACGTAGGTCTGGGGGAATGTCTGTGTTACTGCCGCCGTATCCTCTATAATGGAATCTGGTCTTAGCGAGTGTTGAGGAGCCCGTCAAGGATAGTTCAACTTGCCGTAGTAAGTGAAGCAACGGATACGTTTCGGCACAGTTGCCGAATGGTGTTGCTCTTATTGGCTCCCCCTCGCGGATTGGTATCCCCTTGAACGACCAAATTCTTAGAGAGGGCCTCTCTAGCGAGTAGTTTGTACCGCGCTTTCTTTATCACTAGCACCCAAGTTCCGGTCGAGTCAGATCTGATATTGTATCCCGTAAAGGACGTTCCAAGGAAAAACCGTCTTTTGATAGTATCGAAATAGACCCAACATCCTAGAAGTTTAAGTAAGAAGAGAATAAATCCAATACCGAAAGATTGAGAAGAGGGTGGGAAATCATACCCATCCCCAGCTTAGAAGGAGGATCGATTGCCGTTGTAGAGGGTATCAATCATGCTATGCACAGTAACATCGAATTCATTATATGTTCCAGCTGTAGCACGAGTGTTCTGGTATCGTATCCAAGCGCAATAAGGGCGAGGATCTCACGAGTTCGTAGGTAATTGAGAATTTATAAGGCAGTGTCCCCAACCTGGTAGTTGATGTAGAGTAGTAACACAAGTCCGACATTTCGCCCTCGCTCGCGAAGCATCAACTTGGTAGCAGCGTAACAGCTGATACCAACCATTAATTGCTCGCAGATAAGAACCTGGACGCGCCAGGAGGCAACATGGACACTGATCGAGTGGAACTGGACGGCCCAAAAATCTCCTGGTATGGATTGGCAGGTCTTTTACCTCCTATCCGCCCGCTCCTTCTACTTAAGCTCCTTCCGTGCGGCCACCATCTGGTTCTGGGTGGTGGCGTCGCATGCACCAGAGCTCGATGGGCTCATCGGACTTGATGTGGTCTCAGTCGGGCAACTGCAAGTTGATGATGGCCTGGTAAGTTTCGTCAGCCAGCTCAAGGCGAGGGCGGATATATCTCAGGATGGTCCTCTTCGATATTAAGTATCGGCCACTTAGTGACGAGCTTTGACCATTTCAACCAGTTCGCGTAGTACATGTTGTCTGAGATGATAGAAGGTGAATGGCTAATGACAGCGAAGAGGTTAAGGTTTTTAACGGCGAGCTGGATATCAGGTTTCTAGTATTTGAGGTCCCGGTTCTGGGACAACTTCTTGACATTTGTGATAGTGATTTCTTTGAATGGTGGAAGGTCGTCTGCTTGGGTTCGCCTTGGAGGGGAAAGTTCCAACCGTCGACTCGAATGCCCGCGTCACGGACGTTGTTGACTCCACTTTTGCTCTTTAAATGAGCGGCTCAAATCCCTTTCAGGCAGCGCATTGGATTAATCCTGAGTCATTGTCCCAATCCGGTGATGGCTAGAGTTGAAGATATGATAGAAGAGAAATATGGTGTAGTTTGGATATGTAAAAGTATAGTTGAGCGGATGAAAGGAAAGATACAGAAGATGAGATAAATTATTTGAGGGAAATCGTGGTTGCGAGAGACGCGATGGATTAAAGGATGATCTCGGGAAGCGACACCCAACCCGTGGACTCGACACTCGCTTACTACATCTAAACTTCACTCATCGGACTTCCCATCTGCGATAACTACTGTCTCACTGGTTCCTTCTTCCCTGGCTCGCTGTACAGTATCAGAATACCTCTTTCCCGCAATGAGCCACCAAGCAAGCTCAATGCTCAAGAATCCGCCTACAACAACGCAGGTATAGTTCATGTTTGATACTGTGTGATGGTTAGCACATAGGTCGGCAAAATACCAGGGACTTATAAAATATCGCAGCACATACCAGTTACAGGCATCTGATACGGGAACGAGAAAAATATAATGGCGAACACCAGCCACGCCACGGCGATGATGTTCACGGTCATTCCAAACTTCTGGCCCATGAAGAATGGACCACGGTGCATGGTTCGACGGAATAAGAGGACATTCGTCAGAATGGGCACAAGGTAGGCAAAGTTGTTGATTGTCCTATATCTACGTCAGTATTAAGCCCTTATTAACTGCTTTGTAGTATGTGGAGAACCTACACGGCAGAGCTCATCATTGCATTGAACGCCGTGCTTGACCCCAAGTATATGCATCCGAGAAGGCCCACAATCACAGCAACACAGAGCTGGGCATTGAACGGAGAGCCCAGCTTAGGGTTGACACGGGCCCATATTTTCGACAAAGGCAGGCCTTCGTCACGGGCAAACGCCCAGAAGACTCGCCCAGTACCTATAGAAGTTAGAAGGGCTTTCTCTTTGAGGCACAACGAGCACTACTCACTCAACTGCGAACCAATGACGCAGGGTCCAAGAGCAATCCACACCATGAACACCAGCCCGAATGCTCCACCTCTCGTAGAGGTTGCCTGCCAAAAGAGCTCGGCAAGAGGAAGTCCAGTATGTGTGTCAGCCAAGCTGCCATAATCTTGAACTGAAAACATCAGGCTGAGCAGATATGATATTCCGGTCACGAACGCAATTGATAGGGTGATCGCTATTGATGCATACAGTTAGCCGGATTATCCGGGCAGGCAACCATACCACCGAACTAACCTAGACCCAAAGGGGCATTCCTTCCGGGCTATAAGACATTGGTTAGTACAGTACACATGATTGTGTCCACGATGTACCTCAACCTACATTGGGCATTTCTTCTGTGATGTGCTAAGGTACAGTCAGCGACTGCACTCACCCGGGCACTTTGACAATAGGTACGTCTTACCGAAATTCCATCCAAACCTCCAAGTGAGTACATTGGATTGACTAGTCCAGTGATAAAGCAGATAACATTGTTGTCCCAGCCGGTGTTGTTGATCCAGGTGCGAAACACAAATTTGCTGTCATTATGAACTGGCGCTTTGGCAGCCACGACAACCATGGTAATAAACCAGGCCAATTGCAGGTAGACCACTGGGACTCATCAATTTCCGAACCACACAGGAACAAGAGCCAACCTACACGAAAACTTGTTGATCATCGGAATAAACCGATTCCCGAACATGACCACGCCCGCAGTCAGGATATTGAGGATCTGATATGCGACAAAGGTCATCCATGGCTGGACCACCAGGCCATCATGGTAAAGAGCAATCAGCGCCATGGCCGCTGTGGCATAAATCAAATTGGTCGATGCAGTTGTAAAGATCCCTAGGCTTCATCAGCTCCATGGCAAGACATTTGATGATCGGGGCCACTCACATCCGAATACAGTGCACCATCCAGTGGCAAAGCTGAGCAAGCTGTTGTATCGTTTGGGAGCAATGGCGGCAATCCAATGGTACATTCCTCCTTCCGTGGGGTACGCTGATACAAATTCTGCCAGAGAAGCGCCGACGAAAGATTGAAGGATAAAAACGAGGACGAAGCCATATATCACTAGAGCCCGGTTATTTACCGACTTCCTTGCAACGGGTACGCAATGAAGACTCACGGGCGCCAGGTCCACCTGCATTAATTGCAGTTATTAAACCCAAGCCGAGGCCCGCAAATATGTTAGTCGAGTGCTAAGCAATTGGATGATCTCAGCTAACCTGTCCATGAAATAGTACAATTCGCCGCCAGTCCAATCAGACTCCAAAGCGAGAAATGTCGTTCTAACTCCTGTTTATGCCCTGCGTAGCGGTCAATATCATACCTGCCAATCGCACAGAATGGGAAATCTACCCATCTGGGCCAACCGCAGCTCGTCCTCATTCTGCACCTTGATGACCTCGGCCCCTTTCCGATCCCCAAGACTCCCGACCGGCGCAGAGGCCGATATAATTTCCGGGTCGCTCATAATGCGCACAGAATGGTATATTACTGACGCGGTAGGAGGTGAGTGTCGACGAAAAGAAAGAGAAAAGGGGCGCACGTGAACAATAAATCTGCGCGGCGACTTAATTAAGTACGATCATGTCACCTCCGCATGTTGACCCTCCAGCTCTTATCGCAGCCGGGGAAGCCTGAAGGAATCACCGGGTTCACCGACAAGATAGCCGGGAAGGCGACGTATCAGCGAGCCGAATCCGCCAAGGCGCGTTGTGCCCCACCGGCGATCGCGAGGTTCGCCGGTGCGAAACGTGGGGATGGCGAGAATCGGCTCTCATGTTTGCTTTATGCATAGGCGGTTGCAACCCCATTTATGCTTGGCAAAGTATAAGCTTGCACTAAGGGCTTGATGTGACATGCTTGTGTTAAATGGATGGTCTTACACTAGAATTCGAAAACAGATTACCCCTTGGACACTCACGCTTCGTCTCTTCGGCCGTAGCCGAAACCACGGTCATCTGTTCTATCCAAAGTAGTGCGTATACGGTATAGTCGTTTTCAAATATTCTTTTTATTCTAGAACGACCTCTTGACGTAGAGTATCTCTCACCTACATATGTACGGATTGGAAGACCCAACGCCAAGATCTACTAGACCGCATCAAGAATAGCCTCTCATTCTTTGTTTTGATTATAGCTTGCATTAGGCGTGCTAATTTATAGCTTTTGTCTCGTAATTGTGTACGCAAGCGATCCTGATTGACTATCCTTAATTATTGTCAGCTTCCTTTCCACGAAGATGAAGTACCTAGGTATTGCCATTGACCACCGGTTGCGGCCGATCATTCGTGAAGTACCGTCAATAGATACGAGTGGGACAAACTCTGAACACGTTCACCTTCTTTCTGACCTTGGGTCATCCCTCAAAGTTGATGCCAGTGACTATCCGTTATACGACCTGAGTTTCGCCCTTGAAATGGCGCTACCGGAATCGAAGGGAGACGTATCAATTGCGTTGTTGCAGCCTTATTCCAAGCAGGATAATTCAAAAGGCTTTTTGCCAGGCAGGCGCAACTGCAAGACTCCCGAAGCTGTATCCGACTTGGTAACTGCCGTGAATAATGCCAAAGTAGGCTTTGATGATATCAGCGTATTTGACGCTATACCTCTCCTCGACAAGGCCGCCCGGGGCCCAGGTATCTGAACTATCAATGCGGATGCGCACAATGTAATATTTGAGGATATGGATAGAGCCAAAAATCCAGAAATCGTTATAAGCTGCTCCAAGACAGAGTCCCACAACACCCTTGTTCAACAGCCCCGCGGTCGCGGAGTGGGTATGAGCTTTAACGATGACAAATCGGTGCCAAAACCAATTGAGGCAGGACCGTCCTTTATGCGCGTATGCGCGTTAATGTATTTCATCCGCTACGCGATTAATCACTATCCGATATTCTGCTCTCTTAGGCGGCTACTCACTCTGGAATTTACGAAGGCTTTTGCTCTCTTAAGGTATAAATGGACCGAAGAGCCGTGGATGTAGTCGTTGAGAACTGAATGCCGTCACACGATAAGAAAAACTGCCGATGGTAAGTCGCTTGGTCTGCTTGTGTTTAGACCGTGATTAATCCTAGCTAAATCTTGGCATACAGCCAAAGACGATCAAAGTGATTGGAGTGAACAATATCTCAAAGGACGCTGGGACAGTCTTCTTGCGTCCTTGGAAACAGTCTTCGAGAAATGTCTCTTTCGCGGCATTGGTGCTATCGGGTCCGAGGAAAACTATATTAATCTTGCGAATTCTGGCATTACTTGGCTATGTTGCGATATTGCCTGGATTTTAGAGGAACTGGGACCAGGTGGTTACGAGCGCTTGAAGTTACCGCGGCGAATTTTGCGTGTTTTCAAAGCCTGGTGCCAAAAAGCCTGGCTAAAGGCTAAATTTTAACACAATTTGAGCGGCTCTAGTGATATTATAGCCATCTAGAGATTTTGCTTATAATATGAACTCAACCAAATCTAGTATTAAAGCGACTCGAGAACAAATTTTACAGCCTACTTCGCGATCTAAATCTCTCTTATAAGTGGTCTAGGAGTGAGATTTTGGCGGACATATATGAGACTTTCCCCAACTAAATTGCGTAAGGAGGTGCGTTTCGGAGGTCTGTAGCTGCCTTTAAAAATTCACTGGAAGGGTTTCTAGACTATAAGTTGTCCTAGAAAAAGCCTGGATTTCGTTATCAATTTGGCTCTTTATCACTTAATTAAAACATGTATAATATTTTGATTACTTATTTAAATATTGACTGAATGGCTGCCACTACGCATCGTCTTATCTATTTCGCACTAAAGAGCCGAATTGAACTTATTTAGCTCACGGCTTAGGATAAGAGTGCCGCTGGCTGATCTTCGTGGAGACAGTAACTCTATGTCGAGCTGTATTCGTGTTTCGAGATTTTGCCCGGACCCAGAAGAAGCCCCAAGTAGAAGGTCGCAGAGATATATTGCAGAGATATATTCGACGGCTAATGTAGCTTGCGGACCACATAAAACACGAACAGCTGTAAGGTCGCGTGGGTCCCACGTGCAGGACCGGACAGTCCGCGAGGACTAAGGCGCAGTTTTCGGATCAACGAAGTCATTATCTGAAGATAACATCTGGAGTACGTCATGTAGGCATTTGCTCCTGAGTATCTACCTGCACACCCGTGGACATATGGTGCATCCGTGGTACAGATAGGATTTACTACTCCGGGGCTGACGAAGGGACGCCTTAACCATTTTCAAATGTGAACTAAGATATAGCCTGGATGGAAAAATAAGCAGTTGTCGTCAGATTGTTAAGTTCAGAAGATCTAGCCAACTGTAAGATCAGAGTTCCTCCGTTAGACTATTAGCCCATGGAAATTCGCCCCTGAAAAATACCATCGACGATACCATCGAACTTATTGTAAGACATACTGCCGGATGTGGGCATCACGTTCCCTAGTCTAGTAGTTGATGAAGTGGCATAGCTCCTGCATCTCTTCCTTGAACTCGTGAAGCAGCCTTCTGAAGAACCGTGGTCTTCAGCTATGCTTTGGATAACTCTTACTCCGGTTGGCGAAAAGAAATCTTCGGACTATTGCCTGGCTGCCATTTTACTTTTCAAATGACAGCTCTTGTAGGTGCCTTGGAGAGTTGTTGTAATCACTGAATGAAACATTTCGATAGCTGTTGGTCTTCCTCAAAATCCTCGTTGTACCGAGGGGTGCTCGGCGAACTCCCATTCGAGCCACTCGTTGAAGGACGCCCGCGTTGGCATGTTCTCGGTTCTAAGTAGGTCGTTGTGCTTCTCGCGCTATTCCAATCGCCCCCGTGCGGTCTTCACGAGTTTGCCTAAAGCGTGTGGTATTTTAGCTTCGTCAGGGGACTCGTGAAGACCGCACGGCAGCGATTGGAATAGCGCGAGAAGCACCACGACCTACTTAGAACCGAGAACTCAAAGAGTGGCATATCCTTGCGCGGATCCATAGTTTCTGCACTTCACGTGAAACAGAGAAATTAGGTAATCATTATTCTCGATTTTGACGTTCCCACTCTGTCTTTCCTTCACTTGGTACGACCTCTGGGTGCAGGATCCCTGACCAGGGCAGTTCAAGATCTGGCCCGTATCCCATTGGAGGTGCATCCATTGATATGGATACACTTCAGCACGTTCTGCGGACGACTTGTGGAACGAATATGTTCCCACAATAAACCGGCATGGTGTTATGGGAACCATTTCCCTGAAATCTTCCGTTCTTCTTCAAACAGTTCGCATTTTACGTTCAACTACTGCAGATAACTTGAGAGAAACCGCAGAGTCTTTTCTTGATGGTGACACCAGAAACCTCGCCCTTGACCACGGACCGGAAGTTCTCGCCTAGGCCTGTAGGAAGGTGGGAAGTAGTGTTGTCTTCGACGTTGGCAAACGGGAGAAACCGGTGCCTGCAAGAACCAGCAAGTTAGAATTGATCAACTTGGTCAAGGGGAAAGGAGCCTCACTCGACAGTGGGAACTGTACATTGAGGTTTCCATTTGCAGAAGAAGGTAACTGACGGATTTTGTCTATGACCTGGCAATATATAGCAAACAGCCAAATGACAATGCAATAATGTGAGCGTATTTAGAGCACAATCTCTGAGTACGGAAACGTCAAAGACATTGCTTTACAATACATATAGCCGTTAATTCTTTTTATGCCTTCCTCCCCTTCTCCATCGCAGTGCATCTTCCAGAAAGGAAAGCAACAAAAGAGATGTGCATGACGGTCCGGTGGAACGGTCGTTGCATAGGAAACTATATTTCCCTGTGATTTCTGGTTCTGCCTCCTCAGAGAAGAAAACCAATCCACAAGTGCTGATTGGCGAGATCTGGAGTTGAAACGAAAGCCCCATAATTCTTCGACCCACCTGCAAGCCAAAAAAAAGTGACAAATGGACCGTCAATGGATACTCCGTACTATGTGCAGATCTCCTTCAGAATTCAATTCAAGTCTCAAATCCAGGGGCTGATATGATACATGTTGGGCCATTTAACTTTGTGATCTGGAGATCGACCAATAAGATCGAGTCTGGAAATTGTAAAGTTGCCGATCCTTTCCCGATTTCTTTTGCATCCAGACAGTTGACGCTTAAAAGATGGAGATTCATTCGCTCCCGTTTCACCAGAACCATGGGCCAGCGTCCCAAAAAAAAAGCCCGCCCGACCTCGTGGGCTCGCGATCTAATGATGAACGATCTCACTGTCTTTTATAAAGACCCGATCTCGATTTCGATCCCTTGAAATAGTCACTCCAGGCCATGGAACCACCATCAATCCCAGATAATCGTCCTCACAAGAGACATCCCGCCATGTCTTCTACGCCCATGATTGTTGACCCGGATGACTTTGTCGCTCATTTCAAAGCCTCGGCCCATAATTACTCACGCTCACATTCCCCAGGGCAAGCATATGAGCCGCTAGCGTTTGGCCAACCGGCTATTGGAAGACCACCTATGAGACCGCAAGAGCGATCAATGCCTAGATTCAACACCAATGGTGTCTTTAATGGCATTTATAATAGCGAGAACTTTGGTAGCAAACTCTCCATCGACCAAGAGTCAGTCACAGACTCAGTTGCTACCCTCGATCTGGGCTACCACACTGTCGGCCAGCCATTACCACGACACAGAAGGCACTCCTCAACCTCAACAGGCCATCAGACCTCTGATCAGAGATCTCTCAGCACCATCTCTCTGGATCAACAGTCCGTTGGAAACCAATCGCTAGGCCACTATTCTAAAGATGGACCACCGGGCGGCTATCTCTCGTAAGACTGAAGAGTCCCGATCGCCAAATTCCTCGCTAATTATGCAGGTCACCTACTTCACCCACTCGCGAGCTCCACTGGTCTGCATCCAACAGGTCGCTACAAAGCAACTTCATTACCAACAACCTGCCGGTTCTTCAGCAAACAAATACTAACGAGGGCTCCGAGCACTTCAACCCTATTATTGAAGAACATGAGGAAGCATCTTTTGATCTGGTCCCTCCATACGAGGGCGATGCAACCCCACTGCATACTCTGGAACGACAAGCGGACCTCATGTTCTGCTCGGACCATATGCTAGCGATTCTGAGAAATCCGCGCTACTTTGCGCGCTTCCGCGAGTTCATCGCCCAGGAACGTCCGGGGTCACTCTCGACACTAACATATTATCTGAATGCTTCCAAGGCTCTCAAAGCAATTCAATATGCTAACGCGCTCGTGCGTTCGTCTGTTGATGTCCCCACATCCGGTATTGAAACTGCAGAGCACCCCGTTGGCCCGACTGTAAATTTCGCCCTTGAACAGCGCGTGCAGGCAGGGCTGGACGCTTTGACTGCTGAGGAATTACCTGCTTTCATTACTTCTACGTATATCGAAATTACTGCCAAGTTAGTTGAGGAGCGTGTGCGCGAAACCTTACCCGATAAGTTCCAGGGAACGGCAGATGCACTGGCTGAGGTATTCTGTCTGACCGATCCATCGCGGCCAGATAATCCTATTATCTTTGCTTCTGAGGGTATGTTTCCGTTACTTCCAACTGTTGATCCAAGCTTGGCTAATGCGCCATTAGGATTCCACAGCAGCACACAATACGGCATGGACTACGTCCTAGGACGAAACTGTCGATTCTTGCAAGGACCAAAGACGAATCCTGATAGTGTTCGACGGATCCGAGAAGCGGTCAAAGCCGGGCGACATCAGTCCGAGCTATTCCTGAACTAGTAAGTGCCTTCAACATGGATGCCACTGTGCAAGACTAATCCGGAAAATCAGCCGCCGCGATGGTTCACTATTCATGAACCTCCTCCAAATAGCTCCGCTGTGCGACAACCGCGGCACCCTACGCTATTTCATTGGCGCTCAGATCGATGTCTCCCGACTGGTAATGGAAGGTGCACGAATGGAATCACTCCAAAACATCCAAGCACAGAAACCAAAAAACACAGAAACAGGGCAAGCAATCAAAGAATCAAAGAGCGAGTTCCAGGAACTTAGCGAATTCCTCAGCCCCAGCGAGCTGCGGAACGTGCGCGAGCACGGCGGAAACCTTTTCGAGCCGATTGCCAGCGAATATCCCAACCACCGTCTATTTCTCCAAGACTCTGACACGGAAAGCGAGATCGACACCCCATCACAAGGCCCCCAGAACCCCACACCAGGCCCGGCTTTCAGTCTATCCTTGAGCAGTGTCTACAAAAAGGTATGTCTTCCATTCTCCCAATTACCGGATATGTATCAGCAGGCTGACGGAAATCCCACCAGTACCTCCTCGTCCGCCCCTACCCCTCCCTCCGCATCCTCTTCACCTCCCCCTCCCTCCAAATCCCAGGCATGCTCCAATCCTCATTCCTAAACCGCATCGGCGAGACAGGCGCAAAACGAGATAATATTGTCAACGCCATGATGGCCGGGCGAAGCTTCACAGCCCGTATCAAGTGGATGACCAAGTTTAACAATCGGGGCCGTCATCGCTGGATTAATTGTACGCCTTTGCTCGCGAATAATGGTCAGATCGGTGTGTGGATGGTTATCGTCGTTGATGATGATGATGATGAACATTCGGTTAGATGGCAGGGTAAGTGGCCGACTACTTATTAGATGGCCTGTCCTGTTAAGCTTTTGTATATGTATACCATATTGTGATCTGCATAGCCTGCATCTCATGCAGAATAAGTCCATCTGCTGTTGTAGCACGCTAGACTTTATATGGATTAGTGCGTAGCTTAAACGCCCTGGTTGTTTCCCAGTTAAGCGCCTCACGATGCTCTCCCATCGCACGAAAGGTCCAGGTCTCCTCGTACCGCGAATTTTCATTCCCAAGGATATCATCAAAACAAAAACGAAGTTCACAGATGTCGCTGGTCAAACGGTTGTCCCCTGCCGAGCGGGCGCCGAGCGGCACGGACCGCAGCGACAGCCCACTCCTCAAGATACCGGGCAGCCCCTCGGGGCCACAGATGTTAAACTGTGATGAAGTTCCCTCGTGGTATGCCCAGAACCCATACATACGCACAGGTTATAGGCCAGTGACACCGTCGATTCCTCGGTGTCTGAGCAGCCTACGGTACCTTCACAACGAAACTGTGAATGTCTACTCCCACCTCATTCCGGCCACCATAGCTTTTCTGGGCAACGGGCTTCTCTATGGTTATTTCAAGACATCTTTTCCGGACGCTACCTGGACCGATCAGCTTGTTTTCCATATCTACTTGACAACTTCAGTTCTTTGCTTTGGTATCTCATCTGCATACCATACCCTTCTTTGTCATTCGGCCCATTTCAGTGATGTATGGGTCGCTTGGATTATGTCGCTATTGTATTCCAGATTCTTGGTTCGCTTATCTCGGGGATATACATTGGATTCTACTGCGAGCCACACCTACAAAAGCTTTATTGGTCAATGGTCCGTTGACAATTTTCTTACCCTTCCATCGCGTCATCGAACTAACGCTATTAGATTGGCGCTCTGGGCTTCTTGACTGGATTTGTGGTGGTGCATCCCCGCCTTCAAAGCCAGAAGTGGAGACTATTGCGATTATCAACGTTCGTGGCGACGGGACTTTCGGCATTTGCTCCTATCATTCACGCCGCCAGTATCTTCCCTTATGATCAGCTTGATCAACAAGCCGGATTGCGACATTAATATCTTGAAGGACTCGTCGTCGTGATCGGAGTCTTATTTTACGCGGTGCGTTATTTTTCTAGAATAAGCTGATGCAGGATCATGCTGATTGGTCGCAGACACATTTCCCCGAGTCGTGGAAACCCGGAAGCTTTGACATTTGGGGGTCATCTCACCAGGTATTCCACATCTCCGTGGTAATTTGTGCGACTGTTCATTTGTATGGGATCTTGCTTGCTTTTCAGTGGAATAATGAAAATCAGCGATGCAAGACTGGTTGAGGAGATGGTATATCTGTTTATCAGGTAGCTTACGGGGTACGCCGGCAACCTTCCAAGGTTGACAGGGGATCCTTGACTTGGCGGCCCATAGCCACCTTCCAAATTCGGAAGGAGATCCACTATGATATACATGATGCATATAATAAGACGCTAACAAAAGTACACTGTTGAGCCGTTGAAATAGGAGTTTTATGTCGGCTGGATACACCCGACATCCGCCCGTTATCATTCCCACTTGCCACGTTCTTCCTCTTCTAGTCCAAAACCCAAAGCTATGGCGGAAAAAATTGTTGTGGTGAGTTACCAAGTATTACAATTGCTAGTATCATACCTAACACTGCCAGGATTCCAATTACTACACTCTAACCCAGGACTGGGAACCCGAAGATTTTCAGTCGTGAGTTGCATGAATCCATGGCGTGTTGCCTTTTAACCGTATCAGGGAAACCACATCTATCACGTCGTCAATCGCGAAGGGCCGGTTGGAAAATGGCAGACGGTAATTGAAACAGTCGAAGCAGTGAAGACATGCGCCCCTGCTAATAACTAGTACGAGCAGATACCAGGCTATGAAGGAAGATGACTATTGGTCGGTCGCGATACTTTTCAATGTGGGAGACTCGAAGCTAATCATGTCTACAGGAGTCCTTCCGATGAGCAGCAATTCGAGGCTTTTGAGATTGGGTAAATTGCCATTCTTTCCTTGCTTTTCCCTCTGGTCCAAGCAAGAGCTTATGGGTGATATTCAGTCATATGATGTTTCTGGTGTTAGACCATGACCGAGAAAAGCCTCTCCACCACGCTCCCATCGGCAAATATCCTCAGGTGAGAGACCTATCTAGACTTTGGATAATTACCCCTTGCTAAGAGTAAACTCCAGCACATTCTGGACATTGGGACTGGTAAAGGAACATGGGCTATGTAAGTTCTCACCCATTCTCTCCTGTGGAATCTTGCTTACATTAACCCAGTGATATGGCAGATACGTATCCATCAGGTACATAGCCCCAGTTATTTCCCTTCCTCATATTCCATCAGTCTAACACACTCCAGCAACTGTCCGTGGCGTCGACATGTTTCCCCCTCCCGTGACATGGATGCCACCTAACTGCGTCTTCGAAGTGGACGATATCCTCCGTGACTGGACCTGGAGAGAACCATTCGACTTTATCCACATGCGTCTAATGCTAGGATCGTTCACACCTGAGGGATGGGATCAACTATACAAGCAGTGCTACGAGTGAGTCTCCTATCCACACTTCCACCCCACCCACCGAACAATAGTATCTAACCATCACTATCCAGCGCTCTCACCCCAGGCGGCTGGATCGAACAGGTCGAATTAGACGTGCGAGTACACAGCGACGACGGCAGCCTACAAGAAGACAGCACTCTAGCCACATGGGGAGATAACTTTATTGGCTGCTCCGAGCGAGCCGGCCGCTCCCTCCTAACGCAGGAGACGATGCGAGGCGCAATGGAGAAGGCTGGTTTTGTCGATGTGCAAGAAAAGCTATACAAGATTCCTCTGGGGCCGTGGCCAAAAGATAAGGTTCTCAAGGAAGTTGGACAGCTTCAATACGCCCACTGGCTTGCGGCGTTGGAGGGCTGGGCTATGTGGTTGCTCACAAAGTTCGGCGCACCCTCTCCTTGGACTAAGGAGGAGGTCCAGGTCTATTTGTCGAACGTTCGGGCTGAGCTGAGAAATCCTCGCACACATGCTTATGAATATTGGTACGTTTCTGATAGGAGTATGGGTACCGTGAGAGGTTATATTTTGCTGATCGTGTTTAGTCGCCGAGTCTGGGCTAGGAAGCCTACGGAGGAGGAAATGGCCAATGTGGTGATCAAGACTGAGTCTGGGGTTTGAATTAGCCTTGCTGTCTTGAATCGGACAACTCTGTATTTCTGAGTTTATGGGAATGGCCTCTCCGATAGCGAGTTTGATGAAATATTTGCACTGTACCTCTCTGCTTTGAGTGCTGTTAGCCATGTTCGCCACGGCCTATGACGTGATTTTATATGTATATAGTAACGGAATCGGTGACTTGCTTGCGATTGAATCAATTTGTTATTATTCAACACTGGGTGTCTCCTTCACGATCCTCTGAGCGGCTTTCTCAAACTCGGGTTCTACAACCAAGTTATCCAACCCAGATTGTTTGATCTAGAAATGGAATTAGCCGACGCTATAACAAATGAACAGGTCTACTGACCAGCTTTAATCCCTTCTCGGAATTAGTACCCTGCAACCGAACCACAACCGGACATTTGAATCCACCCGTCTCAGCAGCAGCGGAAACAATCGCCTCGGCGATCATATCACATCGCACGATTCCTACCACCAAATCAGCCGTTTCCTCTCCTCTCCGTTTACCTGATACTCACCACCGTAAATATTAATCAAAATCCCCTTAACCCTCTCATCCTTCTTCAAAATCCCAAACGCTTTTGACAAAGCCTGCTTCGTCGTGGTACCCCCAACATCTAAAAAGTTAGCAGATTTCCCCCCATACAAACTAATAAGATCATTAGTCGCCATCGCCAACCCAGCCCCATTAACAATATTCCCAATATTCCCCTCAAGCCGCACATAATTAAGCCCCAATTCCGCCAGCCGACGCTCCTCCTCCTGTTCCGGCGATCGTTCCTCCAACCCAAAAAGCTCCTCCTGTCTATACCGCGCTGTATTGTCAAATCCAAACTTCGCATCCAGACAAACAAACTCCCCCTCCTCCGAGCGCACCAGTGGATTCAACTCAAGCAACGTCGCATCCTTTTCCTTGAACAACTTAAGCATCTGCACCAGGATCTGATGTATATCCTTCATCTCAGAATCTGACAATCCCAGCTCTGCTTGGATATACGCGTCGATCTCGTCGGTTATGCCGGTCGAGAGTCCGAAATAGAGTTTGTGGAGCTTGTCTACGTTCGATTCGATGTTTGTTCCTCCCGACGAGGAGATCAGTAGTACGGGTGCAGTGTGCTGCCTGTCGAATGTCATTGCGAAATAGAATTCCTGTGCGATGGATACGGCTTTGTAGATGTAGAGCTTGTCGACCTTGAGTCCGTCTTGTGGGGTTTGGGCTGTTGTTAGGTAGTAACCGAGCATGTTGGTGGCGTTTCTGAAAGCTTCATTTGGTCTGAGTTTGTTAGATGGGTTCGGTGGTCATGCAATATTGGGGTGTTGGATTGGGGGAACTTACGACTCGACTCGGCGGACGCCGCTTTGGCCGTCGCTGGAGAATCTGCCTTTACCGCGGCCGCCCGCAAGGACTTGGGCTTTTATCACTGATGGTCCATCTGGTGGGATGTCAGTATCTGGTAAAACTGGAATTCGGGGAGGATGATGTGGACCTACTTATCACGGAGACAACTTGCTTGGCTTGCTCTGGGGTTGTAACTAGGAATCCCGGTGGAACTGGTAGTTTGAACTGGGTTGTATGAGCATTGAGGTTGTGTTGCATGAAGGGGTCTCTTACTTCTTGGAGTAGTTTGTGTGAGTGCTGTTCAAGCAGACTCAACTGCCGTACTTGGGCTCTGAAGGGCGCATGGTGCTGTACGATGGTTAATATATCGGGTCAGGTCTCTGCTGGATTGTACAAACACGTTGGAAGGTGCGGGCGATCGAACGCCAGGTAATCATTTTGAATTATGTATTTTTCATGTCAGGATATTGACTGCGGATCTAGTGTGAAGTCGGATTTATGTGGGTATCTGGGCGATGACATCAATCCATGGATATATCTGGGGTTGATTTTCCGGAAGTTTATTCGATATGAGCTCGGCTTGACCTCGTGAAGAGCTATCGAGTTTTCGGTTGAAGTAACACTTGAATGTAAACAGGCTAAAGTCAATATCATATGGCTAAGTCGATCGGTTGAGTTATTGACCGTGCATCAAATTGATACTCTAATTCCGGTTCACATATATATTACCTACCATTTCTCACCACGTTTCTTTATATTTTTATCATGAACCACATTATCAATATGGCATCCTTGCAAAGAATACCTGCTCTCTGACTCCATTCCGAGTTTCCCCGGCTTTCCCAAGCCTCGATACAGGCTCCAAGATAGGCCCAAGTGGCGAAACTGGCAGTAGTGGTCGGAGTCAAGGCCAAGGACGTGTGATAAGCACTAGATAATATTGAGATAAATGCAGTAGCCGGACAAGATATTGAGCGATATTGAGAAATATAAGAATCATCAAAAATGAGCATTCTTATCACAAAATGCAGGGCTTTCACTATGTAAACCGAGAACCATCCAATAGAATTCTCATTAGGAAGGCACTCCTGGATTCTAAGGCCGGGTGTGCCGCGTACCAAAGGTGGCTCTATCATTTCCCATATAACAACGAGGACTTCCAAGAATCCTATGAGATCGGTGTCAGCGTTCTCTGAGATAACGTACACGAGAGCCACACGGGAGCCATTACGGACAGAAGTTGGTGCAAATGTACGTATTATCGCTATACAGTGAGGCACTCCATCGTGTAGCAACTGGTATCCGGTTGGCGCACGTGGTTCCTTAGACTGTCACGGTCCGTCCCGCCAGGGGCCCATTGTTCGACGAGGACGATTTCTCGATTTCCTCTTGACAAAGCCCTCACATGGGATTTCTAGAACGGAACAAGATTATTCAAGCTAACTCCAGGATTGCCTTTTGATTGCAAGGGCCTAGCTGCCGTGACACAGATCACATTGTTGGTGATAACTCCCCGGCGCATCGCTTGTGCTTTTATCGCAAGTTCCGACAAAGTGAGAGTGATATTTATCCAGCTTAGTCTGGAACTCGCTTCGTGATAAATGGGTTCTTTGAGCACAGCCGCCTTGTCACTAAACTTGTGCTCCAGGGCTAACAACCTTGGAAGTCTAGCCTTTCTGGGACATAGCTTCCTTTCCAAGCCACATCATTCTATTTCCAGTCGCCTCAAAGTACTACCTTATCAAAATTACTGGTTTTGGATTGCGGCGTTGTTCGGAGACTTCTGGACTTCTGTGATCTAATGATAGACTGCCCACAAGACGTGACCAGACCAAGTCGCCCTAACCCATAGGGTCCGATGGATAATGCGCGATTGCCACAGAATTTCAAAGAGCCTCAATGTACAAAATTTTCAGAAAGTTCCAGCGAAAGGATCCCGCTGCGGGCCGTGCCATGGTTCTCCTTTTTTATTAAGCGGTATAATACGTCGTGGCGCACCATGGGGATGGATATGCTTCTCACGCGCAGGGTAATGAGAAGCCCTTAGATAGAATGAGTGTTTTCTTTCTTTGATTTTTCTTTGTTAGGTCCACGATTACTCTATCGATCTAAATATAGGCATGGCTGTGTCCATTACCTTCGGATGACTACAGGCTCGAGTACCTGACTATGAATCGAACAGATGTAACCTCGACCTAGCAACAGGCGCACGGCATCTCAGCTGTGAAATTGGTCAAGCCAGTCAGTCCGTAGTCGCTCAACGGGTCATCTGATCGAAGCATTCGCCTCCAAAGAGTCCGACAAAATTACCGACAAGGAACCTTTCGACACTGTTTCACGGGCACTCCGGATGCTTCTTTTGCCTCAGACTGAGAAATTAGCCCCCACTTTGTATGAGCCTCCGCACCTCCGACAAGCCCATCGCCTCCCCTAAACGGGGCGCATCTTGTTATCCACAAAATGAGACGTGCGTTGAATAGCCTCGCGCTAAAGACAATTGCGCAGCAATACTACCCGATAGAACGTCCGATCACCGGAGGATACACTGTATCCGGACTTCGCATGCATCAATGTGCGCCATGGGTCGACGCCCTGGTGTATCTTGTATTATTTACAACGGGCGCCCAGCGGATAACCGGAATGAGCGCTGGGTTCGGGACAGGAAGGACTATACGAGCCCCGAGAACATCACGTCCTGGCTTCTATGTTGTAGACATGCAATCGAAATAGTCCGTACTCCGTATGGCCGGTATGGTTGATAAGGTTAGAGTTAGGATATCGGGAAATTAGATTAGGATGTACGAATGAAATTATCCGAATGGCAACGTGGAATCGGAGAAACCGTGGAAGTGAAAAGTCTGAAAAGTCTCAGGGAAAAAGTTGATGCCTTTCCTAGACTATACCCAAACGGGATTAGTATTGACGTGAGACCAGCCTCCAATAAAACATCTGCCCATCTGCCCAATCCAGAGCTTTGAATAAAATTTCAAGTCAGCGCTAGCGACTGAGGTAGCAAACAAACTAGGAAGTGACATTGACTCATCTCAGAGATCAGGGGTATAAGCAGGTTTGGCTTATCAGAGTGAGGCTTAGATAGTGGGATCGCCCCTGAGTGTACCCAGCCCAGCCCCCCAGTGGACCTGAATTAGCTCATGTAAAGTCTACTGGCAAATGAAAAGGCTTAGAAATCACATCTGATCGCTCGGATCTGACGTTAAATTTGTTTAGAAGGCAAATATAAGAAAATGGGGATTCCCGGTTTGATGTTCCCCCAAAACTTCCTGTACGTAGTCACCAGTCACCATGAGGCAGTCGACGCCCATTCTCTGGGTTGTCCAGGCTTGTCTAATATGGCTGACATTGGTATCTGCTTCACCTCTCATTTCTCATGATGATCTGGTGTCTCCGGACTCCGATGTCTCTGCGCTTCAGTCGCGTGACGCAAAGCCATTTCCGCTTCGAATTCTACCGCTCGGTGCTTCAATTACCATGGGGTATAAATCGGCAGATGGGAATGGATATCGGAAATGGCTTCGACAGCAATTGCGCTATGCTGGGTGGGAGGTTGACATGGTTGGCACCATGAAAAGTGGTACCATGCATGATAATGTGAGTCACTCGGTTCTCCCTCTGTCTCGCTTTCGAAGAATATATTTTGACTCCTCCCAGGACCACGATGGGCACATCGGCTGGAGAATCGATCAAATAGCTTCTCACGCCAAGGAGATCATCCCACAACAACCTAATGTAATTCTTATCAAGTGGGTCTCCAATCGCCAGTGCGAACATGTCTTCACCCCCTAACATATTCCCACAGCGCTGGTACAAATGATGCTATACAGAAGTACAAAGTAGACACCGCAGGCAAGCGGATGGACTCCCTCCTAACATACCTCTTCGACAACATCCCCAACACGACCATCATCCTATCGACCCTCACATTCAACGGAAAGCAACCCCAATTGAGCACAAAGATCAGCACGCAATACCTAGAACTTGCAGCGAAACGCCGAGCACGAAATGAAAGCCTCGTCGTAGCTGATATGAGCACCTTCATTCAGTGGAAGCAACTCGTGGATAAGATTCATCCGACAGCCGCTGGCTACGAGGAAATGGCATCGGTGTGGTGGGCGGCCATTCAACAAGCTGAGAAAGAAGGCTTTCTCAAAGCGCCAAAGAGTACATCTACGAATAATGCTACTATCAGCAAGGCTCGTGAAAAGGACCTCGATGATAGTACGGCTGATCCGAGTCTGCCTGCATACACAGCCCCGCCTCAGCCGACGATAAAAAGTAGTAACGGCTCGCCTCGATCCCGGTCATGGCATCTCTGGCTTGTTGCATTCCAGATGATTATGAGTACGTCCCCTGTTTCTCTCGTGTACCTGATGTCTTCTAACCTTATCTAGTGTGCATTGGTTTCTCTTGTGTATAATAGGACGGGAACCTCGGAAGAAGACATGTTTTATGTCGAACGATAGGAACTAAAGTGAACTAATACCACAACCGTACAGGTAGACGATTAAATGATAAAACGAGTGTAATTTATAAAGAGTAGCAGATGCTTAGCTATTAACCTATTATACGCTTATTTATAAAGTAGTGCTAAGAGGCTAGGCAAGTAATACCTTATGTGGCTACTATAAAGAAAGGAAATATATAAGACGATTTGCGACCGGGCCAGAACTGCGTCAACTTAGCTATATGTATGTCTGTACTAGTAGTACATGTAGATATTATATGGATATATCGACTTGTCTGCGTAAATAATCAAGATTATTGTATTTTTCAAAACAGTTCCAGGGCAAGTCGGCGCCGGCACGTGTATAAAGACCGTCGCGCCCCATTAACTTTCGAAATACCCACCTCAGACTTCCAAACTACCTCGTCGCCTCGTCTTCTGGACATAGCAAATACACTGGAAGAATTCGCTCAATTAGCGCCCCTCTGGGACAAAGCGATCCAATCTCCAGCGGAAATTTCACTCCAGGAGAAACACCGACTGATGCAATGGCCGCCTCGCGCAGAGATGCAGGCTAACGCCCTCAAACTCCTCGGAATTTCGGTTGAGGACTTGATCGAAAAAGCAGCTATGACTCCTCTCTCCCTAACATTCTCGGAGTGTCGTCTTATTCGTGACAATTTCCGCATTTTGCGATTGGATGACCGGGGTAATCGATGGATGTGGCCGATAAAGCGGCCCGACCTGGAAACCAAGAAAACGCAAGCAGAAAATGCAATCTTGACATCCACGGAGCTACAGGCTATTCGGAATGTAAATGAGATCTTCTACGATAAGCAAAATACCGAAATTGAGGCAAGAGAGGCAGAACGACAGAAAAGACCCCCCTGGCATATGCCGCCAGAGTGGGTACAAAAGATTATCGATCAAGGGGATAACAAGTGCTGGGGTTATGTTTTCTACTATCTATAGCCGGATGGGAGGATTTCATGGAGATTTTCAATGGCATCCTCGATATGCCTCTATTTGGTCTTGAGGGACATGAAGAGATCGAAGATTCCAAATATGCTCAATTCGTTCCGTTCGAGACGGAAGAAAGCGAAGTCGGCTATTTACGACAGTGAGTGTTGGTTCCATTCACTAAGGATATTATTAACGCAAGGGCTAGGGATTTTCGAAGTCGGCGTGAGAGGGGCGACCTTAGGCGTGGAATTCTTAAGAACGTGTTCTTCTTATTGACAGACGAGGCTCGGCTGTCATATACCACCTATGGCGACGAGCAGTATGTTGGACATATCTGGGCAATCGATCCTGACTGGTCTTTGTTGGAAGCCGATGAGGATGGCTACGACGGCCGACTCAAAATTAATGCAACCCAAGTCTTCTGGCGGTTCTACGAGTTCATGTCGACAGGAATTTTTCACTAAAGGACATTTGGCGTGATTTCCATTCTGTCAATTCAGAGAAAACATACCCCAGCTGTTTCGCGGAGCCGACTGCCTGGCATTTTACGAACCTTGATAAGCCCAAATGGCCTTGGGTATAACCTAAGGGCTGCAAAATGTGGGTTAATCCTGATGATAACGGCGGTGATCGAGGTGGAGGAGGAATTCATACTCCGTAGTCGTCTCTCTTTTCCAAGTTGAGCCTGCAAGCTGGTTTCCGAACTGGGACACCATGACGTCACCACCTTAGCTTCTTGAAGCTCCAAGACCTGATTATTTCAAGCCACTACACTTTGACACCTCTTGACAACCTCCTATTTACAGATCTCTGAGACCCTTTCTCCTTCCTTTCGTCATCCTAATCCAAAATGTCCGAATCCTTCGCCATCCTCCGCCAACGCCGCTCCGACGAGCTAGCCAAGGTCGCTGACGAGCACATGCAACACGACCTCCAGTCCGGAGACCGCGACAAGCTTAAAGCAGCCGCATCTTCAATTTCCGTCTGGACAACAGTTGGGTCTGCGGTCGGTGTTAGTCTTGGTCTTCTAGCCGCCATCCGACTGCGCAGTACGCGCAAGGCGTTCTTCTCTGCCATTCGCGCACAGGAGAGGCCCACGAAGGTTGTTTTTGAGGATGGGAGGACTGGTATGTTATTTCTTTGCATTGTTGGGGGGTTTTTGAAAAAGAAAGAAAAGAATGGTGTGGTTAATTTGTGTGTTTAGAGTCCATCCCTGACCTCACGCCGCTGTTGAAACCAACTACCTTGGGTGATATCGCGACTTATTTCTTTGCGACGGCTGGTGGATTGTTCTTGGGTGGAGAGCTTGGTAAGATTATAATCGGTGTTGTGATGGTTGGGTGCTGGAGGCATTGTGCTAACCTTTCCGTTGTGTAGGCTTTGCTGGTGGTGTCGCGAAAGGGACGAGGAGTATTTCCGCAGATCCGGAGAGCAAGAAGAGAATCGAAACTGCTTTTAGGAGATTCCGGGCTGATGTGCTGCGGAAGCAGGCTGATGCTTTGGATAAGGGGAACAATGATACCGGTCTGATCTAAGAGAATAAACATAGCCCTATATTGGATCTTGGGTGGAAAACGGACTGCTTGTAAGATGCTGTCAATTAATTCATTTATATATCGCAGTAATGATATATGTACAAGTTTAGACCTCCAAAGCCTTCAAGAATGCTGGGCTCTCATGACCCTGCACAACCTTGGAAATCGGCGTGAGATACGCCTCAGAAGATTCCTGGCTCTCCTGAATCTTCCGAACATAGAATTGGACAACCTTGAGCCACATCGCCTTCTCACTCGCACTAGCTCCGGACCCCTGCCAAACCCAGAGTCTGTTGCCAGCATCGTAAAGGAAAACGTCATTACCATCCAAATCAGACCGATCAAGCCGCTGCCCATCTTTAAGAAGATCAAAAGACAAGCTTCCAGAGGCATCGCTGAGTCTAAAAAGTTTGCGCGAGCGAGCACTATCATCAGTGCCCCTCTTCGCAAACCGCCCAGGCCTAGGCGCCTCCAAGGTAGACGGAGCGACATCCCTCCCACCAAGCAAGTCAACGAAGATCTTAGACCTGGATTCAAGCTGCGACAAAACCTCAACATCAACATGCTTCGCCAGCGTCATATCATTAACCACCTGCGCCGCCTTGGCCTTCTCCATCGGGCTACACTTCTTCCCCTGCCAAACCCAGATCTTATCCCCCTTATCCAAAACAAAGACATCATTCTCATCGAGACTCTGCCACGTAGGCTCGACCTCATGCACGATAAGCGAGTCAACACGCGCAATACCAGGGTGTTTGAAAATACGCAAGAGGGTAAGCACCTCCTCACGCAGCTCGGGCTCAACATGCGTGAAACCAGAGCGCACACCACCAGACCGGACCGTATAGTTTCGGAACAGGGCAAGGAAATCGTCCGAGGGGTGTTGCTGGACCTCGCGGTGTTGTGTTGCCGCGCCGTGCAGGAACTCGTCCAGCTCGACGGTCTTGTAAGCCGCTACGCCGGCTTCGTCTTGGGTTGTTTTGCTGCCGAGCCAGAAGAAGATGTCGTGGGCGAGCTCGTCGCCGACTTTGTAGGTGTGTAGCACGATGAAGCTGTCGCCGTCGTAGAATTGGCCGGTCTTTTCTTTCGGCCAGGGAATTACTTGGAAGTTTTCGATGCGCCAGATCGAGAGGCCAGCTTCTTGGCTGATGTTTTGCCAGGCGGGTTCGGTTAAGGCTGAGTTGTACTTCACGCGGTGGTCGAGGTCGCTGCCGATTAGCTCCACGTTGCTGTCTTTGATGTCGTATTCTTTTGGGTGGACGAGGCCTTCGTGGGGTGCCATGTTTGCGGTTTGGTATGTTCTAATGTGTGTGCTGTAAAGTAGAAGGTGTTGATAAAGCTAACAGGCACAATGTGGCAGTGGGTCCATGTGAGCCGCGGGGCATCCCTTTTGGGAGCGATTGGCCAATGACGTCGGTAATGTTCACGATACTATTTTTAGTCAGTGCGACAGGGCCATGTTCTCTATTATATGAGGCTGAAAGTCGTAGAAGAGATTAGGAGAAATAGTTCGTGCAACTAGCCTTGAAACTCCATGGTGCCATGTCAAAAGGACATATTTTCGTCGTACGGTGGCTTCATCTGAGTTTGATTTGATGTTAGAAAGTACTACAGACTGGATATTAAGAAGAGGTCATAGATCAAACAGCGAATGTTTAGTTGGGTGGACAACAGACGAGGGTGGCAACGATATCAACATGTCATGCCCCGGCGAAATTTTCAGAGCGGAGCAGAAATTTTCTCCGGAAGAGGACACGCAGCAACTGTGTCCCCCAATTTTATTTACTGCTGGGTTGGGGTGACACCACTTGTGATATGCGTACAAGATGCTACGTTACGAATAGTTTAACAAGTGTCTAGCCTCATGACAGCCTTGCATGAAGTTGGGCTTGAGAGGTTTTGAAAATTTACAGAGGCAAAAAAGTCAAAATTGTGTGTAAACCAGTGCACGAATCGATCAGCTCTGAAATGAATTGCAATGTCATTGAGGTATATGAAACACCGAGTGAAAATACTATCTACTTCTGAGTAACTCTAGTAACTGTCCTGTGACTGATCTCTCAGAGACGCACAAAGTACACTTACCAACGCTAAGCTTCAATATATCACGTTTTTCTTGTTCTCGCTCCGCATAACCATCGCGCATTTTTTCATGTCACTGATCACGTTTACCAACGGCCACCACCGGCACCGCCGGCGAAGCCACCGCTGGGGCGGGCATTGGCGAGGTTGACACGGATGCGACGACCATCGAGCCTGGAGAAGGGTCAGCAACTGGGACTGTGTAGGATTCGGTAGGGGTGAAAACGTACTCCTGCTCGTTAAGAGCGGTGATGGCAGCCTCGGCCTCCTCAGCGGAAGAGTAGGTGACGAAACCGAATCCACGGGAGCGACCAGTCTCACGGTCGACCATGACGATCTAGAAGAGAGAAAAGGTTAGTGTCTTTGTTTGAAGCGAAATTGGGAAATTTTGGATTTTTCACGTACAGAGTCGACGATCTGGCCAAACTCACTGAAGGCCTGGCGCAACGACTCGTCGTTGGTGCTCCATGAAAGGTTTCTAATACAATTGTCAGTACAAAGCGTTCAATGTCCATGATAAGGGAGAATTTGACATACCCGACGTAGATCTTAGACATTTTGAAAGAAAGTGGGAGGTGTTGATGAAGAGAATTAAAAGATGCGGGGCATCTGAGATATAGGGCCTTCGTGGCGGTGAGAGGCAAAATTAATTTGCCCCATGAAATTGAGCACGTATTTCAAGGAAGAGCAAACTCCATGATGGACCACGTTCATTCACAGCTTTTCTAGATTATCCCAATTCCAAGAATTCTTTCAAATTATTATTTTTTAACAAAAACCCCCCTATAGAGGTGGCTATAGGGGATTTGGTCTTCTTCGACTCAACGGCAGAATATTCTGTAGTGACAAATGGCCTGACAGTAAATATCTGGAACCTAACAGAACCATGGCCTTGGCTTGCTGTATGGACCAATAAACGTGATCTAGAGGTCTCATCGAGAGGGATCATGCATAAGCAGTAATGGAGCCACAATGCCACTACCTAGGCTAAGGTGGGATATGAAGAGGTACAGGAGTGGCAGAAGTGGATATGGTTAAATCCATCTTGCATACAACTTCCATTTACAGATACACCTGCATGCTTAAAAGTAACCAATTCCAGAGCAATTTTCGAGAGTTATCTATGTGTCAGTTTATCTAACCAGAGCAAAAACAAAAAAGAAACACACCTAGGATCTTATTACAATGAACTTCGGAGTTGGTTGAATCACAACCAAGACTACATACCCTAAGCGACCCAACTAGTATTTTTGGCAGGCACTAAAACCTCTGTCGATACTATCGTGTTTGTGGCAGCCGCAACGATGAATGACAAGACTCAAAGACTGGACACAATGTCTTATTCGGTGGAAAGACATATCCTTTGGCTGTGAGATACTTCAGGATGTTCTCGGTTCAGAGATGTGGCTTAGGAGCTGTGCAAGTACAAATCAAGTGCTTCTTGAGCGGTAGAAATCTCCCCTCTCCAACAACCTAATAGGACTTCCCCCCCAAATATATCAGCGACATCCGGGCAATTGCCATTTTTGTAGGGTGTTTCAATACCATAGTCTATCACATCCTGTCGTTGGAGTCGAGCTTCGATGATATCTGGATCGTCAGATTTTGGCCCGTAAAGTTCGCTATAAGGGGCTTCGCCAGTAACTAGCTCAGAAAGGGTAGATCCTAGGGCAAAGATGTCGGAGGCTTCGGTGTTAAGAAGTGCATAATCTTGCGGTAAGCAGTGTGAAGCTTTCTCATAGCCAAGCGCTATATGACCAGGGCATTGCGAAGAGTTGAAATCGCTAAGTCGTAGATCAAAGTTGTCATCGATGAAGAACTGTCGTAGAGCAAGGTCGAAATGGATAACACCCCGGCTATAGATAAAGACAATAACTTCCAACATCTGCTGGTACCATTTGGATCGAAGCTCGGGGGTAAGTTCCTATCCAAATATTGCACAAGGTCCCCATGAGGACAGTATTCGATCTCGATATAGTCGGATATGCATCTTGATAGCCATTCAGCAATTCGTGGATGATCTCCGAGAATGTCGTAAACCAGAGCCTCGCGTAGTATAGACTCTAGATCTTCTTCACTCTGACTCCGGGGAATTTTCCTGACAATGTGATCGTCCAAAAGGTATAGTTCGGCAAAAATTCCAATTGTCAAGAGCTCCTCATTATCCTTGCGTTCGGAGGCTGGTCGAATAGTGACGGTAGGGGTGGTCGAAGTGGGATGATAGGTGGCTTGTCTTCGGAGGACCAGGTATCGACCTAAAGCGTAAGATTAGGCGGAATCACTGAGGATTATGACTTCGGCTCGCGGATTGTAAGCGCTCTTCATCATCTTGATCTGGTTCATGTCTATGAAGAAGACGTAACAAGTAGACGTCTAAGTGGTCGGAGGAACAGACTGGGAATAATCCAGGTGAAATGCCAAATAGAGAACCATATCAACTGTCGAAACCAATGTGGTATACCTGTCATTGTGTGGAAACGAGGACGAAATTCGTCGGGCAAGAGATGGGGATACTGATGAATTGTGACCTTCACTATTGGTATGCTACGTTTAGTATAGGGGTCGGCCCGCGAGGGCCTAGACTATACTAGGTAGGTAAACATCATGCACCTGAGCACGTCGAGCTTAGTAGGTCCTTGACACGACACATGGCCTGGTCGGTAAAAAGGGTTGCGAATTGCTTGGGACGTTTAGCAGCACGACTTGCATTTGGGCGATGTGGGCCATCCCTTCCTTGAGTAGAGCGGGTATATGGCGGTTTTTTTTAATTTTCCAGCAACTCGAATCCCTTGCCGAAGCCAAGCTCGCCCATCACATCCGGGCATAGTACTTGAACAACCGCGTCGCGTCGAACGGTCTCCCATTCAGATCCACAAGAATGATTATCGTTAGGTACCGTCAGCTCTTGCGGATCATCACGGGAATTCGGGAGTGAGACAGTGTCGTTGGGCCTGCGTCTCTATCACGGCTATGAGGCGAGAAATGCGGAGAATCATTATTCATTCGCTCGAGGTAAACCACCTATTCTTGGGACTGTGAGCTCATGCAGCCCCTCTTCAGAAACGAATCGTCGTAGCAGCTTGGTCAAATAACCATAAGCCTCCTCAGATACCCTGCAGAACCGTCGTTTTCGGGTTTTGATTACCTCGGCTTTTGCTTTTGCGGGCCTTGCAGGCCTCTCGGCCCTGCCGCCCTCTTTTCCGTGGGACTGTGTCCTCCTCCCATTCTCGCTTTTGCGTGTTGGGTTGCATGGGTGCAGTGCCAAACGCGGAGATTGTTGGAGATTTCCATTGGAGATGCGGCGAGCCGATCGTGTGGGGTTAAGGAAGATTCGGGTCAGGACGCGGTACCTAGGTATGTCGACCTGGTATTTTTCTTGAGTAATGGTGCCTAATTGAATGGAGATATGTACCTACATACGCGGTACATACCAAGACATTGGGATTCGAGAACACGTAATACGGTAATATCAGTGGCCCACCACTGCAAAGAAAAAGGAGATTGGTTTTCGGGATACGGTATTGGTTTGCTGACCTCTCTTACTCGAAACGTCTTCTTTCCCTTTTGCCTCCTTTCCAATATGCAATGAGTGGCTAATCTTTATTTGTCTACTTGATCTCATTATCATTTATTTCTATCTTGCGGTACCGCACGTAAAAGGAACATGACGTGCGACCGCATCTGTGTCAAGGCAGGGAGTCTTGGCTCTTCCCCTGTTTTATCCCTCGTCGTTCCTTCAATCTTAACACAAAACTTTGACTCCTCTGGGTCGACTTCTAAGCCTGTGATCTACTCCACAAGACGGTGAGGGGGCGACTGTCTACCCTGTAGTACACGGGGAAGCGTCCGGCAACCCGCAGCGAGTATTAACGGACATTTCCCCAGGCAGTACAGATCTGCATCGAAAGCTTCCAAATTATGTGCCAAGTGTGGCTGTCATCCAAAGCAAGAGGTTTAGGCTATTTCTTTTAGAATAACCGGCCACTTTTTCCACATTCCGTGTGTCACTTGCCAATCAAAGGGGCTTCCCAGTCGTCCGAAGCCACTGGTGGGCTAACCCTATTCACCTGCATGTTTCATTGTGACAATACAACCACTCGTGTGTCGCTATACTTGCGGAGTTCACCTTGTGCTTTCTTGGCTAGGGAAAACCCCCTTCATTCTGGTCACCGGTCTCAAATCTGCTCCTAGGCCAGCACTGGGGACCAGGGGAATTTCAGGCCGTGGGAATTTAAGCCAAATTAACCCATGCGCGGGGGTTTATAAAGGGTCCACCTCCGCCGCCAGACCAGGGAGAAAATTTATTGAGCCACCATCCACGGCAGACGGCATTATGCAGAACCTTCTTCTCTCTGCTCTGGCATTCACTGCCGCGGCCGATGCCTATGGCTCAGGACCTGCCGGCTGGGATGCGGCTTACTCAAAGGCCCAAGCAGCCCTTCTCAGGTTAAATATGACCGAGAAGGTCGGGATTGCCACAGGCGTCGGCTGGGAAGGAGGGCCCTGCGTGGGCAACACCCATGCCGCCAGCTCAATCGATTATCCCTCTTTATGCCTACAGGACTCGCCCTTGGGAATTCGCTATGCCAATCCTGTCACAGCTTTCCCCGCGGGTATCAACGCCGGAGCAACATGGGATCGTAGTCTCATGTACGCGCGCGGTGCTGCAATGGGCGAGGAAGCCAAAGGTCTAGGCGTGCACGTCCAGCTTGGGCCGGCTGCTGGACCTCTAGGAAAGAATCCCGATGGCGGTAGAAACTGGGAAGGGTTTTCGGTCGATCCGTATCTTAGTGGAGTTGGTATGGAAGAGACAATCCAGGGTATGCAGGATTCGGGCGTTCAGGCCTGCGCCAAGGTACGCTGACTTCTACTCTGCTGATGTTTTCGTCCCCTCTGACCATGACCAAGCACTGGCTTGGGAACGAGCAAGAGCACAACCGCGAAACCATGAGCTCTAACATCGGCGACCGCGCCACGCATGAGCTATATTTATGGCCGTTTATGAATGCAGTCAAGGCAAATGTAGCATCTGTCATGTGCTCCTATAACAAATTGAACGGGACATGGGCCTGTGAGAGTGACGCTGTCTTGAACAATCTATTGAAGGACGAGCTAGGTTTCCCTGGCTACGTTATGAGCGACTGGAACGCGCAGCACACTGGCGTCAACAGTGCCTTGGCTGGACTCGACATGACTATGCCCGGCAGCGACTTCAATAAACCGCCTGGCAGCATATTCTGGGGACCAAATCTCGTGCAGGCCGTTGCTAATGGCTCTGTGCCTCAATCTCGTCTGGATGAAATGGCAACCCGTATCTTGGCAGCGTGGTATCTTCTTGGCCAGGACCAAGGCTACCCTGAGGTGACTTTCAGTTCTTGGAATGGCGGCAAAGCTACTGTCGACGTCACAGCAGACCACGCGACTGTCGTCCGCACGGTTGCCCGTGATTCCATTGTCCTACTGAAGAATGAGGAACATGCTCTGCCTCTCCGGAAACCCAAGAGCCTGGCCATCATTGGACAAGATGCTATCGTCAACCCCAATGGTCCCAATGCATGTGTAGACCGCGGCTGCAACACCGGCACGCTGGCTATGGGGTGGGGCAGTGGCACATCAGAGTTCCCTGTAAGCAAGCTGATGCCAGCAGATCCACCGCAGATCCGGTAAACTGACAGTGGCACTCTAGTACCTCGTCGGTCCTCTTGATGCAATTCAAGTCCAAGCCAAAAAGGACGGTACGAAAATCATCGAGAGTACGACTGACAGCACCACGGCTGCTGCGTCCGCTGCTGCAGCGGCGGAGACTGCCGTGGTCTTCATTAACGCAGACGCCGGCGAAGGGTGAGTCTGACTTGCGTCGTCGCACCTATAATGTATTGGCAACCACTAACACCTGCCCAGGTACATTACAGTGGAGGGCAATGTTGGCGACAGAAACAACCTCGATCCGTGGCACAACGGAAACGAGCTCGTCAAGTCCATCGCAGCAGTCAACAAAAATGTCATCGTAGTCGTGCACAGCGTGGGGCCCATTATCCTAGAGACTATCCTAGCGCAGCCCTCCGTGAAGGCAATTGTTTGGGCCGGGCTACCGGGCCAGGAGAGCGGAAATGCCTTGGTTGATGTGCTGTATGGCAGCACCTCCCCGAGCGGCAAGCTTCCCTATACGATTGCCAAGCAGTTTTCAGACTACGGGGCCGGCTGGAACAGTGCGCTAGCCGACAATTTCGTCGAAGATGTGTTCATTGATTACCGCCACTTCGACAAGAACGGCATCGCCCCGCGCTATGAGTTTGGCTATGGCTTGTCGTATGCGACTTTCAACTACAGTGACCTTGCGGTTGGCATTTCTGCCACAGCTGGGCCGTCAAATGGACGCATTGTCCCTGGTGGGGCGGAAGAACTTTTCGAGTCGGTCGGCACTGTCTCTGTCATTGTCCAAAATACTGCTGAGGTAGCTGGTGCTGAGGTTGCTCAGCTTTATCTTGGTCTTCCCGACTCCGCTCCCAGCACGCCACCCAAGCAGCTGCGAGGGTTCCAGAAGTTGAATCTGCAACCGGGAGAGCCCGGGACGGCTATTTTCGAGCTCACTAGGCGTGACTTGAGCTATTGGGATGTGCAGACGCAGAAGTGGGTCGTGCCTAGTGGCACCTTCGCTGTCTATGTTGGAAGCTCCAGTCGGGATATTCGCGAGGATGGAAAGTTTACTGTCACTTAGTAGTATTACCCTTATCAATTGACTTGTACATATCTATTGTTCGGAAACTACTTGTCTCGAAGTGAGATTTTTGGTCTGAGAATATGACATCTAAATTCACGATCAACGTGTCTACAGTTTCTAGACCCAGAATTGCTTCTTTGTTGAAAGAGGTGCGTTTATACACACAAAGACCTTGTACGTAAGACAAAGTGCTGTCGGGTTGCTTTCACTCGAGAAAGAGCTGGGAGCATAACAAAGAACAAGAAGAATGGTCTTTGTAACTGGCTATTTCTTTGATTGTTAATGACCATAGTATTTGCTTGGTTTCAAATTATATGGATAGTAGCCCACAGGCATATATAAACCCCGAGCCCGTCCTTCTCGAAGTAGGACAACATCACCATTGACATTCAAGTTACCTATTCCTCGATCCATCTTCAGCGACTTATATCCACGTCTCCAATTCCCCTCAACAAATTACCAATTTATTTATTTCCCAATAACAATGGCTTGGTGGGACAGTTCTGCATCCGGCTGGGTCCACAATCTCGTGCCAAACTACGCAAAAGAGATCAATAGGTTCCGAATCGAACTCGAGGGCGAGATTGATATTCTAGTTAACCACCCGGGACATCAGCACATAGTGAGCCAGAGAATTGCTATGACTGCTAAATCATTGCGCAAGATTAAAATGATGGCGAATGATATTTCGGTGTATTTCCCGGATAATGCATTCGTCGCTCACAAACGCCCTGGTTTCTTTCAGACTACTTTCCCCCGACTATGCGATTTTATTGAGAACACTATGTTCGAGCTTAGTAGAATTCTGATATTCGAGCCGCAGAGTGAGCGGTCCGTTGCCTGGCAGCTTCAGGATTTGCTCGATTCCCTATAGTTTTACATATTTGTTAGTCGTGTCGTACAATTCAAAAAGGGTTTCTATAGTGGAATTGTTATTGCCTAGCCATTTTGGCCGCTAGCCTATACATAACAGGAAAGATGAATAGATATAATGTACCATTAGAATTAAGGTAGAGTAAAAGTTAGGCCGAGCCGTTAGTAGAGGACTTCACGATCTTTCCGTATGACCCAGCATGGAATATTTTATATCTGCTTGCTATTTAGTCCTTTCCTAGCCTCACATAGATCGTAGTTTACATTGATCTTACCTCGATATTTTTCCCGTCGGCGGAAAGGTCTCAAAAAGATTGCCCGCTTGGAATCAAAATACTACTATTTATCTCCAGGTTTCGTTTCCTGTAATTGCTAAAAGAGATTTGCCGCGCGTCTAAATAATTCGCGTTGTACCTTTTGGGTTGATGTGTGGTCACCTTTGAAGCTTGAAATGAGAGGATGTAACTGTGTGGAAGGAGGCTGGGATGGCTGGGTTATCAACCAGCCCAATACAAATATGCGAGAGCGAAAACCCTCTCAAGATAATTTGGATTTGATTTGAAATAAGTTGGCAAGAATTAGTTGTACCGGGACATATGTATTTAGAATGTGTCTTCACTGGAAACTTATGGGACTACGGCTGCTTTTAGCAATGTCAATGTATGTCTAAACATCCGATAGTCAGCAGGGTATTCGGGATCACAACCAACTCGAAATGCCTCTCATTAAAAGTGGAATGTCGTTAGTGGGATTTACCATAAAAACGAGTTCTTTGACATTCAAGGACCAAGGCCTCCCTGTGTGAGTCCAAGCCCACTCAGAATGATCCTATGCTACTCCGAGACAGTTGAAAAATTCAAATCAGGGCACTGGCAATCGTTCCCTCATCTAGGAATGATTTTGCCTGGCAACAGCCGTTTGCTGTTGCAGCCACGATATCCTGATTCTCTTATGCTTGCGCATGATCCTGGACCCTTTGTGCTACCAGTCAAGCTGATCCTGGATCCCGAGTTCAATAGAGCATATAGCATTAAACCCAAGACTCCTGCAAAGACCTCCACCATAATGGACATACTGGTGATCTTCATCGATCTTACCGACACTCAGACAGTTTTGAAGAGTCTGCAATGCGATTTCGTATGTGTATGTCCCAGTCCCAAAAGCTTGAGCCAAACTCCCTAGCAAACGCCCTGTGCCGTAAGCGTCGTCAGAATCCAGGATTCCCTTGACCAAGGCGTCTCGCGTCGTTCGGAAGTCTGGAAAGCCCAAGTCTATTATGCGTCCAATTCGCCTGCCAAGTAGCGTCCTGACAGAAACAACATGCTCCACGTATTGCTGAGGAATTTCCCATTCAAAAACATATTCATGTTGGAAGATGTCAGCATCTAGATTTATCTGCTGCGCAAGGCTCCCAGCGTGGCGCGGGCCATTATTATCTGCACCATCCGGCACTCTAATAATGACAATCCAGATCCTTCCTGGGTCTTCATCGGAGTCGTAATATTTCGCTAGAGCGCGATGCAGAGCTTCAAGGGGGCGGTCGGTGACGGAAACAAGAGCGGTAGGCTGTTTATTGTTTCGATCCCGATGAATATTGAATTCATGGAGGCGATCCTCCTTGGTCAATGGTAGATGACCATCGTGATACTTTCCAGACCTCAGCTCGCCAGCACTTCGATTGGAGTAGCAGCGATAAAAATATCCGTCTTGAGCGCAGTCCATGCTTAGATGATCGTTTAATTAGGGAGTCGTTGTCGAACATACAGCAGAATAGAAGGGGATAACTTCGACCATGTTCAGGAACATCAAAACAAGTGCCTGGTGATGAGGCAGGTTACCTAATTCCGAGGTCAAGCCAATCACATATCAAGCGGGCCTGACCACTCAGTAGGGCGACCCCAATCAGGTATCCGCCAAGAATCTATGTGTGCCTTACTTTTCCTTTTTCATTACCTTACCAGCTGTCTGCTACTCTCCACACATGCAAACTGTGCCAAATAGGTACTTCAATGACTCTTTGTTTCCGCTTAGTCATAGCACATGTCAAAATATTTGCCTCGCTAACCGAAAGGGCATCATCATTCGGGGCAAGCGATTGATCCTCCACATATACTCTATTCATAATCTTTGGGAGCTGAACATACTGGGACATCTCTACGAATTATTGAGTGCATTTACTAGCTTTTTTGGCCTGCTGGTAAATGTAGGGGGGAACAATATCTGCAACCTTAGAAATCGTGTCCACAGAGTCAGCATGGTGGTCAACTCAAAACAACCTCTAAGGAACAATTCTGATGCCAGTAAGTAGCCTATCGTGAGGTTCAATCATCTGTCACTTGGAAGTTAAATCCAGAGTTTCAGAGATATGTGTTTAAGGCCATGCTGTTTCAATACATGTCATTCAGAATCCTGCGCTGGCCAAATCTGGTCCCACGCTCTCCTAGGAGGGTGGTCAGGGCGGACTTGAGCGATACAAGATTCCCACGGACCATGGCAAGGGCTCGCAGATATTATATATTGGCATGCCATTATCTACGCCATCTTGCGTGCTATGTCACATCAGGCACGACATGATTGGCACTTTTACAGCCCCTTGATTATATGATTCAAGCCTCCTGCTCATCCTCAGTCTAACGTGGCAGCATGCGGAGTCACCAAAATGTACCGAACAAGGGGCTATCTAGTGATCTGCAGCTCGGAGCTTTGTGAGTGATATCATAGGGCATACAATGCACAAGTTTCCGACGTCTCTATCCTCACTTGGGGATGATCATACTCTACATTCCAATCCCTTCGCACGTCCGTTCCTAACCGTCTCTTGTCCTGTCCCAGCTTACAATCCTCCGTTGCAGACCGAGAGAGCTCTCTATTCCCCGTGCAAAGCACGTCAGTTTCGGCCTTTTAAAAACGTTGTTTTCTTTGAGCCTTCAAAGCAGGGGCTCGATATCATACCATACCCCAGCACAACACATTCATCAAAGTCATCTCATCAATTTACATATATGCTAGATCGGAAGCATCAGATTCCCAGCCCGATTGCGAAATCAGCGATGGTTACTCTTAAGCTACTATTTGAGGTAGACACACAAGTGTATAATATCCCGCTGGGCCGTTGAAGTTGCATGCCAGCCTTAATCTTCTACGTACGGAAATTCCTTCCGTCACCTGGCTGATCTTTACCAAGAGTTCTTGCCATCCCTTCGGACGCTCGACCTCCTTGACATGATCAAACAATGTGACCAAAATTTCCTGTGGCTTAATATAGATGGAGTTAAAATGGACACATTCACCGTTAGTATTTGCTTTTGTCTCTAATCTCCGTGTCTACTCAGACCAACAGAATTCAACATCACTAGTATGGAGAGAAGACGTCCTTCTTGCAGCCACTCACTACCTTGCAGTGAAGCACAGATACGCTTGTGTCCCGAGAAATTCGATGAATCATCCACCGACGATGGACAGAAGTTACCACCCGTCGACGGAGGATTCCAGGCATGGATGTTTTTGGCAGCTTGCGTAATGATCGAGGCTTTGATATGGGGTAAGTCAGTTTGGCACGACTCCATGGAGATGGCAAACCCCAGACTAACTATGAGCAGGATTTGCTTTTGCATTTGGAGTCTTCCAGAAATACTACCACGCCCACGAACCCTTCCAGGACTCGAATATGGTAGCTGTTATCGGAACATGTGCTACAGTGAGACCAGCGAGTCCTATCACAGTGGTCTATTGCTAATACCATCCACAGGGAATATCTTATTTGAGCTGTCCGCTAGTCATTGTTGCTATGATCCTCCTTCCTCAATGGGGACGCTGGTTCTCATCTTTAGGACTGCTCATAATGTGTCTTTCCCTGGCATTGGGCTCATTTTCTTCGAATATCACTCACCTCGTTCTCTCCCAAGGAGTCGGCTTCGGAATCGGCGGGTGTATAGCGTACAGCCCATCCATCCTGTATATGGACGAGTGGTTCGTCCACCGACGAGGACTCGCATTCGGCATAACCTGGGCTGGATCAGGGGTATCCGGGATAATATTCCCAATTGGCCTAGAGAAGCTATTGAATAGCTTCGGATTCGAAACTACTCTTAGGGTCATCTCGGTGGTAGTGTTCGTTCTCGCTGCGCCTTTCATATACTTCCACAAACCCCGCCTTCCAGTCAGGAAAACGGTCGACTATCAACGTCTGAACTTCCGCTTCCTTGCAACTAGGATATTTTGCGTCTATCAACTCGGCAACATCATTGAGGCACTGGGGTTTTTCTTGCCCGGCATTTATCTGCCGACCTATGCCCGTAGCATTGGCGCTACCGATTTCCTCTCTTCGTTGACCGTTACACTGTTGAATCTGGCGTCGGTTTTTGGGAGTGTTACTATGGGCCATTTGGCAGATCGATACCATGCCATCACTTGCATTACCATCTCGACTGTCGGTAGTACGCTGTCTGTGTTTTTCCTCTGGGGATTTGCGTCAACTTTGCCCACATTGTTCGTCTTTTCTATCGCGTACGGGCTATTTGCAGGCTGTTACTCGGCGACGTGGTCGGGAATAACTCACGAGGTCCGACGAGTCGATCCGTCCGCGGACGCAACTATCATCTTCTCGGTTATTGCCTTTGGGCGTGGAATTGGAAATGTCGTTAGCGGTCCCTTAAGTGAGGCTATAGTAAGCGTAGACTCGTGGAAGGACTCTGCCATAGCGGGATATGGGAGTGGATATGGGCTTATCATCTTGTGTACGGGGCTGAGCTGCTTGTTGAGTGGAGTATGTATAGTCGCGCATTATATGAAATGTATATAGAGTGTCTTTGCACAGTTATGCTGATGATTAACGGTCTGCTTTTTGGTGTGATAAAGGATACTTAAGACGGCTACATATGCTACTCTCAAATTGATGGGCTCATACTTCCCAGTGTAGCAATTATTTCTATTTCTTTCGAGCCAATCTCGATATTCAACTGTACTTTTGACTTTTGTTTTAGGTCGAATTCGATTGGTACAGCAACTATTAAGAGACTTGCAGGCTTGCTGTAAAAAGAAAATTTCCATATTTGTAAGATCCGGCAGCATCCGAGTCCGCGGAAATATACATACTATCCTACTCGCTACCATCTGTACTTCCACAATTTCCTTCAGAATGTTACAGACTCTGGGTGGTGGTATGTCTAGATTTATGAGGTAAAAGCTAATGATCAATGATCAATTTTCTATGCAACGTTTTAAATTTTCCCATCCACGACTTGATCCAATTCACCGGGCCGACGATCCCGAACCCACGTAATCTTGGACCTTCGAAGCTTAATCTCGACAGATTTTTTATATCAAATGGAGGCTGCAGCTTGGCTCAAGCCTGGTGTGGCCAAGTGGTCGACGTCATTCCAAGAGGGCAGGCCAATGTTGATTCCATGACACCCAACGCTCAACGGTTTATATTGTGGTCCATGACGCCAATGCAGAGGAGACTACCGGTTATTTAAGAAGTCTACTTGGTATAACGTACTCGAAGCCTACCGCATGCGTCGCCGGTATGATGATATTCGAGATGCCTTGAAATATTGCGCTGTTTTATGAGTTTAAAAGGTATTTAACTACCTGTAGTCGTAGCAATTCTTCTGCATCTCAACAAAACCCCTCTCGATTACCCTACACCATACGTCTTTAGGGATCACACCAGATCCCTCCAAGAACTATGCGTTTCAACATCGTCACCCTCCTCCTGGCCGGAGTTACTGCCACCTCCGCCGCCACTACCACCTCCGCAGCAAGCTCAGCCTCAACCTGCTCGCCCTCATCTTCTGATGCCAAGGTCCTCGAATTTGCCCTGGGTGTCTCCAACTTCATCGGCAGCTTCTACAACTCTACCGTGAACAGCACCTTCGGAGAGTCGAACAACGCCACCATCAAAGCATACCAGAAGATCCTCTTCGGCCTCGAAAAGGGCAACACTCTATCCAGCGTAGCCATCGAGAAAGTCGGCGCCAAAGCCTCCGGCTTCTCCAAGCCCAAGTGCGACTACAAGTTCCCCGAGGTCAACAGCACCCAGACCTGGGCACAGTGGGCCTACCGCTTCGAGGATACCGTCACTGGTGCTTTCATCGGTCTTGCTGGCTACACTGAGTCACCTGAGGTCTCCTTCCTCATGGCTCGCTTGGCTGCCGAGCACAGCGCCCACTCTTCCTTGATTGGTAGCCGTGTGAACTCGACCTACTTTGCCCAGAACTCTACTTCTCTTGTTGCGGCTTATGGCCCAGCTCAGATCTTGTCCACTCGCAACCAGACTGGTAGCCTCGGCGAGTATCTTGGTGACTGCCTCACTGCCCCGACTAGCCCTTGTGGCCAGCTGAGAATTGGCCCCTTGGCTGCTACTCCCTCGCCCTCTTCGGGTGCGGCGAGCAGCTCCAGCTTGGCTACTTCTGCTTCCAAGAAGATCTAAGGGGTCGATTTCGAATGAAGAAATATCGGCCTCTTATTTGAGGTAACATTTCAAAATATACCATTGGGTGTTAACTTCAGAGGAGGAACATCGCTGTTAGATATAGCAGGATTGGAATATATATAATTAATGGATTAATTGGGAATATTTCGATGCTACCACACTGTTCTATACATCTAATTCGATCATACATGTATCAATAGAGGCCTTGGAAGGGGTTTGAAATGATGTAAAGCTCATGTATTCTCGAGATAGACAGGCAACCATTCGATGTTGTCGACCATAAAAATAACCAACGGACACAAATGTCACGATATTATGCATGATCGTTCAAATTGATCAAATCTCTAATTTGGTACATTAAAAACCCCGCAATATGCGTCACCCCGAATACGAGGTCAGAAGACCACGTAGCTCCCATGTTTCTAACATATACCATCGTCTTTTGCTCGTTAGATATTGTTAGAAATATCGCCAAGATATCGCAGCCTTTTCGAATTCCTAAAAATCCTTGATTCCATATGCCGAGAGCGAGAAAGGACGTGGTGCGCCCGCTGGACGAGGATGCACTGGAGCGGAAGCGCGTACTCAACGTTCTAGCACAACGAAGATACCGCGAGTCCTCCCTTTCCCCAACGCAAAAAGAACACCTGTTGATACCAAATAACAGGCAAAAGAACCAAAGAGAAAATTCAAGCGCTACAATCTCGAGCCGAAAGGAACGAATCAGCCACAGTCCCTCCGCCCAACCAGGCAGCTTGCGCGTTACACACCGCGCATGAATCGCTAGCCACACATACCGCGTCTCCGAGAGAACCATCCTCAGTATTAATATCTAAATCAACACAGTCACTGCCACATGGCTTATCCTTATTGGCATGGAGCTTCCCATGGTCCCCAACAGGAGAATGGCCCGAAGTGAATACGGAGCCATTGGATTTCAACGAGCACGAAAATTTGGTTGTGGACCAGTTGCCAGATATTTCAGATTTCCCCAGCAATATAACCGCAGAACTGCAAAATTACGACACCTCCACCTTCAGCTTCCCAGATGATCGCATCCTGGAAGTCCCATCCCTAACACTGCTGAACGCGGCCATGAAAATCGCCCAACGATTAAACATCACAGATCTGATCTGGGACATGTCAGCAGTCAGTCCTTTCTACGGACACCAATCATCGCAGACGTCAATGACAAACCCGCCTTCTTTGACTTCCTCACCGACATCACGGTCCTCGTCAAGAACATCTTCATCGTACCATAGGACTGTCTTCGAGCTACCTTCCCATCTCCAGCCAACTCCTACCCAGCGTTTAATCCCACACCATCCTGTTCTGGATATACTGCCTTGGCCAAGTACGCGGGACAAGCTCATTCAAGTGTTCAACCTCCCTGTCAATCTACGTCCGCAAACCGCGCAGGATCCTATGGGCGTTGTGCGGCTTGTATATGATATGGAGGATTCGGGTGGGGAGGGACTGAAGGTGAATGGACAGGATCCATTCAAGCCACAGGAATGGGAGATTGGACAGTTGTTGTTCCAGAGGTGGTGGTGGGCATTTGAGAGTAATGTTGTGGAAAATAGTAATTGTGCTAGGAAGGACAGGGGAAAGGAGATGCTGAGAGTGGAGTGATGACTTTGCATACATGTACAACTGAAGGTTCGGCAACCATGCACACCCATACAAAGGGTACTTCTCTTCTACTTTGTGTGTGATAGACCCATCCCGCGAAGGACGTTTTATAAAAGACGAAGCCGAACAGCGATTTGATCAACAAGATATTTTATATACAGCTAAAAGGAAGAAACCCCGGGATGATATTTACGCAGTCGTGAAAGACCCCTTCTGCTGAAGATTCTTAATCCTCCCAAGCAAGAATTCCAACTGCCTATAACCCGCACCGGGAGTGTACTGCGGGATCTCATGACCAGCAGTATAGACCGAGCTGAACGTAAGACCACGCTCAGTATGCGCCGTTCCAAGGATACCGCCGCCGGAATCGGCATTCCAGGGGATACTCGCGTGTCCATTCGCAAGACCATCGAGAGCAGTCGTATACGGCACAAACAGGGGCTCGTTAGGTGGTTTTTGGAATCCCTGCGCGCCATTCCAAGTCATATTCTGGATCGTAGCAATAGTTCCATTGGCGAAGAGCAGGTAATCGTACCAGCCATGGCCGATGAGGACGTTGTTGGTGCGCTCGATGACGCTGGGGAGTGGACCGAGCGCGCTGGGGACGGAACCATCACCGTTGCTGAAGACGTCGCCGCCGCAGACTTCGTAGTTTGTTGGCGGGATATTGAGGGCGGCTTGGACGGCGGAGCTGTTGAAGTAGTTGTTCGGTCCGCCGGCTAACGAGGGGAAGCCCATTTCGTCCCAGAGGAAGGGGCAGAAGTCTGTCAGGTGGTACATGTTGAAACAGGGGTTGACGTAGGTCGCTGCTTTTACAATTTCGTCCCAGACGGCGCAGCCCGGCTTGTTGATGTCTGGTGCGGTCGGGAAATGCTTTGGTGGGGGGTAGGTCAGGGCTGTGTCTAGGAATTTGGTGTACCCGCATTCGTCGGCGCGGTGGTTAATTTCTGTCATGAAGGTGTCGTTCAGTGCGAAAACAGAGGAGTAGTGGTTCAGCGCTGCCACTGCCGGGGCTATTGGACTCAGTTAGCATGAGGATTTTCATTGGGCAGAGACACAACTGACCGTAGATCATAACATTATCCTCATTAATGGACGGGTCGTTAATCTGGATGCCTTTGAGGTTGAAATGCGTGGTGTCGTTGCGCTTTAACATCCCGTCTGCCAGATACGGAATGTATTGACCAGCATAGCTCTCTCCAGTGATATAGATCTTGTAGCTCTGCATGCTGAAGGTTTCAATGAAGCGCACCCAGAAATCATTGAACTGATTAGAGATATCGATCTCATTCTCAACAGTGGATGGTCCCGGAGAAAAGCCAGTGCTGGCAGGCTGGTCGATGTAGACGAGGTTTGTCAAGTTAGTCCATGAGTAGGGGTTGCGCACAGGTTCGTACACTCCAGATTGCCACAGGAAGGGGCCGTTCTCTTGCAGCAGGCCGTCAAGTGAGCTGCATCCGGGGCCTCCATTAAGCCAGATTGTAATCTTTAGGGAAGATTAGAGGATACCCTGCGGCAGGGCGAGATCAACGTACCTCCTTTTCCGCAGCTGGGTTGGTGGATGGGAAGAACCAGAAGAACAAGCTTGATTCGCCAGGACGCTTACTCGACGGTTCTCCATGAGGTTTGTTCGACAAAAGACCGGCATAGCTTTCGCCGATGTCAAAAGGAACTTGTGGGAAGTGAGTTCCGTTCACTTGGAATTCTAGCAGAAGTGAATTGTAAATAGAAAGTTTCATATCCTAATGAGAAGGCTGAGCACTTACTTTCCGTCTTCTTGTTCAGGTACTTATGCTCAGCCGGAGCAGCGGAAACCTCTCTTTTGCGCAGAACGTTCGCAGGTTGTTTAAAAGATGCAGCCTTGCGATGCGGATTTTGTAACGCCGCGACCGCGGCGAAGAGAATAAAGGGTGCAAAAACCAACATTGTGGGATAATCCTCCGCGATCTTGGAGAACCTGACTCGAGGAAGAGCACGGAGCTCTGCTTTTATAATCCCATTGTCGTTCGGGCGAGGCCTAACCGGAGCGGTTTATGTTCCGCGTGGATATTGATATTAGTGCACTACCAAGCTTTGCCAATAGCGATCCTGGCTAGTTGCAGTGAGACCCACCGCGAGGCAGGCATTGGCTGTTGGCAAGTGGGATCTGCAGCGATTGCAACGTCGTCAGGAACAACCCGCATGACGAGTTGATTGCCCACCCTTTTACTCCGACGGAGTCCGTTATCCAGTACGTGATGCACTCGTAGCGTCGGCCCTATATCCATTTGAAGATGTAGCAGTGTGGTATTGAGCAGGCTGGTCGCGGTGGGGCAAGAACCTGATATCGAGGTATAAGTAGTCTTTTTAGTGAATGCGTTGCATAGCGTCGCACCAGATGCGATGTTAATGCTGCTGCCTATATTCCGTGCATGATCAAAAACCGCAACTCAGATCAAATCCATTTGATACTGGTCCGATAGTCTTTTTATATAACTTTTTAGTGCTCTCTTTTGGTAGTCTCCTCAAGTAGTCCTTTCAGATGTCTGATATTTTCTCCCGCTTCCCAGTTTGTTCGGTACGAAGCAGAAAAGGGCCAAAAACGGCAATACTTGGTGAAATGGACTTTTCAATATAACCTTTCATTTGAGGGTTGGAAGGCTCTTGCTATCTTTTGGTTATAACAAATGAGCACAATAGAAATGGGAATAATGCGGATAAATTGGAGCGATAGCTTTTCTATGTAATCTACTTATCGCCCTTCCTCTCAAAATCGTCACATACTTAATTTACATGCTCCGCATACCCTGCATCCCCAGAGATAGCCTCCTTTGCATTTTTCTGAACCTCCTCGTCTTCATGATAGACGAAGTGAAGCGGTCTTTTGGTCGAAATGACATCTGCGTCGCCGGTAACGATTAGAGGTGGGTTGGAACGGTAGTACGCATCCATGTCTTCCAGAGTTCGGTTCGCTAAGAAGAATAAGCTTGTTAACTACAGTAGCAGAGACCGTTGAAATATAATTACCTGTCTCTGGGTATAGGAAGTAAATAATTGGCAGGAAGACGGCATTGAGGATTGTCCACACGATCCAGAATTTCCATCCGATACTTTGGATCCCAATGGGCGTAATTTCGACAATGGCGAAGTTAGTGATCCTGTAAACTAGAAGTCTGAGCAAAAAGGTCGGTTTGAGTGCGAGTCCTCCAAACAACTTACCAGTTAGTCGCAGTGGAAACCGCCGCACCCTTCGTTCTCATGGGAAGCGAGTTGATTTCAGTCGGGTATAACCACGGGACCCCCAACATGCCCATTCCGAAAGCGACGTGATAGAGGAAAAAGAAGGCAACGGAAGCAGTGGCGTAAACTGTGTCTCCCTCGGCCAAGTAAAGCAAAATTGTAATAATTAGGAAGGAAGCGAACTGGCCGATGCAAGATAGCATCATCAAGCCTCGTCGGCCGACTCGCTCCACTATTGTGGCTGCCGCGCATGAAAAGATGAAATATGAGGTCGCATTGCAAGCCGTCAACAGCCGAGCCATCTTGTCCGAAAGTCCGACCGAGTTCATAAGGACCAGCGGAAGGTAGTAACTCATAATGTTGATGCCTTCGATGCACCTCAATATCAGCAAAGGATAGCCTTCTTAAAGAGACGGGTAGCCCGCATCGAAAACATACCCTGGAACTGTTGCATGGCTTGGGTGCCGGCACCAAGAAGTAGTCGACGAAGGGTCTTCGTATTATCGCTTGCATTTACACGCAGAAGATGGCTCCACGGGACAGCGTTGTCAGACTCATATGCGATACTGAATTTGATCTCATCACGTTGGGTCATAATACGGGGATCTTCAGGGGATATAGCCTCGACACATGCAAGCACCTCCATCGCCTCCTCTTCGCGGGCTTGTGCCATGAGCCACCTGTGGCCGTGTCAGTATCATACCCAGCTTCTACACGACAAGTATTTGGTACCATACCTCGGGGATTCGGGGAGCCATGGGATTGTCATGAGCAATACAGCAATAAAAAAAAGCTGTAGAGCGATCGGCAACCGCCATGCGATGCCCCCTTTGTGGAAGGAAAGCCCATAATTTATCCAGTTGACAATACAGTACCCGCCGACATTCAGCCCGAGATCCAGGATGACCAGTTTCCCTCTCCATCTGGCCTGTGCCGTTTCCGTTTGCCAAATCGGTGCCGTTGCTGTGTTAATTCCATTGCCCAGACTAATTACCTTCTTAGTATGCATACGGGACGGAGACCTTGGACCCGCTCACCCTAGGACAATCCGACCGATGAACATCTGAGCTAGGCTGTAAGACGATGCTTGAAGAACGGTACCAACAGCCATAATGACGGTACCCAGGAGGATGGAACGTTTGCGACCTAGTCGTCCACCCACTGTAAAGGCAAGTATGGCTCCGAAGAAACAACCGATGTCGTAAATGGCAGCAACCGTTGAAAGGACTTTGGTTTTTGTAGGGCCGACTAGGCCGTGAACCTTCAAGAAGTCGGGAGTTACTACCACACCACCTGCGGAGAATGGGCAATTAGTATCCAAAAACTTTTCTTGTCGCAAAGGAAATGAAACGGGACGTACTGAAGACACCCTGATCGTATCCGAAGAGCATCATATCAGTAGCACACGCTACCTAGGAACGACCCGTATGTTAACATCATCCCGGCTGAGGCAAGACATGGGACTGTAATAAACATACCGTGAGCCAAAAGGTAAGGTATCCCCCGGTAAGCCTGAGATACGGCTTCTTTGTGAATGCCATCACTATTGATTGGAAGCTCCGATACAGAGGTAAGAGATCAAAGCCTGGAATGCTGTCAATCTGTTGGCATGAGAAGAACTGCTGGAAATATGCTGGGTGCCAGCCTTATATACCTCGTACTTTCGGACAATATCTAAAACCCCAAGAACCATACGGCCTGACCCCGGCTGCTCCCAGCCCCGGAATGCGGAGCAGTTGCGGGTTTTAGCGTGTGGGGAAAAACTTTCTCTTGGTAAATTAAGCACCAAAGTCCCAAGCCGAGTCGTCGTGCTATGTCTATGTCTGCTCTCCTACATGCGTGTTCCAGGAGAATTTGCAGCCTAGGAGATTGAAACCTAAGAGCGAAGTCACACTCCTGTGATGGAAGGCATCTTCGGCCATGTTCGGATTTGTAGATTCCAGTCCATCCCCGTATTCGATGAGACAAAGGAATAGAGCCAAGACGATGCACGTGTAGATCGCATACTATGGACCCACCAGAAGCGAACGGAGCAAACGCCGAACTAGGCCGGGGTTAGCGCCGGTCGAAGCATCTCCTCGGCTAGACCACGTCGGCAAAAAGGAAAGCTTGGGTACAGCATTAAATAGAGACGCGCGTATGATCAACGGTCAGTAAATCAGATGCCCCTACCCCGGATTTACACCGGGCTGAACAATACTTCAATGCGGAGGTCGGTGGCGAAGACGCAGAGGGCAAATCCATAGCCTATCACCACAATGCAAAAGGTCAACTCCTTAAATATCCCGGCCATTTACAGCTAAACGACTGAAATTAACTTCTCGGAGTCCTCTTGTAGCTGCTCGGCGCTGTCCACCACGTGCCTTAGTCTTCGGTGTTACTCCGGGCAAAGCGTGGCTTAGTTCCAACCCATTTCAAGTCATGCATGGCAAGTGGTCCCACGGACTTATCTCCGCTCGATGGCCCTGTTCGACCCAGAAGTCTTTAACATGGAGGCGTGCACTCGGTGCTCGAGTAGATAGATGGCGCGAAGTTAATCTGGCACCGACTGGCATTGAGGCCTTTGATGTTCAAACCAGTCTCCTATTACCTTGAAAACTGGAAGGCTGACGTGAGAGACATGGCGGACAAGATATTGGAATTGGAAAAGTTTGGGAATGGATTGCAAGCAATTTGGAAGAAAGAATGCATTAAGGTTGCAGTTGTATTTGACTAGTCGAACAGTAATGCTGAGAATAATATGAATATTATCGATTGGTCGCACTCAGCGTTTATGAGAAACTCGATGCAAACCCTTGTGATGGTGTCGCAGGCATGATTCTATAAAATATTAATGAACACTGCCGCGCCGAACCCAGTTAAGTTAATTTTGGAATTTTGTATAGTGACGTCATACACATGAAAGATCAATAGTTAACGTATTCGGTAAGCGAGTGACGCAGCCGAAAACACATAGTAAATGCGATCTACACGTATATATCGACAACCACTTCTTTATTCTGTCTCATTTATTGTAGATAACTGTTGATAAGTCTTGTTAACACGATATATTATTTTCAAATAAATCTGAAAGCTGCAATATTATGGTATCGAAAATTACATTGCTGTGAGCCAGATATATATATCTCTCAATTAATAAGTTGTAGAAATTCTATAAATTCCTTTAAGAGGCTACATACACTTGAAAAATATGGCTCTATAAGGAAAAGTTCCTATATGCCAACGTTGTTGACATATTAAGGTGTAATTTGTCGCATTTGCTATGTGTTTTGGGCTGCGTCACTCGCTTACCGAATACGTTAACTATAAGGACTATGTAAACCAGTCTAGCCATCCAGAATCTGGACCTGGATAGCGTTGGACCCCGGGTTGCTAGCTGTCTCAAATGCTTTCAGTCCGTCCTCCAGGTCGAACCGATGAGATACCAATGGCTTGAGATTAAGAATACCAGCAGCAACCATTCTGATAGCTTTAGGGTAGATGTCGTGGTAGCGGTATTGGAACTTCAAGTCGATTTCCTTTGCCGACATGTGCATGAAAGGGATATTCTGGAAGTCCTTGCCGACACCGATAACAGAAACAGATCCGCCAAAACGAGTTGCCTGAAGCCAAAGGAGGGTGGTTAGCAACTGAGTGTATGGCTCATCTCAGTCATGATAACTCACATAGATGCCTGAGTGTACACTACTCTCGACCCCAGTACACTCAAAAACCAATTTGGATTCTTGGCCCAGCTCCCAGATCATTCGATCCCCAAGATACTTGGCACTTTCCTACTTCTGGACGTGGACTGGTCGAACTCGCGGGACAAGCCCCTTAGCCATGGCCAGGCGGTTCTCCAAGTCGGTGATCACAATGGGCTCCGCACCGGCAGCACTAGCAGCAAGTAAGGTAACGGGGCCAGTGGGGCCGGCACCGCAGATCACGATGGGATCCGCGAGCCGCAAGCCAGACCTATCAATACCGGCCAGCGCAACAGAGAGGGGCTCCACCCAGGGACCCTTCCTCAAATGAAACATGGTTCGGAAGCCGGTGCAGCCAAGAATCCGGATGGGCATGGTATCGTCGTAGGGTGCCGTGATACGGGGGCGTAGAGAAGAAAACCACCTCGGGGCAGGCGTTGTACCTTCCGGTGCGGCAGAAATCGCAGGTCGGCTTCGAACACGGAATGCCACACTCCATGGCGACTCGATCGCCTAGTAGTCTGTGAGAATTTTGCGATGCATAACTAGGTATCTACCGATCAAGGGCTTACCAGGTTTGAAACGTGTCACGGAATCTCCCATGTCCAGTACCACCCCAGCACTTTCGTGTCCCAGACCATTGTCCCCTGTCACGATCATGGATCCGATATGACCGTGCTTCCAGAAGTGGACATGAGCCACAGATTCCAGTGGCTCGAACGTGGATCAGGCATTCATGGGGGGCTAGCTTGGGGATGTCACATTCGACCAAGCGCAGATCGTGGGATGGATTGGTGTGAACCGCTAAATTCTTGGGCTTCCTGCTGATAACGTCCATTTTCGGTGGATTAGTGATTCAGTGGGAATGTCTCTTGAGATTTAGCAGGGGTATGCGTAGATGTATGACTGATTCTATACCTACTCTCTGGGAGAACCTTCTATCTTTGGTTTGCCATCTTGAGAAGGGACTATCGCCGGGATGATCAGCGTGGTTGCCGCGCCTGTAGTCCTTCCAGTCAATCTATCGGCCCGATTGTCGAGGAGACCGACGTGGTGTTCTATAGCCCCACTCACGCCCTAGCGTCGGGCTGGAAGGTATCTCTGCGGCAAGCTATTGCCTGCCTAGAAAGTCTAGGAACTTCCCACGAAATTGCAATTCGTGCACGGAGTATCCTACAGAAGGTACTTGGTAAGGCCACGTATTGTTCGCTCTTTATCTTTCCCCCACCCACAAGTCTGAGTGACTAATCTTAGCTAGAACAAGGACATGGTCCCGATTTAGCGTCTAAACCACCTGCTACCGCTGCTCTACGTCCTTTGAACTTTCCTTGGGTGGAATCCCCAGGGAGTGACACTCAAGCACTATACAATTATTCTTTTATTAGTTTACAGCTCATGGACCGTCCCATACGGAGCTCCTTGACGCCGCAAGTGGCGTCATGGTCAATAAATTCTTTAGTGCGTCAACTGAGAATCCGTAACTATAGCTATACAGCCGCGTAAAAATTAATGGCGTGCGCTCTTTGATACGAGGAGTCGAAGTGTCGGTGTACTCTAATTCAACGGCTCACTTATGATGAACAGGCTTTAAGGATATTTGAAACCCCACATATCTTCTATATTGAAAGGAGGTCTTTGAAATTCAGCAGAAGATATTATAGTAGAATTTCCAATAATCAAAGAGTAGAAATACAATCAACGAGAACAAGTAAGCGAAGGATACAAGTTCAAAAAATCAAGACAGCAAGAGGAGCTTCTAGCACCTTGGCAGGGCAGGTGATAACGTCACCTTATACAAGACCCGTCTAGATGCAGCCATAGCCACCACATCTCTATGCCCAAAGCGGTCTTAGCGCACAGTCTATCCTATACGGTATATTTCTTACGCCTTCAGGCAGTGATGCATTTCCACATGTAGACACGTGTATTCAATCTTATAGTTTCAAGGATAAATCCAATCTCGTGTTCCAATCTCGTGTGAATCGTGAACAGCACTCACCTCCCATGAGTAGTAAGTATCTTTCAGAATCACAATGCCAAGGATGGAAGACACGTCTAAAACGCACTTTAAGACTTGTGCATGCAGGTCACATATATATGCATATTGGTGCGGGGTGATGGGAGTGGGATAAAACTTATTTCTCTGTACGGCAGAGAGAGGTGTATAATAATTACCTTTAGGCAACGGTCCTAGGCTTGGGATATTATTGCGTATTGATCTCATGCTGAGGCTACGATGAGGTAACGAATCACTTTCACGGCTATTTTTAACAAAGGGAACCCCAGCTGTCATTATTGTCGCTGCCTAGGGATGGAATGGGGAACTCGCGATCTGCAGCTCCATCTACATCTGCGAGGGGGCGGATACGCCGTGAGCCCGATCGGCAATTCGGGGCTGTGTAACAGGTGACATTCCCCGATCGGCAGTGGGGTTAGGTGTCTTGGTGGGTTTTGGATAAATTTACATTGCACGCTCAGTGTGAGATCCGCATCACCAAAGAGCAATCCATAGAGCAGATGATATACAGCGAGTGCTATCTAGGGTAGGTAGGTGGAATCTTTTTTTTCAAATACCAATGGAGAGGGGCCTACTGGTGATGTACCAACACGAATACGAGGGAAAACTTGAAATCGGCCTATTCCATTTGTTAAGTCTAATAGATGATTTATCGATATACAGGACCATTATCCATATACCCATTAAACAACCAAAAGTTGAATGCCTCTCAAACCTTATGACCGTAACCTCCCGTAGACAAAAAGGATAATACATTACCGTTTCCATATCCCAAAATTGAACCCCATCACAAATCCCAAATCCCAAACTCCGAATCCCAAACAGTCCACCCAGTGGATGCATCCAGGTATCATCAATACATAGTAATCAAGTAGTCTTTCGTCATGTCATGAAGTTATCGAAGAAGTTGGGAGACTCATTTAATGAGTATTGCGTCGCTTTTTGAGTCGAAGAGTGATTTTCTTCCGTAGTTCAGAGAACGGGTTCACCAAGGGACGATTGTAGAATGGATCGTTCTTGAAGTCCTCATCGGTGAATTTCTGGAACGGAGTTAGTAATGGTGACACAATAGGATGGGAAGAAAGACATGCCGTGCCAGGAAGGCGCATAAAGTTAGCAGCGACGTCGTCCATCATATTGGAGCCTTCTTCGTAAGAGTACTCCTGGCCGTCGCGATCGGTGGTTCCAGGAGGATAGAAGGCGACGCCATCCAGTGGCCGGTGACTGTTTAGGGCGTCGGCGATCTTGTGGTGGGGAGTAGCGCGGAGGGCCTCGGCATTTGACTCCTTGACAGCTTCCAGCGGGCTGGACTGACTAAAGCGGTTTCGTTCAGGGCGGGCTGCGTCGTACGGACCCTCGTGGTGATAGGAGAAATTAGTGACATTGTCTAGCCTGTCGATGACATCGGGTTGCACAAGTTGTGAGTACCGGGGGTACTTGTTGGTGCGGCGGCGATGGGCAGCAGAATGCTCGCGTTTGCGTCTCGGCTCAACCGGATAATGTTCGGGCGTGCCGGAATACCAGATAGAAGGCGCGGAGTTCACAGACTCAGAACGCGACCGTCGAGAGTAGGCAGATGGCTTTGGTGAAATGTAGCGGGCATATGGATTGTTGATGCCCATTCTTGTCCCCACGTTTTGGTGTCGATCTTGGCCGACTTGGTTGAAGGGATGGTGGGGATGGTGGCCAGAGGCCATGTGAATGCAGTCGACTGCCATTTCGATTTTGTTTGAAGTGTTCCTGTAAGATGAAAATGTATTATCCAGCCTGAAAGGCGCAAGGCGATGATTAACCCGTTTTATAAGTAAGAAGTACTTTATTTAGAACAGGTGAGGCTGAGCATTGATGCAGGATAGCTCGTACAGCAGCTGACGATGTTGGTTGTAAAAGAAGAAGTGAGAAATAGATGCAGCTGGGTAGATATAGAAGGAAGAATTTCGAGGGAGTCCGAGGGAGTCAAGGAGAACTTATATGAAAGGAAGCTGCGGACGTGACGTGATGACTTGCGTTGTAGCCCACGCCTAACGATCCCTCGTGGCTATACATGGTTTACTAGTCGATTAATATTTTCACTAACTGCATGCACCAATTATCTCTTGGAATAAAACATCATGTGGGTCGACGTGTAGGGCTTAGTATTTGAGGCCGCAGACTCCCGGAACGTCGACGGACTATGGAGTCGGTGATATCATGGGTTGTACACAGGTACTACTCAATAACTTCATCTACTTTCCCTTGTACAGAAAAAAGAATCGAAGTAGATTAAAATTATAGCAATTTTGCTTGAAATGAATCCCATGATTCACCATGCGTAAAGACTAAATCCATGCGAGGCCCATGTTGCATCCCACATCCGAGACTTCCACGCAGTCCGCGTACTGATCGACTCCTATGACGATATCCCTACACGAAGTGCCTCCACATATTATTTCTTTCTGGTTCTCTTTATTTTTTAATCATCCTGCTAGCAATCCACACCTTGAGAGTACATTTACTTAGTAAGCCGGACATCTATTCCCGGGGGTTCCGGGCGATGACTCGCTCATGGATTAAGCTTATCGCTATGGGGAATAGCTGTCTCAGATTGGCATACCCCTGGCGTGGTCTATAGATCTAGACTCCCTTGCCTTTGGGTAATTCCAAATTTCTTTTTTATTTTCACCGCTTTTTGCTCCTTGTGACTATTTACGTACGTTTCATCTCATTGTCCCACATATACACATACAATCTAGGCGGATGTCTCAAGCATAGCTACATATATATAGAATACAGCCAATTGAGACCTTTGATCTGCTTGACATTTTTTGCGGGGCAAATCAACACCATATCTCATCACGGAACAGCATCGGCATCGTCGATATTGATAGTAGGGTAACTATTTGATCCACCAAATAATTCTCTCCCATATAGAGCGACACACAATAATTCATCACATGCATAAAGTTGCGGTACGTAATTCATGATTTTCGCAGTTCATTTGGAGGGGAAATGTCTCGCCACAGAGCAGAGGAATACAATCCGGGGTAGGACTGCCAACATTCCAAATTGGAGTTAGCAGCAGAGGTGGAACTACAATATCAATGTTTGTATAAAGAAGCAATATTACTATGTACGAAGCGACACTAATCTAAGAGGAACTGTATACGTAGGTGAAATATCCCTCGCTCAAGCTTTAGTCACAATTCGAGAGCTCCCCATAGCTTCATATTTGGCTTGTTAAACTAGTTTTTACCTCTCCTGGTTAGTATTAAAGGTTGGTCTGAACGGAAAGGGAGACACCGGTGCTCACAGAATTGATTTGTATTGTTCTTATACCCTGATGCAAAGTTGTTTCTGATTGAATGAAGCCTGAAAGTGCATAACAGTATTTATTTTATATTCCTCCCGAAATTTACTTCAGAAATACACCTGGATATTCATCGATCGTTTGAGATATTGTGGTCCTTTGTCTATTAAACTGGATTGTTAGTCCGGTTGTTAGTCTAATGGTACGCATCAATCATATATGCACTTAAGCTAACACTGTGAACTATGCTGCACTATTCTAATGATCGTGTCCTAGCTCGAATACGTAATTGACTCATAGTTAAGCACCTTGCCATCGGGCCAGCGGTTCTTTTTCAAAGAAAGGGGCAAAAATTAGGTCTACAAAGGAGCGGGGACTGGGCCCGCGGCTCCGAGAATCCGCGGCTGTGATAACGAAGACACGACAAAGGACCTAAGGAAAACCTTGTAATGAGGGGAAGGTGTTAAGTTTAAGAGATAAGCTTCAGCGAATCGCGGGGTACATGGGCATTATAACTTCTAATTCGCTGTCGTATTAGCACCTCGTATGTCTATATCCTAAATCTATCAACATGAGCTGTAATTTCGAGTGGCCGAATTCTTGTAGGGTAGTGAAGTTCTGCTGTACTCCGCATTTAAAGCACAGCTAAGGTCCAACAATCAGAGTTAGACACAAACCCATATTTCGGAATTCCAGCTTGCCTTACATTCAAATACAAAAATGGAGATCGGTAAAGATAATGAGCTCGAAGATTCTCCAGCAGACAGTCAACATATTGAGTTAGTCCACAATGATATTGAGACCAACGGAGGCTTTGCAGAGCTTGTCATCCAAGATGATGCACATTTTCCAGACGGTGGTGTCAAAGCTTGGTGTACCGCTCTTGCTGGGTTCTTAGCATTTGTTGCCAGTATTGGTTTTCTGAGTGGTGGTTCTGTATTCCAGAGCTACTATACCACAACGACGCTGTCGTCATCGAGCTCGTCTGATATTGCCTGGATCGGGAGTGTGCAACTCTGGGGTTGCTTTTTCTTTGGCATTTGGGCTGGCAGGTTGTCTGACAAGTACGGACCAACTTTGCCCTTCGCAGTGGGGACCTTCTTTATGGTCTTTGGCATGATGATGGCTTCCATCTCGAAGAGTTACTACCAGTTCCTACTATCACAGGGTTTTTGTGTTGGATTTGGCATGGGCTTGATATTCACACCAGCTCTAGCAGTCCAATCACAATGGTTTTTAAGAAGACGTGGATTTGTCGTTGGGGCAGTTATGTCGGGCCAGAACGTGGGAGGTGTGTACCTGGGCTACTCATACCCGATTTCAAGTCCCCAGACTAATTTTACTTTCTTCAAATCAGGGATAGTCTGGCCTGTAATGGCAAATAGGCTCCTCAATCATGATGGAGTGTCATTGAGCTGGACGCTACGCATCATTGGCTTCATGCAACTGGGCTTGATGGTTGCCGCCACTATATTAGTACAGCCGCGATTTCCCCGGACCTTGGAACATGATGGACTCCCTGTAAAACAATACCTTACCGATAAACGCACTATTCTGTTTGCAATCGCAATGCTCGTCATGGACTTGGGAATTTATGTCCCATGGGTAAGTGGCAAGGATACAACGAATAATTTCAGATGACTGACAAGCTTGTCTCAAATCATAGTTCTACATCACTCCCTATGCAATGCGGTACGGTGCTTCCGCAAGCCTCGCCTTCTACGATGCAGCGATCCTAAATGGCGGCGCACTTTTGGGGTGCTATGCCTTAGGCATTATAGCTGACTCCGGCGTGGGATTTTTCAATTCTCTTACAGTGGCCACTTTCGGATGCGCCATTGTGGCCTTTGCTTGGATTGGTGCCCAAAACACCGTAGGTGTAATTGCGTGGGCTATAATGTACGGTGTTCTGTCCGGTGCTCTTCAAGCCATTTTTTCACCATGTTTATCTCTCCTGGCACCGACGCCAGAGGTGATCGGCTCCTGGAACGGTGAATGCCTGCTTGTCTCAAAAGCTGAACTCGAATTAACATGTTTTAATAGGGATTGGTATCGCGATTGCTTCATTTGCAGTCCTAGGTACTGGGCCAATTGCTGGGCAACTGCTCAGTGATACCGGAGACAATAGTTACCTACCGATGCAGTTGTTCACCGCAGTTTCCTTGGCTCTGTCTGGTGGCTTCTATCTAGTCACTCGGTTCTTGGTGTCTCGTGATAGGTGGGTTTGAGTGAGCCATCGGGTGTTGAGCTAGACTCGGCTTTCGGTGGTGGAGGCTGCTGTGGTGTTTTCGTAGTTCCGCTTTGTCCCAGAGCCCACTTATTTTGTCAGATGTTAGCTATTATTTTCAGAATACTGAGAAGCCTTTCTATGATGTCCGAATCCTCTAAAAAGGAAAGATTGTGGTTGTTGTTGGGAGCCTGGTCTGTGAGGCCACCAATGGTGACAGGACTAGTTAGCTAGATGGCTCTCTCTCTCTCCGTGGGCTTCGATTGGAATGCAAGGCAGTCTTTCCCCAGTCCTCCTTGCGGAGCCTTTGCATCAGTATCACTTTTTAGATGAGCTCAGAGCCTCGCCGATGCCTGCCGTGGTCTAGTTACCGGCTATATTTGCTACCATTATAGCGCGACTTCCAAACCGTTAGGATGGCTCCGCGAATCCAAGACGGGTCCACCGTCTTAAACGCGAAATGTTATTAGGCTCACCATTTGCTCACTCTTTAGAATCCCCTAGTAAGGCTGACACGCTACTAAACGCGTCGCCCATGTCTTTCCACTTCAGGCCCTCACTTTAACCATCAGATAGAGAGGATCGGTCTTTGAATAGCTTCATAGTGGCAGATTATGGAAAATACATATGGCTGTGATTTTTTACTATGGAAATTTGAAAACTGACTGCCAAGAGTGACCTTCCCTAAAAGGGTCTTATCACTGTGCCAACAGGGAATCTCTATGCCAACAGGGGAATTGCTCTGCCAACAGGGTTTACCTTATAGCCGTGAAGAAAGAGCGATACAAGGGGGTGCACCGCCCGCTGTTGTGTGCAGCTCGCAAGTAAATTACGTTACCAAAAATATGTGTCGCACCACATTGTAGATATCGCAGCGCATTCACTATGGCAACGCACCGAGCAATTGCTACTAGTCTGTACGTTTATAAACTCAGTCGCTTTCCCCGACTTTTCCACTGCTCACCTTTCGCTATTCCTCCTGCATCCCTTTCAATACCTCGGATCTTTCCAGTTTTCAGTTGATTGAGAGAAAGCTATTGAGTGTCAGTTTCATCATGGAGAACTATCAGAAAATTGAGAAAGCCGGCGAAGGTGACGTTCGCCTGTTTGGCATGGTTACCCCAGACCCAAGCTGACGGACCTCTCGTTTACCACAGGAGCATACGGTATCGTCTACAAGGCTCGAGAGCTGAACTACCCTAACCGCATCGTTGCTCTAAAGAAGGTCCGACTCGAAACCGAGGATGAGGGCGTCCCTAGTACAGCCATCCGAGAAATCTCCCTTCTCAAAGAAATGAAAGACCCGAATATTGTCGAGTTGCTGAATATCGTACATGTCGATAGCCACCAACTCTATCTTGTCATGGAGTTCTTAGACTTGGACCTGAAGAGATATATGGAGGCATTGCCTGTCAGCGAAGGTGGCCGCAGTAGACCTCTACCTAATGGATTGAGCATAAGCCTTGGTCTAGACGAAGCGATGGTGAAGAAGTTCATGGCACAACTTATTGAGGGTATCCGCTATTGCCACAGTCATCGTATTCTGCATCGTGATTTAAAGCCGCAGAACTTGCTTATTGACCGGGAGGGTACTCTGAAATTGGCAGACTTCGGACTGGCTCGGGCTTACCGCGTTCCGCAGGGGAGGTATACCCATGAGGTAATAACCCCTGCTTAAAGAGAAATTATCTAAACTCTTCAACATTAACATAATTTCCTAATAAGGTTGTGACCCTATGGTATCGTGCTCCGGAAATTCTTCTTGGTGGTCGCCTGTACTGCACCGGCGTCGATATGTGGTCTGTGGGAGCTATTTTTGCTGAGATGTGCACCCGCAAGCCACTCTTCCCTGGTGACTCGGAAGTTGACCAAATCTTCAAGATATTCCGGTAAATACTAATCTTTATATCTATGTTGCAAATGGGATTGACGTTCTCAATTCGATAGCCTCCTTGGTACTCCTGACGAAGAGAGCTGGCCTGGTGTCACTGAGTTACCCGACTACAAAGCCAGCTTCCCTAAATGGAAGCAGCCCAACACCACTCTGGTGCCCGGCCTAGAGAGTTCTGGCTGCGAGCTACTAGAGGCTCTTCTCCAGTACGACCCCGCGAAAAGGCTCTCCGCGAAGCAGGCTTGCCTGCATCCTTACTTTCGTAATGAAAGTTCATACTACTCTGGTCGCGCTCGCTGAAGCAGAGCTGAACACGTTTGAAGCTGAGTAAACAGTGATATTGCGTTTGCAGCTATGAGCCTATGCTCCACTTCCATTCAATCTTTCGATGTCGTCCAAATGTAAATAACGCGAAGCTCCTATACAATTACTTCAAAGCTAGTCCATGTCCCAATGATTGTACTTGCATGTTCCTAACATGCGCCTTTTTGTGACGCCGGAATCTTAGACCTACTCATTGATGGTATGACACCTAGAAATGCGTAAGTTCCAATATAAATACTCTGGGCATGATGTGACGAGATTCTGACGAGTGTACTGTGTTGACTTTGTGGAGCCGTCCCAGGCTGCCTACTGAACGGAAGAAGCTATTGTTCGTAAGGACAGTGTGGGCTCGGCAGCAATACTCGACACGAGCTAAAATAGGGTTGATACGATCAAGCTGAAGACATGGAGCGACGGCGGGAATGAATTGCAGGAGATCGGTCTAGACGCTGAGTCCCTCGGGAATATTACCCAAACATCGTCACCTCTACTGATGACTTCGTGCGAGGCAGCATCCAAGCTAGCTTTACTGCTAGATGCGGCTAATACGGAACTGAAATTTGGTATTATCGTGCAGCTGCCAAGAGATCATGAGTTTTAGATGGAGCCGGGCAACCCCATCCTGATTTAAATGCTACAACTATCTAGGAGCTGATGATATTTCTATATATATCGAGGTTCGATATTTAGGAAGAGTAGTATACCTTTCTTTAGGAGTTCTTCTCTCGTGATAAGACCGAAGTAGTAGACGAGGAGAAAGATAACACCGCTAATATATATGATCTTAATCCAATTAGTGATACCGAAGAGGATACGGTTATATAAGAGAGATACTAAGAGGTACAGCCTTGAACTACATAAAATATGTAGTCATGCTTCTTCCTATATTTGCACTGTTTGCCGACCCATATGGGTTTCAATGGGGCCCCTATGGGTTACCCATCTCGACCCAAAACCCGCAATGGGTCGGCCGACTCGACCCAAAACCTAACCTATTGCGGGTTGGGTCGGGATGGGCCTTGGGTTTTGCGGGTTTTGTCGACTACTCTAAACTTTAGAGTAGTCGACCAAGCCACCTTTTCGCGATCTTCTTTACGGGAGTACAACGCCATAACGGACTAAAGCCCTAAAGCCGCAGAGCCCGAGGGCCCACACAACCGAGCTCCACCCTTCCCACAAGCCGTCGGAAAATCAGTGGTTAATGATGTGGCGGAACCCGAATGGCCCCGCATTTCCCCACCCCGCCGGAACCTGGTTAGCGTGCTCCAATCCTCTGCCATTCCCCAAGTTACGACCCTATACTGTGTAAAAGCGAAGGCCATGGTCAAGTTTGACAGCTCCCGACGCCATTTTTAGGGGGCAATTTCTACGCATTCGCACTAGCCGCAACCATCACGGCTATCTTACCTATATAACAGGTATCAGATGATAGCGCTTAGAGTTACGACTACGATAAACTAATTCTCGAGGCCGTAGGATCTCCGATTGGCGAGATATCCCAAGAATGCGTTTTGGCATCCTTTTGACTTCCGAAGAAATTGTAATGCGAAGAGTCGGAGGTTTCCGAAATAGTTCTAGGCGGGCGCTATTAGCCAATTCGCTTCAACAGTTACACCGAGACCGAAGTTCCGAGGGAATTAAAGTTGAACAGGACCTGAGGGAGTATTTAAATCGAAAAAGAAGTGGCCTACAACTCGACGACTGTGGACATCTTTTATTATTCACATTGTACTCTACAGACTGTTCTACTCGTTCAGTTTTCCTCAAATTTCCTCCTTGCACCCCCATCAATCTCCATAACCTCCCACTTGTCAAAGCTATCTCCAATCCGTCGATCCCATTACTTTGGAATGCCTTACAAAGTCGGAGAAATCGAGGTATTACAGTGCCCAGTAAATTCGGTTGACCAACCGCGGGCGCACTACAATGAATTTGAACCTGGGACGGTTGTCTTGCCTAAGGGCTATCAAAAGACGCCACGTCACCGCCCATTCGCTGTTCCAACAGTGTGGGAAAGAGATATAGCGATTCCACTCCGCGATGGCACTGTCATACGAGCTGACGTTTTCCGGCCTCAAGACGCTGATGGCAAAGTTCCTGCCGTGGTAGCCTGGGGTCCATACGGGAAAAGCGGCTCTGGTATGGATCACCTATGTCTGGATCAGGCAGTAATTGGTGGCTAACGACCATACAAGGTTGGTTTTCATTAGACATGATGCATGGCCGCGTCGGCATCCCTCAAAGCATGCTGTCTGGCTTTGAGAACTTTGAGGCGCTAGATCCGGCAGATTGGACAGCTCGTGGGTACGCCATTGTGAATGTGGACGCACGTGGTGTGTTTGATTCTGATGGGGACATTAGGTAGGTGGTCCGCATTCCTACATTCGGAGTAAATATTCACCTTACGCTTTACGCAACAGATGGTGGGGAACTGGGGAGGGCAAAGATGGTTATGATGCAATTGAGCATATAGCACAGCTTCCCTGGTGCAACGAGAAGATCGCTATGGCCGGAAACTCTTGGCTGGCAATAGCTCAATGGTTCATTGCTGCCGAGCGCCCCCCACACTTAGCTTGCATCGCGCCTTTCGAGGGTCTTAGCGATGCCTATCGAGAGACATTGTGTCGAGGCGGCGTGCCTTATAAGCCATTCTGGACGTTTCTTGGCAGAGAGTGTCTCTTTGGTAAAGCTAGCCTCCCACTGACATGGTCCTTTCTGCTAACAACACCCATCTCCAGGCAAACACCAACAAGAGGACACATTAGCTATGGTAGACAAATATCCTCTGATGAACGAGTACTGGGAAGACAAGACAGCCAAGATTGAGAACATCAAGTGCCCGGCCTATGTTGTCGCAAGCTTCTCTAATGGACTGCACACCGCTGGAACTTTTCGCGCCTTTCAAGGAATACCGCATCAAGACAAATGGTAGGTCGTTAGAGGACGTCATTCTTCAAAGAGAAACGAGCTATCTCGTTGACACTTTTTATTCAGGCTCCGAGTCCACCCAACAAATGAATGGCATGATATATATCAGCCCCATAATAATAACGACTTGCAAGAGTTCCTCAATTATTTCACAAAAGGGAAACAAAACTCGTGGGACCAAACGCCAAACGTCCGACTCTCAATACTGCAGTTCAACAAGGTTGGCTTTAGCTTTCAGATCAAGTTACAATCAACATATTGGTCCTCTCGCTAACCAGAGCACAGGCGCCAATTATGAATCAGGCCTTCGGTGACTGGCCAATTCCAAATACGGAATATCGCAGGCTTTATCTCTCCAGCGGGGGATCGCTTACGCAAAATATTTCCCCAAATGAAATAACTCTTTCGTACCAAGCCGATGCACCAGCTTTCCAACGTGTTACAGATACTGAGGAACTCTCCTTTGAATACACATTCGATGATAGGAGCTACGTTGTCGGTCACCCTAAAGCAGTGCTGTACATGTCATGCAACGACTATGACGATATGGATGTCTTTGTTCAGCTTCGTAAGTTGGACAAAGGAGGGAATCTTCTACAGAACCTCAACGTTTCTCTCGAGCATCTACCATTCGGGGAATCAGAAGTTGAAGACGTGGGTTCTATGAAGCACCTTGGTCCCACTGGAATTCTCCGTGCCAGTCATCGTAGGCTGGACTCACGTCTCTCACAGCCACACCTACCTGTTCTCACTCACTCGGATGAGGAGAAGATCATTCCCGGTGAGGTTGTCAAGCTTGAGATTGCTTTGTGGCCGACGGGAATCTCATTTGACGCCGGTGAAAAGTTAACGTTCAAAGTCGCTGGGCATCACATGGCGTTCGCCGAGTTTATCGCATTACAGGGCGGATATGAAACAGATAACAAAGGTCGTCATAACCTGCACATAGGATCGAAGTACCCGAGCTACATTGAGATACCTTTTATAACTATATAGTACTGCACCAAAGTCACGAATCCCACGCAATACGGGGGATTGAACGTGTGGCTCAGCTTACGTTCTGTTGCAATTCGGAGAAAGATCAATTTTGTCACTTCCATATTCTGAAAAGTGAGGTTTTACCTATAAATCAATACAAATTTACTTTCCATTAGTCCGATTGGAGATGCGTTTCGTTTATGTAGTCGAGACTGAATTTACTCCCAGCCGGGCAAAAAGGTCACTAATGCTGTTTGAGGGACAATGTTAGAATCCTCTTGCTTTGGCCAGTAAGTGAAACAAACCTTGATACTTGCCAAAGTATGACAGAAAATTACGGCTCCTTTGTCTACATTGGGAACCGTCCCACGTTGGAACTTGGAAGTCTCTCGGCAAAAGAGCCGCTTTAACCGTACCGAAAAGAAATGCTGAAGGATGAAGTCAGAGCAAGCCGATATAGTATGGACTAGTACGCAGATTGGCGAATGAGATCAAACGGAGCCGACATCAGATGAATAAGATGGTTGATTGAAACAAAATAGAAGATGTGTCAGGTAAAATGGAGATCTGCACTATGTTGACTCATCTGGTACCTCCATGGCAACCTGAGATCTGCGTGACTACAGGTCAGTAGGGGTCGGCTGAACTCTCAGTAGGGTGTCTGGCCTGAGGCGACAACTCCGTTTCCATTTTCCAAACTTTCCTGACCCGTAAGGTCTGGTTCTCTGTCACCCTTCTATCCATTGTTGCTGACAATTACCATGTCCTTTCACCCTCAGTCCCGTCTTTATACCCCATTCCGTACACTGCCCTTATAAATCTAATCAACTCTCGCGTTAGATATCTCGTGAGCTAAGTACAAGAATATAAGCTAAATAAGGTACTTGTTACGCACTGCTAAGTTAGCAGTGCCAACTGATCACAGTTAGGTTAGAAGGTTTCCGCGCATACTTGCCTTATACTCCTCAGGTTTCCAACGTCAACGATCTGTCTCTCAGCCGTACTGTTTCCTAACAGGCCTTACTGCAGGATAGGTCCTTTTGAGGGTATCGAGGAACGGTGCCAGGTAGAGCGCCAAATAGATCTATACCGAGGTATTGGTCTATTCGTGAGGGTTGTCAAGTTATAATCAAGTAAAAGAGTGACAGTAATCCAAAGGTAAACACAAGCAACAATGTGTGAATTGAAGAAGAAGAACTAAACTAGGTACATAGATGAATGTCCTTATATATCTATCCTGAGTTCTTCCTGTGTGGATGAGTGGATAGTAGATTAGTAGAATTGCCTTGGCAGATTCTACCTGTCAATCATCTACCGGTCTTGAGATTCTGTAAGGATCGCATGGTTTCTATTGGATAGTACTAGCTAGGCCACAAAAGTGCATATAATTACATAACCCGGTGGAGCCCTCGCTTTTAGACCAATAGAAACCCTTTCTCTCTGTGCGCCCAGGACCACTCCCTGGCCCTGGCCAGCCTCAGGCATCCACTCCCTGTTGAGTGCCTGAGGCCACTAAGAGATGCAAACCCTGCAAACCCTTCGGGACGACAGTCTACTACCTGCAGGATCACGTGGTCGTAGTTTCCCGAAAGGGCAACTTTCTGATGTGCCTGTTATCCGGTACTGAAAGACGCGCGCTGCGCATGCTGTGGCCCTAAAACGAAACGGGTTGAAAAGTTAACTGGATTTGAAGAGATAACATGAAGCTGAAGGGTTGTTTTTGAGGTCTATGCTAAATAGATGATAACGCAATTTCGGTAAGATAACACACATACTTAGCGTCGTAGGACCAAGGGGGAATAATGAGCTTCCCGATCTCAGGGTGGATACTTTTCCCTACGGGTCTCCCCGAAGGACCTGCACTCGAACTACTCTTCCCAATAATGTACATGGTACATAAGTCTCGTTTCATACCCATGTCTCCACTCGCCAGCGCCTTGGCTCTGTTAGTTTGATGTAACTTTGAAGGCAAATGAGAAATGTTCTCATACGCTAAAGATACATATGTGGATATCAATGGGGCCACACTCGACTTGGGCATGTGAAGATGTAGAGATAGCCGGGGGAAATAATACAGCCATTCTGCCATTAGACCATAACAAAAAGCTCGGTTCCAGTTTAGGGCCTAGGGAGGCCATATTTTCGACAATAGCAATAGCCATCCTCCGGTCCACCTTCTTGGCTTGACTCTTGGCTTTGCTTGTATTTGCAATTTGACTATCAGCCGGGACAATGGTTACCCCTGTGGTGTGTCTTGAGGCAATTGAATAATAGTTTCATAATAGGCGGTAATCTTTCTCATCTCTCCTATTCCATATAATCATAAGCCTCTGCGACCGCGGGGACTCATACGGAAAGTCAAGCTTCGGTAATCAGTGGCCTGAGCCCTGGATGGGGCGACGGGCCTGCCAATATTGGAAGTATGAACTCTGTAGAGATACTTATATAGGTAAGTCAGTTGGTCACTTGTGTCTGTGCAAGCCGCCGTTCCCGAGGTTATCTAGATCTGGCTCCGGGGGAGTGGAGGCCTCGGGGAATACATACGGAGTACTCCGTAGGTATAAATAAAACGTTGTCACCTGGGCACATGGATGGACATGGATGGACATGGATAGACACGGATGTATATGCAGCACCTAGTAGGTGCTAGTATGTACTAGTAATGCTTACTATTGTAAAATGATAATACCGCTAGTCGACGCGCAGAGGCCGTAAATAAGGCACTGTTAAAAACAACATGACGCATTAAATTGGTTTATGTAGGTTAATTACATTAATGCCTGATTTGACCTGAGCGGTGAGTTAGATATGTTCTATGATCTGGCTTTCCGACGTTTGGGACACCTAAGTCACGAAATCTAGTCCTGCAAAATATAAGCACATCAACCCCATCCTCATGAGAATGAGAACTCTGTGGGGGCTGTCTTGTCTGGCACACTTTGTGTTTTTTGTCAATATTGGGTACGGGTTCGACTGTCTCGGTCAGTGGTGTGATACATGTCTTCCTGCGAAGGTTCATGATGCACCTGGGGTTGGCTTCGATCTGACCCCCTCATACGGGTGGCTATCTCAATGGTCTTCTTTCTATTACCCAGAAATATATCTAATGTTTGGAATATAGGACAGCCGTGGTGCACTACTATAATGGAACTGTTGTCGAGGTCGCTAAGGTTCCGGGGAGTCCGGAATACCTCGAACTTATGGCACGTCCGGCTACTGCATCTGAGCCTGTAACAGACTCAACCCTCGGTCTAATAAGTGAACTTCTATCACGTTTATTGGAATATCTCCTTCCGGACCTGTCGTCGCCGTGGAGAGACTGGTGGCATCGGCTGAACACGAAACTCGGTCGACCAGTCAAAGCAGATGACGTCGAAATCATTAGCGATTTACTCCACGAACTGAAAGCCTCCACCGAAAAGAAAATCTCCCAGCCTCTTGACAGGGTTGCCGTTACAGATCCCGGCTTCCAGTCGCTTAGCACAGCGACAATCAACGCTGCACTTCGAATGTTAGATCTACGCTCATGGGTTGGACGCGACAGCCCTTATTACACACAGCGGCTATTGGAAGCAGATGCTGCTTACGGGGCGAACGGTTACGGACTATGCACCAATTACCTGGATCGCTCCGATTGCATGGACGAATTTGCAGAGTCACCTGATGCTAACATATTTTTTGTCTCCTATAACCGCAACCTCTTATATGCTAGCATTGTGGAAGGTACAGCTAGTGAAGCTTTCAGTCGGGTTGCCTGTGTTGCTGCCCAACTCGTGGATTACGAGCTTGGGCTAGATCGTCTGCTCGAGAAAGACGAAGCCGCATTATGGGACCGCCTTCATTCGCAACTCCAGATCCTGCCTCGGGAGTACGAATATGCGGTTACGCATCTCCTTTTAGCTGGTGAGAGCGTAACACATCCTCGCTTCCTAGCTACCTTGAGGGATTCTATGTCTGAACTCTCGCTTGATCTTGTCAATATCAAACTCGCAATAGATCCAACTTTCGCGGCGGCTCGTGGTGCGGCACTATACGCCCGAAGGCGCCAAGAGGTGCAGAGTGACTGCACCGAACGGAGTGAATGTGAAGAGATGAGGATTCACGAGCGATTGTACAATTCCACACAAGAGGATGTGCGCTCCATACGGGAGGATCTGCGTTGAAGCGGATTATATGAACTATTTTACTGCTGCTCGCGGAAGCCTTACAGTACTTCGCAGATTCACAGAGTAATAAAGATCTGGCAGCCAGCGGAAATATGATTCAAATCGATATCACAAGCTCTGGTAATTTCCAGTAAATGTCCGTTTTATGCAACTCCCATGCTGCCTACTTCTGTAAAGAGAAAGCGAAAGCGTAAGCGTAAGTTCAGTTCAATTTTGGTTAAATACATCCACGCATAAATATGTGATTGTTCCAACAAGGCTATTAGTAGAAAGAACAGTATCCCCTACTCACCCAAAAGTCGATGTGCTGTTGCAATAACTCGTGATCCAAAGGGACATATCTGATATCCGGCCGATCCGCCAGAGCCTAGACAGTGCTTTGGGTCTCATAGGCAGGAGTATACATGCTTCTCTGCATGCGAGTCAAGTTCTCCAGAATTGGTTCCTGGAGGATGGGAATCGATTCCAATGGATTCCCCGGAGACTTCTGGATCACGTCCACCCATTACTGGTATGGAACTTGTTCGACCGGATATCGAGCTTGGTTAAGCAAGCTGCATGTCTCCTCTATACTCACTGACTGTGCCACATCCGGGGAGACGAGATGGTATGATTGGCCGAGACTCTCAGTCTTTGATGCAATATATAGACGGCGGGCCTGTGAATTTCCATTTCGAGTTAGTTTTGCCTTTTTTGGTTTAGCGCCCAATACACCGGCAAGGTGTATGATCCTACCATTATTATACTAGGAAGACCGGGGAATATGATCAGGGCCCACGGCTGCGGTGATGTAATACTTGGTGGCCTTTTCTTATGCACCGTAACTCGAAGGGTTAAGGCACGGGGTAGTTGGAGCAGAAACATCCGATCGGTGGCTATAGGTCTCTTCTGGCCCCTCAGCCCTATGGCCTTGTGGCACAATGTGAGAGTGACAAGAAACAATATATCATTACATAGATGAACTGGAGGCATGGTGGATATAAGGAAAGTGCCAATATCAACACATAGATTTGTAGATGAAACTGAAGACGGTGATTGGTTCCCGACTTTAACTTGCTCCACATCTCAGAAACCAGACCTCCATCAGCACAACAACTCACTCCCCTGTCATATCAGATGAGATGCCCCTAGTACAATATTCTGATTCGGAATCCGACTCGGAATCTAGATCTTCTCTCCGCCCAGCCAAGAAACCTCGCCACAATATCAGTTCAAGTTCATCGCTACCGCCCCTACCTGCATCATTCCACAACCTCTATGCCTCGAGCACACGTGTGAGTGTGCAAGACAACCCCAGCCTCCATGGAGGCCGAAAACGCGTAATTCCGCATGTGGAAGGAAACTGGCCAACACATCTTTACCTCGAATGTGAGTGCCAGGTCTTGGCGTCATTCCACTCGTACAAGAAGCTAACTTTGACAGGGTACCCGGGGAAAGACGAGCTATCGCTCCTCGCAGATGTCATCTCTCAGTCTGGCCATGTCCCAGATGAAAACGCACCAGTAGTGCATAGTCTTCTCTATAGCGATCTGGGTGCCCAGCTACCCCTTCATATCAGCCTGTCTCGCCCGGTGGTTCTTCGCACCGAGCAGCGTGCGTCATTCACTGAGGCGCTGCAAAAGGCTATTCAGGACTCGCATGTTTCATCGTATGTCTTAACCTAAAGATTTCCTTTACCATCGTCTAATTCTCGAACTAGATTTGACGTCCAGCCGGACACTCTATATTGGTCATCTAACTATGAAAAGACACGCTGGTTTCTCGTCTTGGGCGTGCAGAGACCGAGCCATGATGGTTTGAACCGCCTCTTGAAGCTGTCAAATGACATTCTTGCTCGCTTTGGCCAGCCCCCGCTTTATGCAATATCTTCCACTCAGGGTCAGCAGACCAGTGTATCCCTCAGTAATAGGAGCAGCAATGTAAGCGGGGAGGATTTCTCGGGGTGCTTCCATATCTCACTTGCTTGGAGTCTGTCAGAGCCCAGCCTAAAGGAACGTGAACGGGTTGCTGGGATAGATTTACAAGCTTTACGGGAAATCCAGGTTGGATTCGATAGTGTAAAAGCAAAGATTGGGAATATTGTCGGTAGTATACCATTAGAAAAAATCTCATAAGGCGGGGTTTTCTTCCAGTAAATTGGACATTGTCTCTTGTGGCCACCTTGATACAACAACACGCAAAACTCGAGAATTATTACCTATTCGACCTGTTTCAGTGCATCAGATGCTCTTATAAATCATTCGAAGCGAAACAAAGTCGTACTAATTACCTGCTCCCTGCCAAGGCGAGAGTGGATGCGCATGCCTCCTTCAACCTGGTATCGGTAATTACGGTAAGATTACCCGCATCATCGCGTCTTCCTGCAACCAACTCCCATCTTTCTCCATCGACACCGGGCCACCATGCAGGTCCCAAGTGTAACTCTAGTGAGTCTCTCCATCACCAGTAATAAAGATATTGTCTAACCTTTATGTCTTATCTAGGAGGACCTCCAAGCCTTCCAGTCTAAACACTTCCCTGGTCAACAGCCGACCGTGTTGCCCCAAGAAAATGACCAAACCACAGACGAGGGTCTCGGTTACTACCCAGATGGAGTGAAGCGCACACTCACAGATGAGCAGATCCGGATTTTCAGACACAGCGAAATCCACGCCCTACTGCGAGAGAGACAGCTCCGGGATGATGAGGCGCAATACCAAGCTCGTATGCAGTCATCTCTAGATGATGGATCAGAGGGTAAACCTCACTCTGCACCGGTGAAGCGGCCTCTAGACGCAGAGTCTCAGACCGAAGGTGGGGATCAGAAGCGGTCGCAGTCACGGAAGGGGTCTAGGAAACACACCCCGGAGGACAAGCCTTCTAAGCTCCTAGACTACGGGGACGACTCTGATCAAACACAAATGGCGAGGCCACCGGTATCACAGATGCCCTACCAAGGTCGCAGGATTATCTCCTACGATGACTGACCCAATCCACCTGATATGCGAGATGTTCGAGTCAATTCCCCACCTCCAGGTTGAGTACCTGCCCAGAAGCCCCTATCTCCGATCCAATGGACAAGGCCAAGCCTACGCTCCTCGCGGAACTGACGAAGCCGTAAGTCTTCCACATTCTATTACACTACACCCTTGCCCATTTATGATGAATACATGTATCATCCTTAGCCGGAAAGCCATACCATCTACGGATGTGTAAGGCATTGACGACCTTAATCTTCTCTCTGAGGGCTTCTTCCTACATTTTATTCACCTGCGTACATTTTTAGTTGCGATTCTAACAGCTTATCAGTTTCGCTACTTCACGTCGGGTTTTCTTTATGAAAGCTTGTCGCGTTTCGCATCCGTGAAAGGACACCCAGCCCACTACTCCCACACGGACGTTCTCAGCAAGTCCTGTGCTATCGCTGGACGTATGAGATGGATTCTGGTGGCCTTGGAGCCAGTAGATCGTTGACGAAAGCACTTCCCTAGTCTCGACGACTCTACCGAAAAGAAGAGCGACGGGCGGTCCTTGGTGATCAATTCACCGGTGCAGCTAGCCACATCGGAATATTGCGGTCGCCGAGGGCGACGATGTTACCGTTGTTCGAATGTGTGACATCTATTACCCGGCTTCGGAGTCTCTCTCGTACTTGTTGAAGATGAATATCAGAGCCGTTGGCGTCGTCACAAAATGAGCAAGCTTGACCATATGTGCTTACACTGCCTTGAATGGGCTGACTGTTTGCAGTGAGCATAAGACCCGATATTCGGCTTATCCGATCATGAAGACCAAATTGATTGAAATGTAATTTTGACTGAGCTACCATATTTGACGCAAGTTTTCAATGTATTTCTTGGCCGAGCGTGCCCGCAGCGATGGCCTCATCCCAAGCACTAAATAGGTTCATCAGCATTTTGTCACTACTCGCTTTCTCGCGCCTCCACTCAGACGAACTTCGCACCTGAAAAGATCCCATGCTGGATCTCTCCATCCTCGCAACAAAAGAAGTGACAAAGCATTCACAGAAGCTGGCGAATGCGAGTCACTGCCAGCGTCAGCAGCAACCCTCTGGTCGCCGACAAGATATCTGTGCGATCCCAACGCCTGTTATAAGCCTCAACGATATCCTTCTAGTCCCACCCAAGACTGCATTTACATACCGCCCACTCTCAAAAGGATGATGACTGAGACTAACACGCACAGCCTGGGCCTGCTTGGTTACCTGCACGAGCTCAACCTTATAACATGCTGCAGGGACTGCCAGTAGCCACTAAAAGTAGGTGTTATCTCTAAGACCCGCGGGAGAGGCAAGCAGTCAATGTTTCGGCATATGATTATATTCGTAGAGGTCTATTCCCAAACACCGCTGTAGTGTATATATGCAAGGGACAAGTAAGTATGTAAGACAAAGCCAACTCAAGCAGCAACTCGAGACGAAACAAGGTATCGAAAGTATCAAAAAAATGCCCCCAAATGCGAAACCACAACGCCAGAAACCCTTTTCCAGATACAGTTTTATACAAGCCAGGCTAACTCAGCAACGTAAATGCAAAAGCGCACATGCAGCTAAGCATTATTCGCGCAAGAAAAGCTCGCACTGCTGGGGTTATCATGAAGAGCTTTCCCGGACACCCAAAGGCCAAGACCACACAGCGTGACACCAACAGAAATAGCAAAGAGATTCAGCAAAGTGAGCGCAATCTTCCTCGGCGACGAGAACCACAGACCCTTATTCATATACAACCAGAATATCCCACTGAAGCCGTACGTAAACCAGCTAGCAAAGAGCGCGGTAATCAAGCTGAGCAGGTTACTGAACACAGGAATTGCGGAGGAGATAATCCACGCCATGATCCACAAGGCGAGGGCAATACCGATCCACGATCCCGTAGCGATCCAGTCGCGCTTATGCATCCGGTCTGTTCCCTGGAAAATACGCAAGTAGACGTACTTGAACGCGACGTGACCGTTGATCACACCGGCGATGATAATAGTCGGCAGCGAGATGCCGTATGCGACTTTCGCGACCATCGGCGAGGCGGAACCCAGCGCTGGAGAGGTCACGCCGCTTCCGGCATACCGGTAGATCACTAGCGCGGCGGTGATATACAGGCCCATGTCGATACCTTGCAGGAGAAGAAGGGATTTTGTGAAGTCCTTCGGGTTCTTGAGTTCGGCCATTAGGCCGAAGAAGGCGGCGTGGCCGCAGAAGGCGAAGACGATGTTGCAGACTGCTGAGAAGCCGTGGAAGAGGTCTGTGTTGACGACTGCGACGACGTCTTGTCCGGGTTTTGTGATGCCGACGGCGACCATGACGATTATGACTGATGTCATGATGCTTACGAATGCTGGTGTTGGAAGGTTAGCGGATGGTTTGTCGGCGCGAAGGTGAGGATGGATGGAAACGCACAAACTATAGATAGCCATGACATCTTTTCGAGTGTGCGTGGTAATGAGCAGACGAAGGAGATGATCATGCCGACGATGCCGAAGACGATTGAGCAGGTGCCGTGGTTTGTGATGGTGTTCATGGCAACGGTGAAGGTCAACAGATGGCTGGCCATGATGAAGATGAAGAAGATGATCTGTGCAGCGCCGAGGACTTCTCGACCCCATTTTCCTGCTATCACTTCGCCGGCATCTGCCATCGTGGAGATGTGTGGATATTTCCATTTCATCTGTCCCATCACGTAGCCGGTGTACGTGGCCAGTGAACCCAGGAAGACCAAGACGAGGATCGCACTGATATAATTAGCTCCAATTTCTGCACTGTGAGTCAGAAGGTAAGCTTACGGAATCAATCCCAGACCTGCCACAGCGGCGGGCAGTGACAGCACGCCCAGTGATACTGTTTCGGCGACCATCACTATAGAATGTTAGATTGGAGGTTGATTTTGATATACTATCCATAGATAATCACATACGAAGACCACATTGCCTAAACAGGAAACAAGTCAGTCACAGAGCTATCGCAGTTTTCGAGCGATGTAAACATACCACCACTTGAGCACTTTGTACTTGACCTCAGCGAACTCCTCGTCGCCAAAGGCATCCTGCCTGACTTTGGGGACCTCGACAAACTTCTCCGGATCGGACTCCAAGTCGGCGGGATTGATATAGGGACTCTTCTCGTTGGAATCGACATCCAAACTAGCAGCTGAAGAGCTCATAGCGAAGATATCAAAACCAGAGTACACCCGAGAAGTAGATATCAGGTTGGAAATCGAACTTAAAAGCGGAGAACAAAAGCAAATCGCTTGCGACAACAGATTGAAAGAGATATAGAGATCTTAACGAAAGCGAAATAGTATTAAAAACTCGAATTGAACAAAAAAAGCACCCACCAAGTTAGTAAATTGAAGAATAAAGAATCCGCCACCCGAAACAGATGTGGATCTCCGACCTGCGGACCGAAACGACGAATCAGCTCGTCGGGACGTAATGGAAAGGCCGAAAAGGAGTTGGTCCGTTGGAGCCAAATGGGCAAATCTTGCTGGGCAAAACTGGGGAAAAGGAAAACTTCGCTCCGATGCCGGCCTCCTATATAGAGGTTGAAACCTCACTATTTTGCAGGAGTTCGAGTCTGGACTGAAGAAAATCTTTATTAAAGCTCTAAATGATTGAGGCGAATATTTCGGCCCGCGTGCGGATTTAGGGGAACTCTAACTCATGAGCTTATCTCTATCAGTCTAGCCTATTAGCGATGAACTTGCAGGATGTCGTGCTTGCATCTCTGCCCTAAAATCAGGAGTGGTTCGGATGCAGACCGGTCGGAGTTGGGTCGCTAGTTCCGGTTTCCAAGGTTCTTTTGATGAATTATATGACCTCATGTTATTTTCCGTGGATATAGCTACAGTTTTGAACTGGTTTTGTTATACGCTTTTCATCAACCATCAACCTAATCCGATTGTATAACGAAATGATGGTCTCGACGACACGATATCCCCCAAATCGTAGATGGCTATAACAATGTACAAGGCTGCTTTAATCTACGAGCTAGTAAAATGAGATCATGAAAGCACAATGTTTATTGTGTGAAGCTATAATCTGTAGAACTATACTATGGGTATGGTCTGTCCGTAGGCCAACGCGATGACAGGTCTTCTGTGGTTCGGCGTCGAGCCTGGAGCCAATCTATCAACCTCGTAAAGGGAGAAGCGGCCGCGTTCTGCTCAGCGGTCTATCACGTCGAGCATCCCCATTTTTAGTGAAGTCATTAACTCGGGGCCAGGTGCAGGGTACCCATATTCTTCAGTCCATGCTCACGAGTGAGGAGCCAAAGCGATAAGCGCATCGATGTAATTGGCGTTCTCCCACTCCAGGCCGTAGAATGAGTCTAGAATGCCCTCTATCGAGAAGTCGCCTTCGCGACAATTCGCCAGCATGAAGTGTGCGGCAACTGCCAGTCGTAAGCACCAATCTTTGGTCCAGTCTGCTTTTAAGGGGTAAGGCAGTCAATCTGTCGCGATGGACGTCCCGTTCCGTGTGAAATCGATCCGCTAGACGGCGGGGCGGAGCTCTGTGCATAGAAGTTTCGTGACGATATATACCCATTCATCCGGCAGTTTGACAAAGAATGGAGGCCAAACTGGTCCCTCCTCTGCCGGCCAGAGAACTTTGGACCAGACGGGGAATGTATTGAGCGTTATGTTATCGATATTGTCGGCGTCGATCGGTGGCATTCGAACAGGGACGTTTAGGAGCTGCCTAGTCACTCCGACCTGCGTTGCGACCGCAGCATTGTGATGGTAAGCGAGGATTGACTCGGCGATCTCGGAGATATCAGACCTGGATGGGTCGGCAGATGCCCTGCGACTCGGCGAAGGCATCTGACAGCTTCGAACCCTTCTTTTTCATGAGTGGCTTTTGCTTGTGCGGTATGATGACTAGGAATATGCCACTTGTTCAGGGGTCTTCGGTTGACGATTAATGCATGCACAGCTTTGAAAGTAATTTGGTATCTTACCTTAGTTGGGGTTGCCTTTATGGGGCGTTTGCCTCCTTAGTCCCAGGTCGAGCCTCGCGTTTCCAATCATCTCGTTACCTTGGCGATCTCGGAGGAAAAGGATTCTGAAGGGTATCTCGAACCTCCCACCGATAGTAGGATCCTGACCAGGCGATCGTGGTTTTTCGATCCACTTTTTTTGAAATGAGTGTGCAACAACAACTCTGTCCGGGTGGTCTTTCTTTCCTCTTGGTTGGACAATCAGAGACTTCTTGGTTTAGAGTTCCCCGCGCGGATAGTTATAGGTGTGTAGGTTGGAGAAGCCCTTCTGTCCAGCTTGCCTGGTATGGCGGCATAGGGCTTTCCTACTGGGAATTGCCATGTAAGAATGGTGTTCCAGACACCTTCCGGGCAATTTTGTTGATATGCTCGCAGTCGTCTCTAACTTCATTGCTGTATCCGCCGAGGACCACACGAAGTTGGTCGGCTGGACCGACCCATTTTTTCTTGGTCGGCCGTGTTCCCATGTAGGAGACCGACGACGACTGCGAGCATATCAACAAAATTGCCCGGAGGGCGGAGGCACAACGCATTCTACATGACGGTCAATAACTAGTCACATACCTTTCCCTCCCACAATAATGAACTCTCCAGTTGGCTCAGTAAACACGTTCACTTGAATCCCACTAGGGTGTATCTCGGTTCGGAGCTTTTCCAGTGGCAGTACGCTTTTGGTCCGTTGCAAACGCCCGCAGTAACACCAGTATAACGGCCTTTCTTCACACAATAACTTCCTCCCTTGAGTGAGCCGAATTCGTCCAGAACATGTTGGTCCGGAAGAACCGCAGCAACTTGGGGGGGGGGCGTGAAATGGTATGGCAGATATTCATCAGGGACTGCAAACATGCGGTTTTGCTTGAAGCATTGCTTCTCAGCCTCTTCGGAGAGTTGAACAAAAGCCCAGTGTATAACTTGGGCATCACGAACTTGCTTTCCGAACACAAACATCGGTTCTCCCAAGACGTGTGACATTCTGCCAACCGTTGCACGCTGAGACAACAGACTCGCAATTTGACCGTCGACTGCTGCGATCATTCTCATAACCCTAGGATGTGGTGTTGCTCCAAGGAGCTCTCGTGCTTGCACTTTAGTACTGGGTTTGCGCGGAGTACGAAGCCCTGATGGTCGAGATGTCCACCCGCCTCGAACAGAGACAAGACTGGGCGAAGTACGCTCTACCTGAGGCTCTGGATAAAGCCTGTCTTCCGCAAGGCAAATATGATGCTGTCGACAGACCGCGCCTGAATTGCTGTTCAATACCACGACTTCCTGCAGGAACTCATTCGGATCCTTCCTACCATACACATCGTGCAACGTGTATTCCAGGGATTGAAACTCCTAAGAGCGTCCCCTGTAAGCACTCGGAATCGTTCCAGGAGGTCGTCGTACCAATCCTCCATGTTCTCGGTCGTCCGCAATTTCTGCGTTGGACGGCGTCCGTCTCATTTTCGTACCAGACAGCATATAAAACACTCTCGGGTCCAGCCCGGGGGATCCGACAGATCGAGGCTGCCTGGTCGGTCTGGCCGGGTGATACACTGGCCTGCGGCGGCCCACCGGCCCCGTAGAGCCCTTTGATCAGGGGGTGGAAGCTGCGGTCGTGGTCTAACTGGGTGGTTTGGCTATACCGCAACTCCACGGTCGGGATGACCAATGGGGGAATGTCCGCTTCTGACACTTCGCCTCCCAAATGACTATTGGTCTCAAGCTCCTTATTCAGTCCATACCAAAAGTGTGTAGTCCGTTGCCCTTAAGGACCCGCTGCTTTCCTTTCCATGGGAATGGGTACCATTTCAACCGGGTCTCCACTTGAACAAACAGTCCGCGAGCTCTCTCTGGTCGCTTTGCTCAAAAACCTTTGAGAAATGGCGTGAGCATCGAATCTCTCTGATGAAATATCTCGAGCACTACAGCCTGTATACGTGCCAAATCGAATGAGGATCGCAGATTGTAGGTCGCCGTTCTGGATAGACGTCACCGTCGAATTGAGACCTGACAGCCGTTTGACATAGCATTGCTTGCCGGCTGCGATGTTTTCACGGATAATAAGACATCTGATGGCGACGAAATCGGTTTCCTTTGTCGCCTAACTGGATGTGGCAAGCCGGAGTATTCTGATCGGGTCGCGACGCGGATCTACAGTACCGGACGGGTCTGCGTTTGGGAAAGGCTTGAGATTGTAGAAGAGCGCAGGCAGGTGACGGAGGCGCGGGGAAAAGAGACCACACAACATCCTCAGCAGTGCCAAATGACCCGTTGACTACCCCGCGTTCTGTCTACAGGTTCTCCAGGACAGTTGCCGGGCCTTTGTCAGGTATGGTGGTCTCGCTCGCTAGCAGCTGATTTCACAGATCTCTTTCGGGAAATGGGGCCAACCAGAGTCAACCCCATAGACACGGGATGAACTAGGCCCATTTGGCTGAAAGTAAAGATCTCCACAACGAGGCATATTCGGCTCAGGAGGGCCACGTCTGGGTACGCACTGGTTAGCAAGTGGTACCCGAAGACGGAACGCAGGCCGCGAGAAGGTTGTACAAATGTGCGGTGATTGAAACTGGCACAATCGACCGGAAACGCCAGGTGAACATGTCGGAGGATTGTCCACAGGGAGTTTTTGAGCGACACACGTGCGTTCTTGTCGTCAATTGCCATCTCCAGGTGCATGCGATTCGCAGACAGCTGGATGTAAGTAGGATTTGTTAGCTAGTTCAACCAGGAGCAAAGAGTACTCACCAGTGCTGGAATCTGTGACGAAGTCGTAATTGCGGCGACCTCGATATAAGGGCGACTAACTTTGACTTCGGGACATGATCGGGGCGAGGAGTGCAAGCGGCTATATAATAGTACTAAGAGTGATCTGAGCTAGTGGTGTTCTCGGCGGTCTAGTAGTAGTATGTTGGTAATTAGTTGGTATGACTAGCTGGAACATATACTCACCTTAGTACCACTATACAAGTACATATGTTGATTATAAACGAGACTATGAGCTGTAGCTTAGCAATGAGTTAACTGGCTAGGACTCGATACTCACCTGAAAGAAGCAGATGGTTTGGGTTCAACGCTTAACTGAGGGGCGGCGAGGAAGGAAGGAAGGTGAAGTGAAGTGAAGTGAAGCTTGTAGTTTAAGTAATAAAAAGATGATAGCAGCAAAGAGGGGGACGACCACAGACAAAAAACAAGAAAAAATAGACCTATATATGCTGCATGTTGTGTCATAGTGATATTCGTGAGTGACGAGTGACGAGCAAGGAGCGAACAGTCCTCAATTGCCAGGTGCGCCACATATCCACCTCACGTAGTTTAGCGACGAGGCAAATGAGATCTAAGACAAGTGATATGGCAAGTGAAATCTAAGGCAAGTGATATAAAAGAAAAGTGACATATAAGGAAAAGGAACATATAAGGAGAATAGGAAAAGTGAGGAGATGGTAGTAGGGAAAAGTTATCTACGTAGTGGGAAGGTGTTCAATAAAGGCAGGAGAACGTTGTCATAGACATCTTTAATATAGCATGTAGTGGGCTAGGAACAAAGAATTATAACTGCCGTCAAAGGGGAGTGAGGTGTCCTTAGAAGCTCACGGTTGTCTTATAAGAATTTCAGTCTCACACCTCACGTTCCCTTCTCACCAGTGCACCAATCCTGGGCAACTTCCCATTTTTCTTTATCCTAACCCACTCATATGGCTTTCAATAAGCTGTCATTTAAGTTCCAACACCATAGCATCTGTTTCATGTCTCCTTCCTCACTCTCCTTACCGAGCTTGCCGTTCAAGATTCCCGAGAGGGTGAATTGGAAAAAGACAGCTCCCCTTACTTTGAAAACTGCCCTGCAAAGGGCAGTAATGCGAGGGGAAATCACTACGAAAAGTGCCAAATAGTGAGGATCACCCTCCTCCCCCGACGGCGAGTATTTCGAGGCACTTATGAAGACCTCGAAGAGAAGAACGAGTTCCGAAGCGACTGTTCCACGCCGAGGAAACAATAAAGATGCTCCGAAAGCATAGGCGGGCTTCCGGACGATGCATTCGAAGCCATCGGGTCGTCATCTTTCAGTCTCATCTACAATTCTTCCTGCTTTGAAATCAACATCTATCAGATACGATCTCATCGGCAATGTCGTTCTCCTTCGAAGCATCCTATTCCTCAGTACCCCAGAAAATGGAAAAGCACGCGCAGAAACGCTGGAAGTCCTGGACTGACAGATTTGACCCGGCGTCTAAGATGATTTGAGAGCTCTTTATCTGCATGAGAGTGCTCTGGCCAAAGTTTAAACCGGCCAGGGACTTCCCCAAAAGTTTTGATGATAGGGCGGATCTCCAAGACCATGGCAGACTTCCCCGAGTTCGACGTATCCCTCGCCCGTATTAAAGAACGCAACATCACGTTAAATGACCGAGCAATGGGTGCCTTAGCTAGTCACACAGTCGCAGCGTAATATTTCAACGGATTGCAAAGCCTTAGGCCTTGAGTCCGATTCCTCTGTCATCCGACGTTCTGCTCGCATATAGCACCAACCTTGTCCCTCCGCAGAAAAAACTAGCAGCTCCGCAAGCGCCAGCGGAACAAGCGATGCTCCATCGGCCGGCGGTATTTTAGCTGCAACCCCGGTGCAGGCTATCCTCGGGTCTCGGGCGCTAGAGATCGAATTTTTGTACGTCGTTGGGAGGGACAAGAAGATGGGGAGGGCAACTTCGTTCTAACGCCAGCGGATATGAACTAGCTTGCTAACCATGTCTGGGGACAGTAAGGGGGAGCTGCCGATTCTGATATTCCATTCAGACGAACCAAAGATGAGCAGCTTGTAAATGACGCTCTTTTGCTGTTCCTGCGGGCTCTGACGGTCCATCTAGCTGGTATGCGGTGCAAATAGTCCTCGATTCGCTCTCCGTTCATGAAGGCATCCTTTGGGGATAACACAATAGAAGAACAGAACCTTCCTATTGAGGTGGTGAAATACCTGTGTTTCACGAATATCCCACCAGCCATTGCAGAAAAGGTTATTTCGAGCTGGGATCTCAAAGACCGGCTACACCAAGAAGTCATGTCCAAGCATCGGAACAGCATTACCATCGCATATTACGTGACGCTGCGCAACCCATTCACGAACAGGACTACACTACGAATTAAATACTCTTTATCACCTTGTACGCTGGGGACATGGCAAGAAGGATTGCGGTTCTACATCCACCGCTACGACAAGCAGCACCTAAATGAGGGAAGACAAAGGGCATAAGAGTGCCATTGATGTCGTTGGCACTCGTGCTTATCCTTACAGGAAGAGCTAGGGAGGTAGTGCAAGACTTTGAAAAAGCCATCGAAAAGATGCCAGCAAAGCTACAAATAAAGATAACCGAGACAAATGCACGGCAGATGTGTTTGTTCGAATGACCTGGGAAGGATATGCCAGGCTGCTGTTGGACGGGTTCCTATGCCTGACACCATTCCTCCGTCGATTCATCCCAGGAAAACCTGAACGCGTCATAGTCATGAAGAGTGCTTGCCTCGAGAGGCCACCTATCGATCTAGAGCCACTCTACAAGCGTCTGAGACCACGAAGCAGCTCGAATTCGATCACTTTGTCTGCCGAAAGCATAAAAGATTGTAGCAGTTCTCAATACTGGTTCGCTACGCTTTGGGAGGTTGTCGTAGCTGTTGCAGAGGTGATACAAGACCTCGTTGCAGGCTTTGATAGCTTTCTGAAAGGAGACTGCCCTCACCATCATCTAGCTGGGATTCGTGTCCCTCGGGCGAGTTAATGTCGGATCGGTCCCATATCGTAATAATCTCGCTAGCACTTTTCTCAATTTTAGGAAGTCACAGACGCCTATGGTCTGTGGGTTTCCGCCCGTGTCCCGCCGGTAAATCCTGACGACCGCAATCTCGATTTGCCTGGGGACGAGCCTTATCATGAAGGTTTCTTCTCGTCCCATCTCGTCCAGTCAGAGTCAGTATCCACGTGGCGCGGGCCTGTTGCCGTCAGTTGCATACAGAGTTCCACGGTTATCCATGTTGTGTACTGACATGACATATTTCCAAGCTCCGGTGCCAAAATGCCTTATCGAGTCTCTGTTAAAGAGGCTACTGAGTAACTCTCCCAAGTAGACCTCCGTAGCTCTGCGTCCTTTCCTTACGCGAGGTCGTTTCCATGAGCAACTATGCTCCTAGAAAATTCATCACGTACCCATGGACGCCCTTCCCTATGGATTTTCATGGATACAAACAGAACCCCCGACACTTGCTCCCCCGAGCAGCTCTATTGGGAAGTCCTCTCCCCCATTTCCTTTCGCTAACATTTTATAGAATGCCGTGCAGTGACGCTGTCCTTCTCTTGGTCCTTGCGCACGTCACGGCTGTCATTGCGATAGTCCATGGGTGGCGGGCTCTGTACCGTTGGGGTATGCGTGGTTGGAGCTGGTTCTGCGCTCGCCATGACCACAATGCTGGAGCACCAATATCATCGACTTAAATCTTCTTTCGCGCGATATCCATGAGGAAAGCGTGCAATGCGATAACGAGGCCACGGTTCATGGCCGTATTCCACAGTCAGTTGGCGGCTCTCCGCGTGGTCTGCCAGCAGGCCATGGACGAGCATGTATCGCCTCAAAAATAACCGTAAGTGGCCAGTATCCCTTACATATGCTAGCATGTAGTTCCACTAACAGGAAATTGCACTATAGGACCATGTCCACGACAGAAAATCTCCCATTTTGGGTTAGAGGCCAAGAAGAATGAATGGCGATTATGGAACTTCCATATTTAAGGAAACAGAAAACTGACGGAGCTGACATTGATGGTAGTCGATAATTATGCATGGCTCTTGAGCTCCAATTAGCTCAATTATTACTTCGACTGGAAAAGTGACGGCTCCTTCAACATCCCCCACAGCGAAAGCAGGACAACCCATAATCTTGCCCTTATTTCCCATCTCTCCTTTTTTTGGCCTTTTGGTGTTTTCTTTTGACCTCACAAACGTGCGCGCCGCGTGTGGCTGAACTACATTTGCCAAATTGGGGTTGAACAAAGTATCTTCCAATGACAGCTGCACGCCCAAAGCGCAAGTACCAGAAACGCTTTCAGCACCCCGAGTCAGAATCATATGAGGAAACTGAGGTGCCTTTGTCTAGAAAAAATGCAGGTGACAATGTTCCATGCAGGGAGTTATCCAAGTAGGCTAAATATTTCTTATTTAGGAAATCCGTCTATCTGTAGGGAATCTTTAATATAGCGCAGAACGATACTCTAACTATGTAGTTATCATATACCTCGATCTTTAAGTCATAGTAGAGTGAATTGTCCTACCATTTGGGCATGTATCTACAATCAGGCTTCCTTCCTCTCCAAACCCATTATCTAGCCATGCTTCAGTGACCTACATTATCGAGAAGCCGGAGCAAAGTATCGATCTTAAGACAAATACACCATCTTAGAAGAAGGTCCCCCACCGCTGACAGGAAGCTAGGCATTTCTAGTCTCAAAACAGATATCCCGATACGGTTGAGTGGCGCGAACCCGTGAACTAGAACGGACAAACTCATGACAGACCAAACCAATACAGTCTGGACTTGCGTTGGGAATACACAGTACAAATAATCTCACTGCTAGGGCAGTGAAGGATTATCTCTGCGGCTGTGTAGACACTATCTTTGAATGGCCGTATGCAAGTTTATGCATCGTTGACACCAACGGCGGTAGGAATATCCCTCCCTGCATACAACATGCATGGATATGTGCTTACTTGGTAATTCCAATTTCACGATAATAACTTCTATTCCATCATTGGGATTGACCATGGAATAGCTAGTTTATCTGTACAAAAATAATAATAAAATAGGGGCCTCAGCCAGCCCTGGAATGAATCCCATCCACCAACCCAACACCAACGCCAGCGGACTTTCCAGTCCAGAACAAGAACAAAAGCAAAGTGACACGCAGAACACCATGCTAGTAAAAATGCTATCATACAGAAAACCCACCAACCATTCATATTTCATGCACAATTGTTGTAAACCCATATCAACCCCCCAGACTTCGTCGCTTAAGTCTCCGCCTTTTGCGCTGCGACTGCTGAATGGAATCATCATTCAGAATATCCGGCGGCAGCTCAAATTCCTGCTCTGCCTGGTCAGGGACCGGATATCCGAATGCGAGAGTTGAGCGGGACCCGCCGCGGCGGATGCCTTTTGTTGCGGCAATGGCTGCCTCGCGCACGTGTCGTTGTCGGAAGAAGGATGTGAATGGGCCTTCTCGCGGGGCGGGGTTCCAGAAGTGGGCGAGGGAGGCTTGTTGGAGGGGTCGTGGTGGAGGCTTTTGGGTTGGAGTTGGGGCTGCAGGTTGTGGTTGAGGCTTTTTGCGTTTGGGGCTGGGTCTTGGTTCGGTGTCGTTGGTGTTGGTGATGGTAATGTTTGTGTTAGGGACGGGTCTGGAGATAGACTTCCGAGCAGCTGTCTTACGCGGTTTAGCAGCGCTTGCGGAGCGGGCTTCTTGATGAAGCTGACGCGCAGCCAAGGCGTCGACGTCGCTTGGGTCTAGGTCTGGGTCTGCATCTACGTCCGGCGTGCTGTGTGAATCAGTCCCCGGTGCCGGGGAGCTGTCCACGTCTTCCGCAGGACGGGATCGTTTGCGCGAGTCTTGTCGGGACGGAACATTGGGTGCTGCCTCTGTGCCCGGCACTAGGTGTGCTTTTTCCTTTTCTAGCTTGCGGCGACGCTCTTCGTCTTTCCATGCTTGGAACTTGTTAACCAGAGTGACTAGCTCTTGGATTAGGATATCGCGCTTCGGCTCGTAGAGCTTCTTGTCGCTTTCGTGGACTCCCGTCAGGCCCATCATGCGTAGCCAGTCGTGGCCGCGTAGCTCGTCCAGGAGGCGCTCTAGGACTTGCTGTTCGTGTTGGGCGCGGTTGCGCTCGATGTTGCGGAGTTGTTTCTCTTGTCGTTCGAACTTGCGGTGCGCGCGGAAATAGGTCTCTTCGCTCAGCGGGTCGATTGCGGGTATGTTCGATGCGGGCTTGGGGAGGGTGATCTTTTCACAGTCGTGGAGCTTTAGTAGCGGGTTGCCGAATGGTGTAGGGTCGGGGTTGGAGCAGAAAGGGAGTGGTCGCGATAGATCGTCCACGAGAGTGATGGTTGTTTTGGCGGCGAGGAACTCTATAATATTTAATGTCAGCTATGCGCTCAATCCCTTCCCAGGGACGAACAACCTACCAGGTTCAGGGACATCGAGGCTGATAATCTGTTCATAGTTGTGGAAATACTGCGCAAGCTCGCTCTTGCACCGTGACCCGGTATCGGTCGAACGCAACGACCGTCTCCCCGACCGTGTGTCTACCGATGTAGGCTGTTCGCCGCCAGCACCCTCCTCCTTGATCGCATTCTCGTCGGCGTCGGCCAGCGATCGATTGTCATTGCGACGAGTCTTGCGGGTCACGGGCGAAACGGGTGGTTTGACATTCGCGTCCACATTCGCCGGGGTAACGGTGCGCTGCTTCGCGACTGAAGGCGCTGGAGAGATCGTGTCTAATGGGTCTGGCGACTCATGAAAGCCGCGCAACAAATCCGCGCCGGAGGGGGTACCTTGGTCACGGCGGGCGCGTGGGGTCTTAAAGATCCCATTTCCGTTTGTACGTGTCGCCGAAGTCCCCAATTGCCCGACGGAGGAAGCGACTGTGTCAACGGACGAAGAGGAGTCGCGGCGAGTGAGATTGGAGGTGCGCGGGCGCGAGGGTTTCAACAAGTTGGGACGAGACTTTTCGGTAGGATCCTTGTCAAGACAATCGGGAGAGCTCTTGCGGTCGGAGTCGTTTTCTATGCGCGGTTTCTTTGTCGGCCGTGCTAGACCGTCGGCGGGTTCTTCAGGCGCCTGTCGCACAGAGCGGAGTGAGGACCGCGACAGGGGGGCCATTGTTGAAGGAGATCAGTTCATTGTGTGGGTGGATTGGATTCCCCAGGTTTTACAGGGACTTGGGGATGAGATCGCAGAGGAGTTCTTGGCGGATGCCGATGGAGGTTAAGGTGGTGAACTCTGCAAGGCATCAGATATCTATTGTTATTTTTCTATTCATTCACAATGCTATGTGTTCTAGTTCTATTGTTCTGTTCAGAATTAATATAACTCCTATTCAGAGACATTCATATAGGCAACCTACGATATAGGTGAACCCTCACTCTACTATGCTTCTACAGGTAATTCTGCATGATTCCCTTTGTTAAGTCAAATGAAACAAGAACATCCAAAATATTCTTAATATCCCAAATATCCCAGATATCTCGGAAAAGGACATACCCCCACGGTCCGAAGTGTGGGGGACGGCAATTCAACCATTGCCAGGTCGGAATTCCAATTAATTCCTGTAGGTGAGGATGCTGGAGCCTAGAGACTTCATTGGATATCTGACAGTATACCGGGTAATAGACAGTAACATCTGTGCAGTAATAGACCATATAGCTCCAGATTCAGTATATCAGATAGCACAAGACTTGACGCAAGGAGATCTCTCTTGGGCAAGAAAGCGAGTCATCATACTCACACGAAGGAAATAAGTATAGCAATAGTACACATCTTATACATACATATGTAGTATACCACCCTGGCCACCCATAATATACCTCGGTGAGTCAACCCCGCATAAGGCGTGGGGGGAAGAGGGGATGATGTCCGAATGAAACCAAAAAACACCAAATGCTTCTCCCACGCGTAGACTTTTGGAATGCAAAATCATTCGGTTGAATCAGATCTCAGTGGGGTGGACGTGGGGGGAATGCCTAGCTAAATACCTGTAAGTCCGCCAGTATTCATCCCCCTCATTTACCCTCCGGTGACATTTGGTATGAAAAGAAGGAATCCAAGAAACTTACAGGCCCTAACAGACCGATAGATTGAACTCCCCTCCTCCAATATGACCAACGGAACCAAGCGAAATTCCCTCCCCCACGGTGTCTACGTCCCCACCGTAGCATTCTTCAAGCCCGACGAAGAAGTCGATCTCGCAACAGTCGAGAAGCACGCCGCCTATCTCGCCCGTAGCGGGGTAACTGGCCTAGTAACCCAGGGTAGCAATGGCGAAGCCGTCCACCTAGACCGCGAAGAGCGCAAGGCCATCACAGCCGCCACTCGCCGCGCCGTCGACGCAGCCGGCTACAGGAGCCTGCCGGTGATTGCCGGCTGTGGCGCCGCCTCAACCCGTGAGACCATCCAGTTCTGCCAGGACTCCGGTGCAGTAGGCGCCGACGCTGTCCTCGTGCTCCCACCCAGCTACTACAAGTCACTCGTGAGCACCGAGTCCATGCACGCTCACTTCCGGGCTGTGGCCGATGCCTCGCCTGTCCCTGTCCTCATCTACAATTTCCCCGCCGTGCAGTCCGGCCTCGATCTCAGTTCAGATGATATCTTGACTCTTGCAGAACACCCCAATATCATCGGTTGCAAGTTCACGTGCGGTAACACGGGTAAGTTGGCTCGTGTTGCGGCGGCGAAGCCTGATTTCTTGACTTTTGGTGGCTCGGCCGATTTCACGCTGCAGACGCTTGTTGTTGGTGGGGCGGGGATTATTGGTGGCGTGGCTAATATGATTCCTCGCTCGTGTGTGCGTCTTATGGAGTTGTATCGTGCTGGGAAGGTTCAGGAGGCGCAGAAGCTGCAGGCTGTTGTTGCGCGCGCCGACTGGGCTGCTATCCATGGTGGCTTTATCGCTGTTAAGACTGGCCTGCAAGCCTACCACGGTTACGGTGGTCTTCCTCGGCGGCCTTGTGTCGTGCCTTCTGCTAAGGAGGCGGCAGCCATCCAGGAGGAGTTCCGGGAAGGAATGGAGTTGGAGAAGTCGTTGGAGTCGGCCTAATGGATATGAAGTAGATTAAATCATGATACCTGAGATCCCATGTGGAGATTTCTGTTCCTTTCAAGGCGTCTTCCGGGTGTTTCAGATTGCTTCATAGATCGACACCAGTGTGACTGTGTCATTTGCCTGTTGATCCGCAGGTCCCCCTCTTTTAATATGTGCTGTTATATGGAAGTTGAAGTTGCATGTAGAGGTTGCACTTCCTCTTTAAATTCGTTTAATCATTTGAAGGTGAGTTCTAAGGTTTATTAGCTTTTTTCGCAGATATGCAATGTAACAAGGGAGCTGTTTGTTTTTTCCCGAACTTCCCCAGGTTGCATCAAGGGCCATTCCCCATTCCGATATGAGATCGGCAATGCAGATCAACATAAATAGTCCTAGCTATCTCCTAGCCACAGTTTCTCTATTTCTCATACTCACTCACCTCATCAACATGAAATTCGCCTCTGTCTTGGCTGCGCTCGGGGCCCTGACGGCTGCATCCGCCGTCCAGGTAAATCCACTTCCCGCCCCCCGTAACATCACCTGGGGATCCTCCGGTCCAATCCAAGTCAATGACTTGAATCTGAACGGTCGTCACTCTCCTTTGGTCACTCAAGCTTGGGAGCGAGCATGGGAAAGCATCACCACTCTGCAATGGGTCCCTGCCGCTGTTGAATCTCCTATCGCCTCCTATCCAGCCTTCCCGTCCTCAACCCCTGTCTCCACCCCTGCCTCCAAGGCCAAACGCGCGCCCTCCGCAATCCAAAACGTCGATGTCCATGTGGTGGACAATGATGCCGATCTCCAACACGGCGTGGATGAATCCTATACCCTGGGTGTGGCCAATGGCGGCATCAAGATCAATGCTCAGACGGTCTGGGGTGTGTTGCACGCCTTCACCACCCTGCAACAGATTATCATCTCGGATGGCAAGGGCGGTTTGATCATTGAACAGCCCGTCAAGATCAAAGACGCCCCGTTGTACCCTCACCGCGGTATCATGATGGACACAGGTCGCAACTTCATCACCGTTCGCAAGATCTTCGAGCAGGTCGACGGTATGGCCCTGTCCAAGCTCAATGTTCTCCACTGGCACTTGGACGATTCTCAGTCGTGGCCCATGCAGATGAGCTCCTACCCTGAGATGACCAAAGATGCCTACTCGCCTCGCGAAATCTACACCGAGCACGACATGCGCCGTGTGATTGCCTACGCCCGCGCGCGAGGTGTCCGCGTTATCCCCGAGGTCGATATGCCCGGCCACTCCGCCTCGGGCTGGCAACAGGTCGACCCGGAGATTGTGGCATGTACCAACTCCTGGTGGTCGAACGACGTGTGGGCGGAGCACACCGCGGTCCAGCCAAACCCCGGCCAGCTCGATATTATCTATCCCAAGACCTATGAAGTTGTCAACAATGTCTACCAAGAATTGTCTCGCATCTTTAGCGACAACTTCTTCCACGTTGGTGCTGACGAGATCCAGCCCAATTGTTATAACTTCAGCACCCATATCACCCAGTGGTTTGCCGAGGATCCCTCGCGCACCTACAACGACCTTGCTCAGTACTGGGTTGACCACTCCATGCCTATCTTCCGTAGTGTCGGTGACCACCGTCGCCTCATGATGTGGGAGGATATAACCATCGCGACTGAAAAGGCCCACGACGTGCCCAAAGACGTCATCATGCAGACCTGGAACAGCGGCGATGGTAACATCAAGAAGCTCACCTCGGCCGGCTACGACGTCGTTGTTTCAACCTCCGATTTCCTCTACCTCGACTGCGGCCGTGGTGGCTCTGTCACCAACGATCCCCGCTACAACGTGCAGAGCAACACTGCTGGTGGCGTAAACTTCAACTACGGCGGCGACGGTGGCTCCTGGTGCGCCCCCTACAAGACCTGGCAGCGTATCTACGACTACGATTTCCTCACGAATCTCACTGCCTCCGAAGCGAAGCACATTATCGGCGCCGAGGCTCCTTTGTGGTCGGAGCAGATCGACGATGTGACCATCTCCAGCGCGTTCTGGCCTCGCGCTGCTGCTCTGGGTGAGCTTGTCTGGTCTGGTAACCGTGATGCTGTGGGTAGAAAACGTACCAACAACCTCACTCAGCGTATTCTGAACTTCCGTGAATACCTCGTTGCCAATGGTGTGATGGCTACTGCTCTTGTGCCGAAGTATTGTCTGCAGCACCCTCATGCTTGCGACCTTTATAAAAACCAAACTGTAATGTCTTGATTGTGGTTTGAGCTGGACTTTTAGTGAACTTCATGCCTGTCTACTCGTCTGTATATACTTAGTCTGTCTTCGATACCCATTACTATTGGAATTTCTTCCAGGCTACATGTCCCTGATCAGTATACCATTTCATGTCCACATTGAATCTGCAACAGTAATACCTAATCCGAAATCATCAACAACCTACCTACACCAACCACCAACGCCTCCCATATATGTATCAACTCCATACCCAATCCCAATCCCAAGCAGGCACAAACCCCCCAGCCAAAATCAAAATCAGAACCCGACGCCAACCCTTCCCTCTTCCTCTCCATATATCCATACCCATCACCCAATCCAAATCCTTAATCTAAACCCGCCGATAACCCCAGAACCAAACTTAACCAAACCAAAACATCACAAGACCGTCCGAACAACCAAAATCCCCACAGACCCTCCCGCCTTCGCAGCCCGCCCAGTCCACCTCCACAACAAACTAAACCCCCAAAGATCGAAACTGCCGTGCAACCCTCTGTCTTGGAACTCTCCCTTCGGTCCCGTACCGGACTCTAGATGGGCTTCGGGACGGGCTTGCTGTATGCACCATGCATGTAGCACGGAGTACTCACACTACACATGTAGCAGTAGGAGATCTATGTACTATGTACGCATGTTCGAGTATACAGTACGTAGTGTTGCATGCAGGTCGGATTGATATTGCATGATGGTATTAGCATTAGCATGTACGGAGTACCTGCGGTATGTATCGATATTACTTCCGTACATAGAACGTGTAAAATTAGACATGCATTATATGTACATCTACATGTAGATACAAGGTAGATATGCTAGTGTATTTGTTTGTGTGTATAATGTAGTGCTATACCGCATCCTCGGAGTAAACCAGCCCCATTTAAACATCCATGCTCGATCAAAACTCGAAACCAGTCTACGGACTCAGACCGGGCTGAGCTGGGGGTTGCTCACGTGTACATGCATAGGGGACATATGTCGCACAGGTGGATGACAAATTGACGAATTGAGGAGAAACACGCGAGTGGTTGGATGTTAATTCTCGTTGTGTTTATCTTTATTCTGGCTGGTGTTTGTCATACACGTGGAGACTTGTGGCAATATATCACTGGCGAGGTCCTTGTTTGATTTATATGTTTGAGATGGGGATGGTAAATGGGGTATTCTAAGAAGAATGCATGTTCTGGTTTACACATTCCCTTTCCCTGGGATTGGGATTTGGATTTGGATTTGGATTTTTCTTCTTTTCACCCTGTATCGATGTACTTTCTTCCCGAGGAGGTATTCGGGCACACCCTTTCTACATATCATGTGTCCATACAAATAAGTACCGACGCTTCCATTTCCGGTTCGCTGTGCGAGTAGATCGGGAACTGATCTCGCATATTTCGTACGGAGGGGAGTACAAACACGCGGTAGTTCTGCGTAACCAGGTGTTTATATTATTGGATTAGGTATTGGTGTTGTGGTGGTGTTCGGCTAATATGGACGGTTTGGGGAAGTAAGCTTCTATCCTGGGAATAGGTGCTTGGTTTGGTTTAGCCTAGTACTATATTTCCCAGGCTGTGCGGTATTTTGAAAATAGGTAAGTGTATTCCTGCCTTTGACTTTGGTTTATGGTTTACGTTTCCCCGGCGTTTGGAGGGTGGAATTGGTTTCTGTATCACAGTCGTGTTTCAACGGGGATCGGGGTCCTTTTCCTATTATATTCTAGGCTTATGTTTCATGCGGTGGTGCGGGTTCGTATAATGCATGTCTGGTATATCATATGGTCTAGTGGCTAGGACGTTGAGACGGGGCTTAGTTTGAGGTTACCCCATTGCAAAGTATATAAACCGAAATAGTCGAAAATATATATTCACATCCCAAAAAATAAATTCATTCGTCGAAGGGCATTACAAATTACCAATAGGTCTTAATCTTACTCTGACTCTTATCTCATCTTGCCTTGTTATTCGTTACACAGCATTAACCCCAAGAACCAGGTATAGTCTAACTGCGGCGTGGACCACGACCAAATAGAAGGTCTCGTGTTGGTTAGGCTAGCAGATCTGGAACTGTATTCTCGACGGGACTGCGGAGAATTTGCGGCATTTTGTGTCTACATGGTCATCCCCTGGTGTGTGTGCGTGTTTCATGATATATCCTGGTCGATTCTGACGTGCGTATGTATGTATCGCTGGTAAGGCTCGTGGGGGCTGTGTCGATTTGCATGGAAGCCCTTCTAGAAGCCAACCTTGTCGTTGGACGTACATGTGTTCTAGACATGTCCATATCGTCGGGTTTCAGCGAATGGTATCTCGCAACTTCGAGTCTGGATATGTCGCGGACGTGTTCGAGATACCAAATCGGGACGCCGACACAAGATAAACCCAACGTGAAGATAGAGACCTATTCCATACTATGCACTAATTCTTTGATCCTCGATAGTTATGCAATGCTTGCCACGAGCCGGAAGAGCATGGGTGATGTTTGTGGGCTGCCCAGGTATACGTCGTATAAAACCAGACATAAGCAGCGGACCGAGCTCAGACCGTGAAGATCCCCCAGAAACCAACCCACGCCTTATACTCATAGTAATGTACCTGCTCGACATACGCCACAAGTCTCGATTCCAGGGTTATCATAGGGGTGCCCGACCACGTATACACCCCCCCTCCTACCAGCCACTCTACCGGGCGAAAGGAAAGCGTCAGACCCTGCAGCGCCATCACCCCAGGTGCATCTGCATCTGCCGAGCTATCTGATCGCTGAACTATAGAACCTAATCACAACCAAAACCTGATCAACAGCATACGATGTACCCGGGTGGTAGGTCTACCCTTAGCAGACCACCCACTAGAGGAATTCGTCCCACCACACCCACCTTCCGCGTGCACTGTCCTACGCGCCCAGACAAATTCCACCTGGGTTTCTGTCTGTCCCTCTTTTCCTCCCTCAGCGATGCAGATGCAAATGCAGATGCGTATGCACACGCGGGCGCAGACGCAAAATGCAAAGGTACAGGCTCGAGATAATTTTCCTACCAGTTGCATCGGAGCGCCCGACTTCCACGTCGAATCGAAAAATAATTGTGGGCATCTTTATGCCGTGTTACCCGACGTCATGGCTCGTGAAGGAAAGGTATTGTAACACCACCTCAATGAGTGGAGTGGGGGTTCGTTGCGTCATCTCGGGGAGAGCGAAAGGGCTCCCCCATAGGCTGAGAAGAGTGGCTAGTGAGGTGGAGGTTAGTGTGGCTGTGGATTGATTTTTTCCGTCTTTTGGCTTCTTTCTGCGTCTTTCGCTGTGGCACAGTCGGCACGGTCGCAAGTTTGGTAATGTAAACGTGTAAAGACATGTAAACGCACAATTGGAAAAAGTGCACTTTTCAAGTGGAGATGTGATCCACATAATAATTGTCGCTAGTGAGTGTCCCGCATTGGTATGCGATATCTACAATAGGAAAGAAGGCGAGAGTACGGAGGACATCTATAGTCACAAATCCTTCGGATCGGCATGCCAAGTCAGATCAAAGTGACAGATAAAAATGGTGGATGTGTGATATATCCAACATATCCAATCAAAAGATACCCCTATTCGGATTTGGGATGTGTATACGAATTGACACAATCTAGTTCCCGACTTCCCGTGCAGTGTTGTCGATCATTAGGGACGGAGAGGGAAATATCACAATTGATTTGATGATGAATAGTTATACTCGATCTCGATCGTGCATGTGCAGCACGAGACCCTCCTGCCTATTATGTCCATGTCGAAATTGACAGCTGCGACTTGTGATTGGCGACTATGGCTTGACTAGTCATTTCTCACTGGGCTCTCGTTCTATACAATATATTGTTTGGCTACCCGCAATGCTCAAAACGGGAGCATGGAGTGATCATAGGTACAGGTAATGAACAGCACATGTCCGACATGCAGGGAATATCACCTCGGGGACCTCCCTAGTAGACTTTTGGACACTCTACGCGAGATGTGCTATCAATCTACTCCGTACCCTCGGACCTGCCTACATTACTCAAAAATGCATCTGCCTTGGCCACAGGTGGCACAGTGTAACGCCTTCCCTCGAGTTTATCACGGGGTTGGAAGATATCCAATTTTCTCTCTTCGGTCGGCTTTGATATATATCTCAGATGATTAGATCCCAGCTCTAATTTAAAGAACCACCCCATATTTGAGTCTGTGGGTACGTTGTAGCCCGAGAGCGTGACGGATATCGCATAACCACTGAGAAGTGATTGGGCTCCGTATGATGTACGGGGTACGGAATACACAGAAGCCCAAATGAAAAATAGCAAGAGGCCAGAATGTTTGATCTGCGTTAATAAATACCAGAAACTAGTTTCCAGGCACTGAATCAGGGCCGTGTTTGGTCGGTGGGTGACTGACTCTGCATTCCACTAGGATTCATAGCTTGACCCCTCTTTCTCAAAGTTAATCTTGCATCGATCGTGGTGTCAGTGGACGGCACGTAGACGCGTGATTGGGCCTGTTTTACCCCTCTCGGGCGAACACCCTAAACCCCATGAACACGTAGATCATGAACACGTAGATCAGAGGGCGACTCCACTGAGGGGTTGCATCTGGAAACGAGGAGCAAGGGATTAGGAATAAGGCAAACGTATGACGAATGAGTCCAATGCGAAGAGAAAGAGCCACACTATTACGTATAGAGCTGTTTTGAATCAAGAAACTCGCCTCGCGATCCAGTTACTGAGATTAAGAGGATCAACATCCCTGTCCTACCCGCATTTAACCTTGTTTAGCGATAAACTTAACAAAACATCCTGATTAGGAACATCTATCCTTTGGGTGAACTCCCTACATACTCAAGTATGTAGGTCTTCATTTTCGCTTTATAAGATTCAAATGCTGCAGTCCCACATGGACTGGTAATCCTGTCCCAACCAGATGGAACCGTGGAGTGAGAGGATCGGACCGCGCCCACAGCACGGCAGCTTGCCTTGCCTTGCCTTGACTGTGGACGGGACCAATAGCACAGTCTGAATATCGGGATTTCATGTGCATCCCGCGGTCATGAGACAGGCAGGGAGATCCCTGGTCAATAGAAGATAAGATACGTATATACTGTGTTACGGAGTACGTAGCTACGCTGGGGATCGCCGATGTCACCAGTTCTCAAGTCATCTATGCAGGGGTGTCGCCCGTGTGACCCCTGATCCCCCAAGGCGCTGATAGGTAGGTTATCATCCGATACAAAAGAGACAAGCAAGTTATTGGGCCAGGGACACATATAATTTACATGCAGTAGTAGTAGGGCTAGTATGAGGTTGTTATGTCATTCGAATCCCTGACAGAGATCTACTGCGAAGACCAGGTACCGCGATAACATTGGCCATACAAAACCAGGACCACTGGAGTAAATGATGCTCGAGTACGGAGTACGTAAGGCTAACTTCCGTTCACTTTGGCAAATACATCGCCTTTTTCCAGCGGCATGACCTCTAATCTCGCAACCATCAATAGTGTAACTAGTCTTCCCCACCAAACCCGTACATAATAGGTATGTATACCCTTCTCAATATCCTCTACTCCGTACGGATAATATCTTACTCTGTGGAGATGCTGACTGGCGATTAATTCCCCTGTATTGTATAGCTCCAGGGCCATATGGAGCAAACTAAACACGAAGCTAGCTAGCGATAGCAAATATATCGTCATATCCTCGCCTAGCCACGTGAACCAACGCAGTACCCACAAGTCTTCCTGGGTGGAGAGCGTGGACACGCTCCACGCCCCGGTCCGTTTCCGCCTGCGAAAGTCCAGTCAAATCCCAGGGAAGTAACTACGGGCACTTAAATCGTGCACTATCGTGCTATCGTACCGTAATATTGGAAAGCGTGGCGACCTAATCAGTCTAAGCCCACCAAGCAAGTCGGCCGACGTACGTATACGAGGCTTGGGAACGGCCCGGTTTCCTTATTCGATAAGGGGGCCGAAGAACGCGGGACAGTATCAGGGGAAATGAGGCTCACTGTGCCCTGCCCCTCCACTCTGATATCTCCAGTCAGCTTCGGCGCGGGTGATCGCAGTATTGACATGGTAGATAGGCGGGCCGGGGAGGCTGTTAGTTTGCACCTCGTTGTACTTTTGTGCTCTGGGGAGGATGTTGGTGTTGGTATGGCCCCGAATTGAGCACGGGGAAAGATTCTGGCCCACTGTTGGGTCGAAGGATCCGAAGGAGAGGCGTGTAGGTAGGTCTAGATCTTGGGATCGCCGGATTGCTGTTGGAAGCTGTATTGACTACGTCCATTATCGTACTTGGCGCGAAAAAAAAAAAAAAGAACTGTGTCGTAGATATTTTAACCGTACGATCTACGCTGGAGAGAATGGATGAAAATTCTGGGGAACATATTAAATTGGAAATTGTTGAGAATCCTAGTGTGTTGTGGTATATTGCTGATCTTTGATCTGACAGGACGCAGTCGAGGCCATTCTGTCGTGCAACTTAAAAGGAGTTCCTGGTGCTATTCTAGAAGGCCTTTATTGTTTGGACAGGGAATAACCCTGCATATAATAATCCTAGGTATTTTATGGCGCGCCGTTGGGAGACACAAAGATCGCCTCTTGAAACACCGGCCGAACGAGTCCCGAACCTACCACACTGATATTAAGTTAAAGCTTGAAAAGCCAAACAAATTGATTTTGGTGGAAATTAAATTGTAGATGTTAACCGTGCATTGGACGATCGGCAGAAATTGCTGTCTTTGATCGCCGCAAAACAACAGTGCTAAATGCTAGATGGGGCTGTTCGTACGAAGTACTCCGTACAAGTTGGGAGACGGTTGCTGGAGAAAACACACACAATAAGAATCCATGTGAAGCACTTATTACAATTTTCAAAGGCAACACGGAGGGGCGCCAACCCTGTCCGTCCACACACATGGCCAAGATTTGGGGTCTGAAACGTTTACATCGAACAATAAAACATTCTAAACCAACTCAGGAAGGACCAAACGGTGGTATGGCGACATCAGCGGGGACCAAAGGAACCGTGAACCATGTCTTCGCCGACCACTTTACCAACTCCAGAGATGTAACCATATTGATAAGAATAACAAACATTCACCTAATTAGTTTAGTCCTTTATGCAGTGTACTTTCATGTGTTCTTTAAAAAAGTCACCTGCCCTCGGGATCCCCGGACCAGACTACCAGACTGGGCTGTCTATACATATGCGATCGCTTGGTCAACGTTGATATTCTCTGGCTGTTTTACACTGGGTTGTTTCGTTTCTGTTTTTAGAAACACCACGCGGGTTGACAGGGACTAAACCTTGTATGTTTCGCCCGCCCCCACCCCCCATCCTGCCTACTGCTCCTATAGGGCTTAGTGCCGCAGTTGGTATCTCCTGCTACGAATAGCACGAGAGGCTCAACTGTTGGGATCGGCAATTGCTCCAAGAGCAGCGTCAACGAGGGGCTGAGTCAGAATCTAGATGCGGCTTTTTCGGTCTTTTACTGCACGTGGGATGTCTTGCCGCTTCCTTTAAGGTTGGTTTTGGTCCTGGACCTGTTTTGGTTTTCGGTAAGAAACTGCAAGACTGGGGGAATACCAACGTCTGGGGAATATTATTTGCCACTCTGGAGATTGTCTCTGGCCCCAAGGTGATCCGAGCACGAACGACATCAAAGTCAATATTGAAGTTGGAAGCACAATATAAAGTTGTAGATAACAGTTCAGAGTTCCATGGTTTTGTCCGAGTCAACCATGGATCGACGGTAGCCAAACTGGATATTATTGTTTTGATATTTGGCTTCCCTCATTTCCCGAACGCCATTGACACATTGGGTATCTCTTTCCCCTGGCCTTGGAGGGGTAGCGTCAAGGATAATTAAGAGCCTCTCTGATCACCGTACTCTTAATTTAATTTCTATTTGGCCGGCCCAAAGGGGAAGTAGTCTTCGGGGTCGCCGGATCGACCTCACTTTGACATATACGTTATCTCAGTAGTAGATGGCCAATATCCTATCCAGAGTCTCTAAATGGGTGGGCATCGGCCCTCCCGATACCGTGGTGACGGCCGGAGTGGAGAATTGTTCGCTACCCTAATCATCCTCGAAAGTAAAGAAGATGGGATGTCAGATTCGAATGGGTTCGAGTGTGTTTTAGTGTTTGAGTGGAAATATCCAACATTTGGGGGCCAAAAGCAAGACAGCAAATCCAGTGAACGATTGGGTCGAGTTGAATATCCCCATCACACGTGTGGACGACTGACAATCTCAATAAACAGTCACTTCTCGGTGCTGACTGGCTAATGCGCTTGAGAACGTTTTGGGTGTAAGTTTTGACGTGGACGTTGAAGATCCAGTCCAAGAGAGTTATGTTACATATAATATCTTTGCAGCCATTCACCATTAGAGTAATTATGGCTAGCGGAAGTGATTCTGTAAACGTAGCCTGCAATTAGTTATTAACTAACTAAGCCATTGCCCGGGTAGGTACATATGTCAAACCTGGGCGAAAGACAAAGGCCCGCATGCCGACCGCCAGTTTAACTAGGCCAAGGCGACCAAACCCGCAAAACCAGGGCAAAAGAATCGGTCAAACCCAACACACGGGCCGGATGACTTCATTCCCCCAGTTTAGCACAATCTAAAATTTAGACTGTGCATACACGCCTGTTAACTAGTATTGGAACAGACCCATTCAATGCATGGGGTTTTACCACCGGGATCGCCGATAAATACGAACTCCCCGGTCAGCGGTGTAATTTATCAGCTGCGCCATGATTCCAGGCACTGGACCAACTACATATTCCTTATTTGTTTGGCTATCTGACGAATCCCAAGAACGCCTTTTTTTCGCTTATGATTGGGACAGACCCGAGTGGATCTATTGTGGCTTAGGCATATGTGGCGCTAGTTGTCTTTTGCTGCAGCGGTCCCCAAACACGGACACGGACACTCCGAATGACAGTTCGCACTGCTATCCCCCTGTAACGGCTAGGGCTATCGGGCATAATTATTGTAGATAATCTAGATGATTCAAATGAATGTGGTAAATGGGAAATGCGGAGGGTCTAAGGGGCAGAGGTTGTTCCTGGTCTCTTTCCCTGGTATCTAGTCACCTCGGTGCTGTTCGGTGTATACAACTTAAAAGACATTAAGGGATAGGATCTTAATATTCAAAGTATATTAATCTGCAATGGAATCCCCGACTAAAAATTGAGAAATGTCACTTTATCCCGGTGCACCCGGGAAAAAAGTAGATTGACATTTATTCATCCATTTTGGGTAGACCCACCATGGGTTTTCTTCGGATATGCATGCCCCAGTGATCAAGGGATATCCGATTTATCTGTCGACATACAACATACAGTGTATGTCGTGGATATATTAACAATATTTCATGAATTGTAAATTCAACAAGGAGGAGAGAACCACATCTCTGATTTCCTAATTAGGAAATAGCGAAAAGGCAGAAGCAGGCCCAATCGTGATCACCAAAAGGGATGCGGCTCTTGCCCGGCAGCCGAGGAAATCCGAGTACAATCAGGCCAATTTGTTTTGATACAATATGCTGTACTGATCGCCTGTCATTGTTACCAAGAAGGAATAGCGGGTGAAACAGACACGAACCCACCCAGCCGACCGCCCTAAGGAATGCCCACCAAGGCCTTTCGGCGTCCTGATTGGGGAGGAGTTCGAGTCCCTCATTTTATCTATCATTTTATTTCTCATCGGGCTCTGACACATGGGCCAATCATCCGTCCGGGCACGCGGTTGGCCTGCCGAGCTATGGAGGGGATGCTAAATGGATGGGTCCCGTCACAGATCGACCGAACACTTGGAATTTCGATTTGTATTTGTTTTTGTGTGATCTGTACGGAGTACTCCGTACTGCGTATTGGTAAGCTTTTCTGCCCTTTCTAACATTGCTTACACCTGCCTTTTTCCTTTTCCGCTTCCTATGTTGTAGTTTTCCCAGGACAATGGCACACCCCCAGACCTGGGTCTATTATACTTTCTCCTTGTCTTACCTTATGCTTACATTCTATTCCCTCGTCTGTTCTTCCTCCCATCGTGATTTGGTGCAAAGACGGTTGGACGGGTACGGAGTCGTTTGACCCGGACTGGCGGGATGGACCATCTTTGAAGATTATAAGATAGAAATTTTCTCTTAATACATTGAGGGCCATTGTTGTATACCTTGCTAGCTTGTCCACATGTATATATGTATATGCATGCCGAGGAGACGAGGCTAAAAGGGTCTTTCTGGGGGAAAAGGGGTCATGGCGCCAAGCCGACAGGAGAACCCCTGCTATGCAGAACGGAGGTGCCGATGACGAGGAGAAAAATAACAATTGATCGTATAGGTATAATCATTCTCGTGCAACGGCCAAATTTCTGACAGGAGGCTTCTCCTGATCCCCGTCAAAAACCTAATTCGATGTTGCAGGGTTCCGAAGCAAAAGGACTAGCAACTGTGCACCATAATTGCTTTTCATTAAATATGGGCCATCGATCAATTCAGTTCCGATGAGCACGATGGACGATCTATCTGCTCGATGCAGGTACTTTGGGTAAACCAATATTTGCTTCTACCGGAAATATTCGGGGATAGGACATATCTCCTAGGGCAGAGTGAGCCAAAGTTGGATAAAGGTAGACGAGCTGTCAGAACCCAGAACTACTATATAGTGGATTATATCGACTATTGACGGGATCGCAGACAGTGGGCGCCTGACGAAGGCTGAGCTGATAGCCTAGACAAGTACTGAGTACGGAGTACGATGCATGCTACAGTGAAAAATAGTTTGTACACAAGTCCTCTCAGTACTATGATTTCAAATGTCCAGGGTTCAGAGGCCAAGTCCGGAGTACCTAACTGGGTAGGTAGAGGAACAATATTACAAATTGACAATATTTACTCGAGAATAATATCCAGATGACAAAATAGAGACCTATTCGAGGATTCTCAGATAAATAATAATAGCCTCCCAAATTTATCTGTATGGGCGCTAAGTTTCCCTGTCCCTGTTCACAGCCCCAACACGTTCAACTTGGTTCGTGCCAAAAATACGGTATGTAATGGTTTACTTGTTTATTTTATTATTATTTTTAATGTATTATTTGCTTTTTACTATGGAGTAGTTTTTTCAAGATTTTATTTTTAATTCAAATCAATTTTCCCTTTCCCTTTTTCCCTTTTTAAATAATAAAAATTATAATTCTAGACACAAGACTATAACTAACTACTGTAGGGCGGGCCATCGTCACCATTTAACAATGCTTCCTCCTCTTTGACATCTACCATATCCTCTCCTCCCTCCCCCAAGTCTGTCATGAATCTATGTCATTGATTCGACTCACGATCCAGCGCGACCTTCGATCATTTCGGGAAAACGCTTGATTAACCTTCGACTCTTGCTTTCCGTCTATCGACATTGCTTCCCTACCCGTGTCTGTGGAGTTGCAACTTGGATGTGACCTTCCTGCCTTGCGACATATTCCTTGCCTCCTTGCATAAGAACCTATTCTATCTGTCAATTGCGCACGTTGCCTCATTTTTGGTGTCTTTGGATTCCCGAGCGGGCCGCGAGCTACCCAGAAACCTTATCACCGGTATGCCCATGCGCCGCAGACCTGGAACCTTTTGAGACAGCATGTACTGACAAGTTTTTGTATGTTTAGGATCGCCATCGCGCATTGCGCCTCTAAAACAAGGAGATGACGACTTTTGAATCCAACCCCGATTTCACTCTTTTCCCCTTCCACGCCCGATCCAAGATGATGGCTATCGAAGCTGCCAGGTCTAAACAACTCCCATACTTCAATCCCATGACCATGGATTCCTCCATGTTCTCTTTCCCCCTTGAGAGTCTCCCCCACTACACACAAGGCCACGACATGCCCCATGCTTCCAATTCCTACTATGATACCCACCCTTTGTTGGAGTCTGCAGATCTGCAAAACCCCACATATTTCTCTTCTATACCCGCCACGCCCCCTTCGGTCTCCACCTCGCACTCTGCAGAGCCATATATTCCCACCGGATCTGCTGCCTCAGGGCAGTCCATTGCTAGCGCATCTTCCTCGGCCATGGGATCACCATATTCAGGAACCGCGCATGCGTTCCAGGAGAACTGGGTGAATACGAACCACGGACTGGGTCTACCAGCCGCAGTGATGGACGACCTTTTCTCTCACGAGTACATGGGAAGTACGTTGGACATGGATATGCCCTATGAAGAAAAGTTCCCGGACCCTTTTGTTGGTATGTTTCGACATCAATCGCAAAAGTTATCTGGTATACTAACAATGCATACCAGATCCCTCATTGATTCAACCGGCGCAACAAGGTCCTGGAATCACTCCGACTATCTCATATCCCGACCAACCCACCTCTTCCTACTCAAACGTGCCACCTAATTACATTTCCCACTCTCCCGCCCCATCACCTCTCCCATATAATGACACCGCAGAGCACCACACCTCGCCTCACTCACACCCAATACAACACACTGGGCAATCTCCCCTCATGGTCCCACACAGGTCACATTCACGACCAGTCTCGATCTATGATCGGCGATCTTCTATTTCCTCAATTCATTCCCGACGCTCGCAACACAGCCCGGCGCTGAGCAGCATTGAACCGGATGAAGACACCAAAGAAAAAGGGCGCTGCCCACACCCCGACTGTGGCCGAGTCTTCAAAGACCTGAAAGCTCACATGTTGACTCACCAGTCAGAGCGACCAGAGAAGTGCCCGATCCTGAACTGCGAGTACCACCTGAAGGGTTTCGCCCGCAAGTATGACAAGAACCGCCACACCCTGACCCACTACAAAGGGACAATGGTATGCGGCTTTTGCCCGGGGTCCGGCTCCCCCGCGGAAAAGAGCTTCAACCGCGCCGACGTCTTCAAGCGCCATTTGACTTCCGTCCACGGCGTGGAACAAACACCACCAAACTGCCGGAAGCGCAGCCCCGGCCTAGGCAAAAAGGGCACCAACTATAGCCCCGATGCGACAGGAAAGTGCTCGACCTGCTCATCGACCTTCAGCAACGCGCAAGACTTCTACGAGCATCTGGACGACTGCGTTCTCCGCGTCGTGCAGCAAGAAGAACCTTCGGAGGCGATCAACCAGCAGCGCCTGGCAGAGGTGGCCTCAGACGAAGAGGTCAAAAAGACCATGGAGAAGCACCAACTACTCGACGTGGCTGGCCCGGTCGACCAATTCGACGATTACGAAGACCAAGATGACGACGATACCCACGACCCTTCCAGCTGGCGCGGGCTGAAGACTAAGTCCAGACCGTCGAAGGGCAACATCCCCGCCTCCCGCCCTATTATAGGCTCCGGAAATGCCATCTCCAAGAATTCCTCCAAACCCCCTCGTGCTGTCGCAACCCGCCGGCGCAATAACCGAGGTAACTACCCTCAGTCTTGGGGCTGCCCCAGCAGCAGCATGAAGACCAAGAAGCGCGTGCTATGTGTCTTTGATGGCCAGCGCCGTTTGTGGAAAGACGAGATGATGCTCAATAATGAGTTCGAGGTCCGTATGAGACTCCCCGGTGGTGCGGGCGATGGCACCAACCGCGATGCCTACGTTACCGATCTGGACGTCGAGACGTTGAAGCGCGCTGAGGGGGTGCTGAATGCCTCCGAGGAGGAGCGTGGTCCTTGGTTGAACGGTCCTTCGCCTCATATTATGGGTCAGCCGGCGATGCTGTTGCCAGAACTGACACGTGATGATGAGATTTCGATCAATGAATTAATGGCTTAAATGACTTCCTTTTGTCTTTCTCCTTACTCCCTACTCTCTATCTCCCTTCCCCTTCTCCCTACCTTTGGAAGCCTATTCGTGTCTATGTTGTTCTTTTCATGTCTCATGTTTCCGTACAGCAGCGGCGTCTTGACGAGCGATTTGTCTGAATACGGATTATGGATGGTACCTTGGGACTAATACGTTTGAATGGCTTGTGTCTTTGCTATCTGTTTTCTCTCCAGGCTGGTCGTCTATGCCTGTATGCCAGATCCTGCTGGTCGGGATCTATACCAGGACACTATTAATTGGAGACTAAAAATGAGTGTCTAATTGAAAGCATAAAAAGAAAAACATTCTATATTTTTAATTACTTGGATACCAACTGTATAGTAAAAGAAGACTAAGAGAGAAGCGACACAGACCCCGACCGCCGATCTCCAACCCCGTGTTCTGCCATCTCCCCCGGTCTTAACTCCACTCAACCTCCACGATGCAATTAGGACTTTCAGAATATCTCTCGGCCCTGGTCGCAAGACGGTTTACAGCTGCTCGAGACACCGGCAATCTCGTGTTCTCCTCAACCCATCTGTCCATCATCAATGCCGCAGGGATATCAGTGAGTGACGTTAAGACCCCGACCACGGCAGGCAGTTCTAACCTCCAAATCCAGTACCAACTTCGCTACTGCCCTGCCCTCGCAAAGAAACCCTCCAATTCGAAGGAAAATGTCCCGAAAGCACCAAAGCCCGATCCCTTCGAGAATCCATCTCCAGATCTTCTGATCGCCCAGTTCCCACCCGAGAACCCCGCTTATAACCTCATCCTCAACAAATTCCCCGTCATCCCGAATCACTTCCTGCTCGTGACGAAGGACTGGCAGGCGCAGACGGATATACTCGACGAGGCAGACCTAGAAGCTACATACGAGTGTCTAAAAGCCTGGAATACCGACGGTGATGGATCAAGATCCGCAAACGGCTCATCTGCAAAGAGCCTCTTCGCCTTCTTCAACTCCGGCGACGACAGCGGTGCAAGCCAACCCCACCGCCATCTCCAATTCCTCCCGGTTGAGGCAATGCGTCAACCGGGCTCAGAGTCCTGGCACCCACTGATCGACCTCCTCACCTCGCAACCAACATCCCCTTCCCCGACACCCAAGTTCCAGCACCTATCAGGTCTCCCCTTCTCCCACTTCGCCCTCCCGATCCCACCGAACCCCTCCGCCGAAACTCTGCATGCGATTTACCTCACCCTCTACAAGGCCGCAGCCGCAGCGACGCGCGGACAGACGCCATGCCAGGACACCGAGCCCCTCCCCACACAAGGACCGGCGTCTATAAGCTACAACCTGGCCATGACCCGCTCGACGATGATGATCTGCCCGCGCAGACAGGAGACCGCACTTGTCCCCGTCGACAGCGAGGCGGCGCGCGATATTGTCGACCCCGGCGTGCTCTCGCTGAATGGTACTATCCTTGCTGGCACGCTGATGGTTAAGGCTGAGAGTGAGTGGGATGCTTTGCGGGAGAATCCGGAGAATTTGACGCAGGTCCTCGCTACCATTGGATATCCTCGTACGGATTCTCGTGGGCCTTCGCTGTGAATAGTTGTCTGAGGTTGTTGTATAGATACGGGGTGGACGTGGTAGACTACTTGCATGCCAGAATCAAATACCCGGAGTGGGATTGCTTGGATTTGTATAATTACCTGCCTTGTAGTTCTCTTGTCTACAAGGTGCTATAAAGAAATCCATGATTCCCCAATAGAAAATATGCCTAGTTCTTCTATGCTGCATCTACATGGACAAAGTGTACGAGATGGAAGAATCTGGATTCTGAATATGTAGCGAGGACAAGACAGAGAGATGTCAATCACAAAGGACAATAATCCAGATCGTTGCCCACCTAACACCTTCAGGATCTGTTAGCCTGGCAAGTTTCCCTCGGGATACTAGTAATGGGTGAGTGGAAATGCAGGGGGGGTATCTGCCAGAAAGGTCCGGGACAGCAACCATGCTAGTGAACCAGATGAGATACTCCCTCTCTCGAGGTGTTTCTTCCATCCATTTATGAAGAGACCTTGGCAGATAGTAGAACCATGGCCCAGCCACACCGGTTGCAGTCGCAGTGAAAGCAAATAGCGCGCTGAAGCCAGCCGAAGAAATGTACGGCCTTTGTCCAAACTGGTGTGGAGAAACAAAACAATGGTGCCATGGGTTCTCACTTCCAGGCTGTTATCCATCACGATCGGGCAGGAGACAGGACAAGCAAGAAGCGAGGGGCGGAACAAAAGGCGGTCGGCCGTGCATGCAGAAGCAAAGACGACACCGCCCAAGGACGAACATTTTCCTATCTAGGAAAGTACTAGAATGGTCGCACGTGACTCAAGAAACCCCAATTGTATCCGTTAATTTGATTATAAAAGGGCGGATTCGAGTCTGGAAAATGAGCGGGCCATGCTGGGAACAAACCTGATAGTCTTGCTCTTAGGCTAGCAGATATAGTCCTCTCCAACGGTCTTCTTGAGATTGATCTGATTGAAAGGCCATCATACCGCTGGATATAATGAGGCAGGCTGTTTGCCAGGATTGCATGGTGTTGTGACTTGTCCTGGAAGCGCGGGATTCCACACATAGCCTGCAGCCCGAATGGCCGCGGTGATGCTCGTCGGGTTCTTGGGTTTGTAGTGCATCGTGGGAGAAAGTGGTCGCTTCATTGGCGGTTCCGTTCGTCTTGGCCGCCAGGGCGTAAACTTGGCGGGTATGAGGATGTGGAGGTGTCCGTGTTGGTCGAGAAAGACTTTGGTAAAGAAGTCTCGTAGCCAGGATTGGTTTCCTGGAAGGCAGGAAGGCATGTGCTAGTCGTGCTAGATGAATAGCGGTGAATTGCCATGAATATAGCCGTCACCCGTCGTCACGGTGATTGTGTCCGGCAACATACAATCGGTCCGGTATCTATCTATACTTACTAGACCTAAGGTGCGAGAGCTCGTACTTTCATATGATAGATTTTTATGCCCCATGGACTGAGTTGATACTTCCCCCTATACTTGCAGGTCTAGTTCTATCATTATCTAACTACTATTTATTGGGTGTCAGCCAAGCTAGGCTCTAGTAGTATGTGGTACGTTCATTTTCGATCGGACTCCATAGCAGAACATCAAAGAAACCCGATAATTGCCTAGACAAAAGAGTGAATATTTGACATCCAAGATATTCGTGGCCTTGGAATAAAATTGAACGGTTAGCTCATGACTCATCACACACGAGCCTTCATCTTTCGAAGCTAAGGAACCTCACTAAACCCTACCGGGCTGTAGCTGGGCACTGACCTGGGGCGCAGACCCGGGGGCCAATCCATGTGGTCTATAAAAATCCGCGTGATTGGCCAAAATCCGCAGTGTCATTTCCCGTGGACTCCTTATTGGCATTCCGGACCCTTGTGCTGTGCCATTTACAGTGGTTGAGCCTCACAATGCCTTGTGTTTCTCGTATTGAGCTTGGTCCCCACATTTGGTTCCATCGATACTTAAGGACGACGGCCTCGCACTCATTGATCGTTGATACTTTTTACCTACCGAGCTACAGACGGACTGCCTACGATGGAAAACAACAAAGAGTCAACAGTGCCCATTTCACCACCGGCCGCCGAACCAATTGCAGATTTTGCAGCACTGGCAGCGAATATACCGAAAACAGCGCCGGTAGATCGCACAGCTCCGCCCGCAGAGTTGTCCGGAGCATTGCCGACGGCGACGGCGTCGCCGGCAGCGCCTGAAGGGACACCGACACCAGAACCCACTACAACCACTACAAGATCATTGCCGGTAGCCGAGCCAATGGCAATCATTCCGGCGGAGAGTGGGCCTCCGCCACAATACGATGAGTATGATTCCCTATCAAAAGAGAACAGCCGAAGCTAACAGAAGCAGGCACGAGAAAGACGCAATCACAACACCTGCACCGGCAGTTACATTACCACAAACCAACGAGAAAGTTGTGCCAATCGCTGCAGTTTCTCAGAGGGTCATTCCATTGGCCCAGCTTGGTGAAGAGCCCGGAAGGATCAGTTGTCCATTTTGCTTCCACGAGGTTCAGACCAGGGTGAACAAGGAGAGCACCAGCGCGACATCGTAAGCATTGATCTATGCTCAACTTTATCTTTCAATAGGTTTTACTTCTGATGATACTAATCTCTCACTTTATAGTATGGCGGCCGTCTGCTGCTGTCTCTTTGGCGGCATCCTCTGTGCATTCCTACCGTTCTGTATGGAGATGTGTCACGATTCACACCATTTCTGTACAAACTGTGGAGTACAAGTCGCTATTCATCCGCACGAAGGTCCGGTCCAGCAATTTGGACCCAATTCCCTTGGGGCGATTATTCAAGGACCAGGGCGCATTCAACCACCGCAGGCAGTCATGAAGAACTAAGATGGCAATCTACAATGTTACAAGGAGCAATGGATATGCAATGGGTGTACTGGTTATCTTGATACCTTCCGTTTACTCTGAGATCTATATTACTTTCTTGTCATTAATCAGATAAAAGGTTATGACGAAGCATTCGAATTTCATTCATGAACCCTGACCCATGCAAGATGGACCAGCCACCTTGCATGGGTCAGGGTTCGAAACATACAAACACGTCCCCCTAGGGGATGATTCCGTCCTCATTGGGCAGGGTCCCAATCAACATCTCATAAAGGTCGGCCAGGATCCCCTGGCCGACGGGGTCCCGCCAGTGGCGGATCACCCGGGCGAACTCGAGCTTGGTCTCCCAGATGCGCTCGCTCAAGGCCTCGATCTCGTCGCGGGGGAGGGGAGAGGTGCTTGCCAGGAGGTCGCGACGGTCGATGCTGGCCTTCAGATTGAAGATTCCTCCAGCGAAGGCGCGGCACATGGCGCCGTTGACGAGACCGGAGGTGGAGACTGATGCGGGAGGCTGTGCGCTCATGCTATGTATCAAAGTATGTTAGCATATTGTCAATTGGTTTATACATGTGACCCAATGGTTTATTTACATACCTTGCGGTGGTACAACACCGGTGAGAGAGGAAGTTGCGGACGTGGGTGGGCGTGGTATATTGAACACACGCTTGATGGTATGGGGTGAAAGGGCCGGATGCTGGAAGACACGATTGAGATTGTGTGACCAGATGGGATGAGTGGGAGGCGGATGTAAGAAAGAAAAATTCTTTTGAGAGAGTTCAGCAATTCATGGTCCCCCGTCGTCTTCAGCGCAGCCGGTAATCGGGTCGGCGTCGAGTAGAACGTCCGAGAATGAAGGTTAACGATGGACAATGATAATATTCAATTTCTATAGCTTTGATCCCGTCGCTTTAGCAACGAGATGCGCGTTAACCGGCGTGATAGCCTTCCCAGTCTGATAGAACGAAATAATATTCTCCATACCCAACCTCTCAAACCCGATGTGTGAGTCTACTGACGCACCCGCGTTGTGCGCCATCATCTCAACATTTTTCATACCTGCGAGCTCCGGACTGACGTGCGGCTCGTCATAGTGGACATCCAAACCAGCAGCGACAAGCTTACCGCTCCGGAGAGCATCAACAAGGGCGCTCTCATCAAGGAGCTTACCACGGGCAATGTTAATGAGTCTCGAACCAGTTTTCATCTTTGCCAGCAGAGATGCATTGAGAAGTGTCTCCCCGCTAAACGGCGTGGCAACCATAACACAGTCTGAAACAGCGAGAAGACTGTCCATGCTCTTGTGGTATGTTGCCTTCGAGACAGCTTCCAGATGTGCGGGCATCTGCACGATGTCATGGTAATGGATCTTCATGTTCATGGCTAGAAAGGCTTTCTCGGCCGTGCGCCGCCCAATCTGGCCAAATCCAATGATCCCAAGTGTATGTCCATTTGGATTGTGAGAGACCATTGCCAGATTGCGGTTTGCGTCGACAAATGCATCGGCATCCAGTGTTCGTGCGGCAATGTGTGACCAGGAGAATTGGCGGAATGTAGAGATAATGAGCCAGATTGCGGCATCGGCGACAGATTCAGTGCATGCTGCTGCAGCATTGCAGTAAGTAACTCCTGGATAGGAACTATGTTAGCTTCTTTCTCCGTGACTTAGGTTTCCTCGTTTTTCTGTGCCATTGTATACATACCCTTCTTCGCCAAAGCTGCGGTGTCAACCCAATCAAATCCAGCACCCGCACTAGCATAGACCTTGCAGGAATCTGGCAGTAGCGAGACAAGATCTTCATCCCAGTTTCCCATCTCACCGCCGGTATTCCAAAACGGGCGGTAGATGGCAAAGAAGTCACCGAATTGACACTCTTTCAGGGCTCGGATAAACTCCGACCGAGACATGCTGTAGGACCGGCGGATCTCAAAGGCATCTTGAAACTTGCTGTGTAGGTCATGATTCCAGCGAATGTCATCGCCGAGTTGGAGGACGATTGGTTTGGACATTTTGGGTGGACTTCGGGTCTGTATAGATCGGCTCGGTAGTTGGAATAGGGTTTTGGGGTATTCGATGGCGGTCAACGGGCAAATAGTATAAGGGGATTGTAGAACTTATTAAAAGAATCTTATTTCTAAGCTGGCAAGGCGGAATCAGTTAAATATTTCATTTCCGACTCCCTTGTCGATGTTCATTGCGGCTATTGGACTTTCTACGCCACGGCTATTGAGCGACCGCCCGGGTATCGATGGCCCGGTTAATGAAATCCGAGATACCAACCACCGAGCTAATGAAGGGAATGTCATGTCTACCACACAAAAGGACAAAAAAGAGAGGTAAGGAAGTTGTATTTCTAAAGTAGATGATCCTGGGAGCTATTTACCTTAGATTGTTGGCCACCTTGAATAACATAGAATGCAAAGGCCAAGCCAGGCAAAAGGAAGATAAGCAGCCAACCATTTCACCGAGATTCATTGAATAAAAGCCATCTAGAGAAAGCAAGAGGGGAAAAATCCGTAAATTGAGCGAACTGGAGAGAGAGAAAAGAAGGGAGCTCAACACTGGGGAAGCTATCGACATCCTGCTAAAAGACCGGCGGCCTCATCCCCCATGACCAGCTAAGCCATAAGAATTGAACCATCGTAAATTGAAGCCCATGATACAAAACCATGCAATACGTCCACATAATACTGAATTGATGCGACTCCTACAATATTACCCGTGTTTTCACGACATCGTGGGGTTGTTGGGGTAAGCTCGATCCATGGACTTTGTGCTTTGTTATTGTCTGAATGCTGGTGTTGTTGTTTGAATTGTCAAATTGCTGACCCGTCAAGATAGGATGACTTATTCACACACCTTGCGGTGGTATAAACAACGAGGACGCCTATACCATAATCGCATGTAGCGACGAGTCGAATCGGTTGCTGGCAGACTGGGGCATGGCCTTGGAAATTTGGTGTTTCCGCCATTCTACCAGTATCGGTTGGACACACACAGCCTAAAGGGCATTAAAAATCCGTCACAGATGCGTTCTAAGCTCCTCACTTGTCCATTTTCGGCCTTTTCAATTCAATGTAATTTAGTCCATTCGGTAAAAGAGGTTTTGTTTTCTGCTAATCAAAGTGACTTGGGTAAAGCTTCACGTATAAAATTGGTGCCAAGGCCTTCGGCGACGAATATTGCCATAGCTCCTACCTTGTGTAGAAATTATTGTCGTAACCATCCCTAAAAAGTTGAGCCCCGATGATCTTGTTAAACGTGCTAACTGCTCCCTTCAACTTCTTGTTCTAGTTTAAGGATGAAGACACAGCAATGGGTCTACGCCCCGCTACCACCCCACCATGTCCACATACGCTGGTACTCGTCCAGGCGGAGGTCTTCTGAATCTGTTGCGGCTTGTGTATCACGGAGGCATGTCCTCGGCTTATATGTTTATTGTAGTTCTCTATGAAGAGGATGTGACCGTAGTCGCGCCGGAGTCACCCCCGCACTCCGGTTCGGACTTAGCGGGGAGGAGGGGCCTGCAGTATGAGGTTGGGCGTGGAGTATACTACACACTCTTGCGGATAGTGGAGGAAAGGTCGGAAACCTTGAAGGAAGCAATGGGGATGATGAGACCAGATTGGGTGGATGGATTTTCTTCTGACCTAGAGACTTGGGGATTGTTTTGTGTTGTGTGTACACGGGCGTTGTGCAAGGCTCGACGAAGGTTTCGGAGGTTTCAACGGCTTGGTTGGTTTGAAAGTGACAGGTTTCGACGGCTAGCTCGTCGGCTCTCGGGTCATAATGAATGCGTAGTGGCGCTAAGATTGAAAATGTACTTGGTGTTAAGGGAAAGTCGACATTAAGCGACATACGTGTAAAAGTCCCGTCGATGCGATAGAGAGGTATTTCTTCCCCCCGGGGGTAGCAATGCTGCGGTCAATGAAATCAGGGTCCAGACCCTCGCAGACTGAGCTAGCCGGAGAGACAAAAGACCAGAGAGATCAATCTTAAGAGGGGACAAAATGAAGATGACCTGAGGCTGACATGATGAGAATCAATGAGTATGCACCGGAATAATGGACAGAATAGACAAAGGGCGATGTGGACAAGTATATGACTTGAGCCCCTGTAGGATTTACCCCCGTTGTGAGAAAATTAGAACTGCAAGAAGCGACACACGGTTAAAGAAGATGAGCGAGCGGTTTCTTGTCAATGTGCGGGAATATGATGTATCTCCTGCGTAGTTCTGAGTCTGGATTTTGGTATTTCTCGAGGAAGTCGTGGTATTCTTCATGGAGGATTTTGGAGAAGTGTTTCTTGCCTAGGTACTCATATTCACTCGTGGTGGAGGGAACAAACTTTTAGGATACCAGACAAACAATATAAATGAGACCTGAGTGATATGCACAACCGGTCTGCCTGCTCGCTTCGGCTAGGGGTATCGACTCGAGTGGCTGAGACAGGTTTGCCCATAAGGGTAACGAGCGTGTTGTGCATTGAAGACATGTTGTCGCGTGCAGTAGGGAACTTGGATTCTTTCGGGAAGCGGTTCTCGGCGAGGGCTTGGTCGACGTCATGGCCTGGCGGGTATGTGCCCAGATGGGAGAACAGGTGCTGTCGATGGTGCTGGGCATATCGACGAATGACTTGTTGGCGACGATCACGCCGATTGTGAATGGGCTAGCAGCGGCCTTTACGTTCAAGCGCGTAAAAATCGATCTTATTTAAGCGGGTGTCGAGCTCCTTATTCTATAGAGCAGCGGAGTCTCGGGGACTACAAAGGGCCTGCTTCAACTGGCATACCCAGTCTTTGATTCTAATGTCGGTTTCGCTGTATTCAAAACCTACTGGCTGTGATGACGTTCACATCATTCTGTAGTCTCTGCAGAGTCTCACTCCATCCACACTCAACAGCAACAGTGGGAATGTCTGAGCCACGGATCATGTAGAAGAAGTCAGGTTCCTTCCTAGAGGTGCGATACGGCCCACTAGGGAACCCAAGAGCTGTGTTCATGAGCTTCAAGTGCCCACTAAAGTGGTACACGATAGGATGGCTCGCTGGTTCCGCATTCACCGTGTATTGCCTCCTCTTCGTCCGCTGTGATGGCATCGAAGTAGTGAGCGTAGCGCCTATTAGATTCGAGAGCCCCCGGTTAGGGATAATATAAAACCGCCGATCGTTCCCGAGCCGTATGTGCCTCTGAGTGCGAGACTTTGACTGATTGGGAGGTTGGTGTGGAGCACGTCGCGTTGGGCGAAGGCGTTTACCACACGGCGATTGAGGAGCACCGCTGACGTCGGTGGGAACTCGCCCACCAGCAGTTGACGCAATCATCAGTTACCCGGGGCTTGTGGTCAACGATACACAGGGGAAAGACTCCATAGCCCTGGAGACAGTGGTCACACTCGGAGATGGAAATGGTTCATTCTTCGTTGCACGCATTGATGGTCCTTTAGTTACATGGGAGAGGGAGATCCTTCCTTCGCACTAATTTTGTTGAATAGCCGCCTTCATTCCAACAAGGACTGGCGGATGTTGTCGGCGTCACCATCGACCGAAAGAGCCTTAGTCGTGGCTTCAAAGTCCTCTAGCTCCTCAGACCCTGCAGGAAATGTAAAGAAACTGACTTCACGCGCAATAGCTACCAGGCCATAAAGAGGGCGACTGTCTGGGCGACCATGCCAGCCCAGCATATTGCCCAGCAGTTGGTTCTTTATATTTCTCCAATTCGTGCAAAAGCTAGTTAAAGAGGGTCTGTATTGGTAGGGAGATCTTCCATGTCACCGACTAGAGGTTCGTCGGGATCCATAGGCTGGATATGAGTCGGAATCTGGGCTGAAACATCTTGCTCGACAGGTCGCTGGGAGATTCGATCAAGGCCAACCACGAGGGCGACAGCCCGCGTGGTGTAATTGAAGAAATTGAGCCACTGGTCAACCGCATTACGGCGCACGGTGAAATCGCGACAGAACTGACGGCGCAGGCGGGGAATTTCTGCGGTATCTGCTGGCCGTAAAACGGCCATGTCGAGCTCGGCAGGGAGAAGCGGCAGCCGGTCGTAGATCTTGCGGACATTCGTGAAGAAGTGCGCGATATGGCCGTGGTAAAAATACTGCCGCCCACGAAGCTGGCGCACTTCAATGGTTGTATGGACAAGCGAAATCAACATGTCCTCAACCTGGATCAACTCGGGTAAGAAGGTGGGGACGTCACCTGGCCGCATATCGTTCTGCAGTCCATAAAGGTGTATCCGGTCGGCAGGATTGTCCTTTAACATCTCGGCTTTATCCTTCTGACGGCATTAGCATAAAGGCCAGCGGAATAAACTCGGCTGGCGCCCTGGTGATCGAACTCACGCTCCTGGCAGCGAGTACAGGTATCCATACCCTCGGCCTGGAGGGCATTCTGGAAATCATGGACTAAAGCCCACTACTGCTCCTTTGTTAACGGCCCAGAGGCGAAGCCATCGTTCGGATTACTCTGTAACGGTAGTGGAATGGAGGTTGGCGTATGAAGGCATTGCGCTCCTCATTCTTTCCTCATAAGAGGAATGACTCCCAGCTTCGCCCATTAGAGCGGGATGGGAATGATCAAGATAGCAATATCGGTCGACATATGCATGCTAGCATTGGAGAACCACAGTTGGTCTTGTCCAAGCAGAAGCCTTCGATTGAAATTTGGGACGGGAATGCAATTGAGGAATGCACTGATCACGGCCCAAGTGGGCCATACGTTGGGGGTGCCTGTATTGTGCTTAGACTTTCAGCATTTCTTTGCAGGCATTGCTGTATAGGCTCATGGCATCTGTGGCGGTTGCTTGACGCCCGAATCGCCATCTCCGACACAATGTGCGATGAGGCGTGAGAAGGTTGAAACAGTCAATTGAGTGCTGATGATTCCCAGGTTCGGGATCCTCTTTGATAAACGGATTCTGCGCTCCTGAGTATGCGTCCGTGCTCAGTTTTCGAGCGGTTGGGTAGTCGACCTGATTCTTTTGACGCATGTGGAATAGGACGAGATCTCTCTTTCCGGAGTCTCGTAGACCCTGCGCCACCTTCATTTCAAAGTGTGCTTTTTGGGATCCATATTGTGCCTGGAAATCATCTGCTCGTTCCAAGAATGCCGACACAAAGATATTCGAGATGGTGCGATGTCAAACTTCGCGCTTGAGATCAAGGTGATCATGGGAGAGTGTTAGGCCGCAGTGCTGAGTGTTTGTGTTCTCGTTGCCTTCCTGGAAGTCTACCTCGAACGTGTTGATTCAGCTGGGATGCAGCCGATCAGAGAAAGACTACTGCATAAACTGGAGAAATTGGTCATAGGTGAAGGATGGTTGAGGATTGTTCGTAGAAGGGTTCTCCGCGGGGTCGAGGGTAGACTGAGCGAGGGGTTGAGGAGGTCGGATTCTGTGATCGTTGGGATTTTGCCTTGGCGAACGACCATCTAGACGCCGAGCCAGGAAGGGTCTAGGACCAACTGATTCTCAGCGTCACATCCTTGCCCAACGTCCTTATCTAGGTATTGGCATTGAATGTAAATTGGTTAAGAAATGATGAGTGTTGACGATGGTGACAGTTGTGAGTTGTGAGAGATCAGACAAGATGGCTATGAGCTTGACAAAATTTCAGCATATAAGAGAACCCATGTCACTAAGACATAATAGAATATAGACATACCATTGACTACCTTGCTATGCGTCTGATGGATACTAGGGAAGAAAAAATGTAGGCATATTTACCGTGGCTATGACCAAGGTGGTAAATGTTGCCAGAGGTCAGATGCCGTCTGGCTGCTTCTCTCAAGGTAAATTGAAACTGAAATATAAGTAACAGAATGCAGTAGTTTCGATATTTTTATAAGGTCTTAGGTTCATGACAATTGCAGCTAAGAGGCGAATGATGTGATATGTCCTTCATATGTGTATAACCAACCGCAAAGAATATATATATGTTATAGAGAGATGGAAAAATGTTCATAATAATAGACTAGGATAGTAAGCTAAGGCATTTTTGATGCCCTTTAAATCAAAGTGAGCTGAAAGGTGAGAGAAGGGAAAGCTGAAAGGGAAAGTTGAAGTGAAAGAAGGCAAAGTAAAAGAATGAAAATGGTAGAAGGTCATAGAACTTGACTCTGAAGGATAGGCAAGTGAGATCTTAGAAGCCGTTAGCACTTCTCAATTATCAACCTCTCAGGTTCGAGAATATCAAATCTAGTGATCTCCTATAATTATATAGAAGCTACTCTTCCCTTGAATACTATTTATATCATGCCTTGGATTTCCTGCATCTTCCTACCTCTCAATCTCATCAATACTCTAAAGAGCCGACTCACAAGAAGTTTCTGACTGATACAACTACTTCCATTACCAGCCTTCCCAACTCTCCCAAATCACAAACCCCTTCAACCTCTATAATGGAGTGCCATTCAACGGAGATGGTCTTACCAACCTCGCAAACCACCTCACCTGGTCCTCCCCAGTCCTCCTCCCAATCCTCGTCGCACTCCTCCGACTCCACTGCCACATTATTCTCCTTCTCTGCATCCTCGGTCTCCTCCGGCACTTCTGAGCCGAGTCCGTCTTACTCTCATTCGCATCAGAGTCATCGTGGTAAACACCAGCGAAGGTGGGCACGCAGCCCCTTCAGAGCACCGCTCTACTATGTCAAGAGGCTTCTGAAGAAGAGATCCTCAATGGAATCGCCCATTCCGCGGTCATAGACCGCAGAGATGAGGACTTGCTGAACGCGTACTGGTTGTCGTGCTGGTTTGTTCGGGGCACCCCGGAGTCCCCACGTGACGTGGCCGTCGAGGTCGAGAGATGGACAGCCGTGCAACTTTTGGCTAAGGAATTCCCGAATGTCCCCGCAGAGGTTTTCGGGATCGACATCAACGGACTCGGCAACGAGCTCCTTGACATCCTGCAAGGGAGTGTGCGGGGTGACATTTCAAAGAGTACGCCTGGTTTTTCGCTCGTAGATGGCCTGGACGAAGACCTCACGGAAGAACGTGACACTCTGGAATTGGCAATGAAGGCCAGCCAGATATTGTCTTAGTCGACAGCGCTTGCAAGGTCACGCCGATCGGGGAAGGCAAAGCCTTCTGGGTCCGAGACCATGAGGTGCAAGGAGTGCAGGAAAGATATCTGCGCAAGCTACTTGGTCAGACTGTTCAATACATGCATGATGAACAATGCAAGTATGGGTTCATCATTGACTATAAGCAAACAATGAATTTGAAAGCCCAAACTGGCTGACTCGATTGATCACGATATCAGGATCTTTGCGACTGTTCCAGAAGGTTATGAATGAGACCAAATCCAGTGTTGGGCAAGTTTCGGTCTCAGTCTCAATCTGGGGGATGTGCAGATGATGCTCGGTCTGGAGCTCATTCTTGAGGAACCCGGGCTTAAAGCCGTGGCCGCACAAAAGCATGCTGTGCTTTTCTTTTCTTTGCTTTTAGCGTGTAGGATATTCATAGCTCGATGTCGTCCCACACCTTCCCCGAAGACGTGTATGAAGGCTGCTGCGAGGCGATTCTCTCGCAGAGCGCATTGAGCGGCCACTCGCTGAGCCAGTACAGCCTGCTCTGCCCCAGTGGGCGGAGAGAAAATCCAAGAGTAAGCTCCCATTCAAAACCTACCTTGGCAGTGATCAAGTGCTTGTTGGCGTCAAATATCTGGTGCACTTAACAAATAAGATTGCTGACACCCTTTTTCATTAGAGCGCAAGTAGGCTCAGATGGTCGGGCTCTTGAATTCTTTTCTTTTTTGACATATATTTCATCATTATCTCTTTTAGTATTTCCCACTCTTTGCCACTGACTCAGGTGGAAGAATGGAACGAAAACATGCCCGCAGGTGCGATGTCGATTCAGCTTTATCTTCAATACCAGCTAGCTGTGCCTTATGTTCATCCCCCCGGGTAAGTTTCAAGTGTAAGTATAGTCAGTCAGAAAGTCATTGGGATACCATAGTAGTCTAAATGCGCCCTGGCAAACGAGCAGAAAAAAAAATAGAACAGAAAAAAGGTTTTGATTTTTCCCATAGAAACCGGCCCAGAAACTCCCAGTAATATTATTATTTATCGGTTATGCGCTCGAGGGCCTCGAGCATCACGACGGAGTTACCGCGAATGACCTGACAAGGAATATCCGTTAGTGGGGTTCTTGGTACTCGTCCATAGAGATTGAACGTACGATCATGCCAATTGAAACCTTCTCTCCGCCATCCTTCTCCTCGAATGCCTCATCTAGAACAATATTCATGAAGACCTGTGCGAAAATATCGTTAGTTATTCTGCGCTTGATCGGTATCGTCATCCTCCCATTGTTGACGCCAAGGCAGTACTCCACGTGACAAAATCCAGGTCAGGGGTATGCACATACATCGTAGCCTCGAAGGATACCAATGACTTTGCGGTTGCCGTTCAGTTGGCAGAAGACCCGCTTCTCCATGTACTGCGGAAAAGACACGACGTCAGCTGAGATCTCGGGACAAAAAAGAGCGGGCATAGTAGGAGGAGCACTAACCTTCTTCAGTTCAGGCTGAGCTTGAGGCATATCGGGCGAGTTGGTTAGGTATCTTGGGGTTTGGCAAGATTCAAGTCACCGCGGTGTCTTGAGTTTGGTGCAAGCTGTGCCGGAGAAATAATATTCCGGATATGAGATAGGCGATAAGAGCTGCCAGCTCTCAAGTTCACACGCTCACGCCACCAATTTGCACCGCTTTGTTTCCGTCTTCATTGATTGCTTAGTAGTTCCAGATATGAGTTCTAAATTTGCCAATCGCAGAAAGCCCCGCAAGATTAGCGGGGATGATGAGGAGGATGATGAAGGCGCTGCCCCAGGTACGTGGTGGGCAAGGATTACTTTTTTTCTGCCCTAGATATTCACCTACTAAGGTCGAAGCTAACATGGCGGTTTTCAGAGCCAGTCGTTAAACGCCCAGCTGCCTTCAAGCCGAAGCAAAAATCTAAATTGCAGTTATCCTTTGGCCCCGAGACCTCAATGACCGACAGAGACCAGGAGAGCGAAGTAGTCCTACCGAAACGGCACGGTCTAGGGCGCAAGGCAGTGGAAAGGAGCGCCGGTCAAATTCCTTCAGTATCTGGAAGTATTTCCGCGCGGGTCGGTCAGGACCAAGACCGGCCTACCTATAGCCATGACTATTTGAAGCAACTTCGCGATTCCACACCCTCAACACCGAAGACAACTACTGACGACGAAAGCAACAACGCTGTGGACGTTGCAGCTAAATTTGGAGAGCTTATGACTGTTTCGGGACCGTCACACATCCCCAGCGAAGCCGAGATCCGGGAGAAAAAGGCACGACGCGCACGCCTGGCTATGGAGCACGGTGCGGGGGAGGACGAGTTCATTTCATTAGACGTCAACAATCCCGCCAGCGGTGATGACTGGGATGTAGTTCCACGAGGAGATAAGGAAGTCGAAGAAAATACAAGGCTGGTTCGGGACGATGAGGACTTTGCGGAAGGATTCGAGGAGTTCTTCACGGAGGATGGCAAGATGGCGCTCGGGCGAAAGGCAGAGCGTGAGAAGAAGCGGAAGGACCGCGAAGCAATGCGTGACCTCATTGAAGATGCCGAAGGTATCTCCGACGAAGACGATTCTGACTTGGAGGAAAAGGCTGCCTATGAAGCCGCTCAGGTTCATGCAGCCATGGGTCATGGCAACTCAGGCGATATTGATCGTCCGAAGACTCCCCCCAAGGTGACAACTCTTCCACGGCTGGCTAGCAGTTTTGAAAGATTGCGCACGTCTCTAGCATCCATGGAAGTCTCGAAAACACAGATGATCAGCCGGATGGAGGAATTGAGAAAGGAGAAGGCAGATATCGCAAATCGTGAGGTGGAGATTCAGGCGATGATCAAAGAAGCTGGCGACAACTATGAGCGACTCAAGAAGGAAGCTGGTGTTGATCCCAATGCAAAGCTCGACGCTTCCAATGGAGCTCTAGAAAAGTCCCGAGGATTGGAAAGCATCGGTGCTCCTGTGCCTGTCCCGACAAGGGATTCCCCAATGTCGCATTCCTCGGATTCCAGCTTCGAGGATTCTTCATAACTCTTTCCTGGTTGCACTTGTACCAAAAGCCCGGGCGGCCTGGATGTTCAACTTCGCCTCGGTCATTACTAGATTCCCTTGCATCGTCTTCATGGAGTCTTTCTTGTTTCTTTTGATACCCAATGGACGAGTTCTGTGCTGTTTCTATTTTCATTCCCCTACCCTTAGGTTCATTACCTTCTTGTACTCGGAGCGAGCTACAAATTGGATTCCCGGGCGAGACTCAGAGTGCTAGTTAACCTCAACAACTGTTGCAACACGGGCTAGCTCCATCTCGTTGCCTTACTAACTAACACGGACAGCCTTGGAAATATCTCGCGGGGCTGCAAATCGACTTGTTCGGGAGAGGAGCGGGCCTGGCAGTATTGTTTAACCCCAAGAAAGCCAACTAGTGTCAACCAAACATCATCATTAGACCACACCCTTGGGCTGGGGATGTGGTGCTGGACTTTCTTGGTTTCACGTTCGGCTGCCATACAGGACCGCGTATAACACCCGTGGAACTCGAACGGATCAGCCCAACGTGTCGATCAACGGCTGAAATCTCGATGCGACACAAGATAGGTATCTGCCCTATCGAAATTGTTGGCGGCAATTAGCGGGCCCGCAGTCATTCTAAGCCTATCGAAAATGTGCGACATTGGAATGGATTTCACACCCCATAAGGTACTCTACGGTATACCAACATATCTATCGGCCCTATCAGCTGTCATAGGTGAATTTGCATCAACGGGAACCCGCCTCAGCACACAATCCTCAAATGCAAATTTTCGGCCATTAAAATCACTCGTCTCGATACTTCTCGGGAATGACATCTCTAGCTGTTCAGTGCCCAATCAATGAGGGTTCCAGGCTCTCCTACCCCGGGAATCAAACCAAACGCATATGGTGCCCCTAGTCAGCAAGGGCCTCTAGAAAGCGAGCTTTTGCACCTTGAGTAAGCCTGATGTCGACTCGCATGGTCATGATTAAGCTCGTTGGGCACTCATGCGACCTCACCGTTATATGTGTTCTGCCGCTCTGCGCAGGACCAAGGCTATTACAAGACTGCCGTCTCCAAAATAGGATTACTTTGCTACACGCAGTTGGCGACATTACGTCTCGGATTGCTATCGTTTCGATTTGGCTTCAACTCCTTATGGCAGATCTCTCACTGTTAACGAACATCCCACCTTGTTCGATCATCGTCTAGTCGGCTCCTCTCGCAATCTGTCTGGCTCGTTCATTCGGAGGTTGAGACGCGGACGGGTAAAGGGGGATCTTGCATTACCTACGAATCGGATTCCACAGCACCGGCTTCAATGGCGCGTGGAGCTTATGCTGATCATCACTGGAGGAATGGTTAACTGGGTCACTTGAATTGTCAACAAGACGGTGTGGCCGGCCGGGTGCACCATCTCGCCGTTTGCCTATGGTTTCCTCCTATTATGTACTTTAACAACCTCTCACTTTACATACACTCTTTCACACCTCTTTCTAACAGACATTCTATCCACCCTTTCCAGCAGTGTTTACCTACACGTAGTAAGAGCATCCTAAGCCTTATATCGTAAATACCTTATACGCCTATGTGCTAGGTTTTATTTATTATATGCCTTAGTCCTTTGAACAGCAGTTGCTAATTCGCGCCTGGAAATCGCTTTTCCCTTGCTTTAGACTCAAAAATGGGCAGTTAAGGAGCATGGGAAATGCTGAGCTCTGCCCCAATGGAGATACAACCTCTGGACGGTTCAATTTCGGCTATATCCCGAACTTCCCACTATCTACTGCTGATCGTCTACATTCATGGCGGCAGCTATAATGCTGAGCAGTTTGATGTTTCTGAAGCCATTCCATTTTAGTACCTCACTGGGGCATTCTATTGGCGCAATGATTGCCATTATTGTAGCGGGATCCTATATGGGAACCGAAGGCTATCTACTGAATGCGCACTGTGCGAAGTCAAAGTCCACAGACGTTGTGTAGTTCTATGAGAGCTTAAGAGATTCCATAATGTTGTAAATCCCCTTAAACGACTTCACAGATTATAAAATTTGTCGCTACATAAAGTACCTGGGTTGGCCTACGCCCTCCGGTGAACTCTATGATATTAGTATGACTTGGTTAAGTTATTGGCATAAATACTCTAAACGCGTTAGTGTTCCAGTAATGTATAGATTAGCTGAATCCGACGGGCTTTAGACTTATTCCCTAGAGGTATTAGAGGGTTACAAGAATGCAATTACGAATAGTCCGTAGCTATTATAGAGAAGGGTCCGAGTGCTCCTCATCGTCGAGTTAAGAATGTAAATACGATTTTCTATCCACATGTATATAAAATAGTTGGATATATATATTTAGATATGTTCTTCGTTGCTTATCAGCTATTTCATATTCCTTCTTTCAGTCCCCACTGGTTTATTGACAATCCAAATGATGTAGTCTGTTGCCTAGTTCGAATCATACCCTCGGTTGTCCCAACCACTCATTGCCTTCCCCGGGCATTTCCCAGCTGCCTACTCTGCACTCGGCACTCTTTCATGACCTCCCCGACGATATTGCACGCTCCAACCGTGAGACTGCGAATTGGTCATTCCGTAGCTTACCCACAGTTCAATTTCATCAATGCTCCCCCTTATTGACCGACTCTTTGACTCGTTGATATCCCGGGACGACGCAGCTGGCCGACGGAAGCGGGAACGCGACGGGGAGCTCAAACGTCTGGCCTCTGCGCCGGGGATGGCCTTGGCTGATTCTTTCTCTACTAGCAAATAGTATCACTATGAGCTCTACAGGGGTCCTTCGTCTAGTAGACAGGCATCATGTTATTCCATGCCTCGATGTCTTTGTGCGGTATTTCCTCCTGCCTTGCACTCTATTAAGCTGTTGTAGCAATAGGTTTACATTCTGCGCTCCTTGTCAAAGTTAAACTTAAAAGAGCCATCTCCCCGATTGAGAGCGAGAAACTAATAACCCTGTCCACCGCTCAAGTTCCGGTCCCAGAATAACATCTCCCCGACACCCCATGGAATACTAGGCGAAATATTACGGGCTCTAGGCGCGATAATTCAAAATCTCCAACTTTGAAAATGCCGCATATTTCCCGAAACCTTCGGTGGAATGTAGAATTTGTGAAACAAAAACTGACATTGTGTCACAATATGTCTTTTTAACTGGGAGTTGCTAGCGCAGTAACCGCCACATTGCATAGCTACATGCCAGCAAGCCATGGCCTGGAATGTAGTAGGCTGGATTTTCCTCCACCTCTGAATTGAGTCTTATGTCTCATCTAGAAACCCGGAATCCTAGTCTGCGACAAGTAAAGTCTGTTTAGGAAGGAGCCGAGTCCCCATTTGTGGGCGAAGAATATCCCCCAGCTTCTATGTCTCAACCCCAACACTATAGTCTATTTTGTTTCTGTTTTTAGCCAAACAGCCAATGCACTTAATTTGATCTACATTTTAGTCTCAAACATCAGAGATCTCAAAAATCAGAGATAAACTACACTAAAGCACACTAAAGTACCTACCCACAACCCCGGTGTCGGGGATGCCCTAATTCAACCAATCAATAACCAGCGGACAACCAACAGGCTGTGTAGAGACTCCTTTCAAATTAGACAACACCAACCTCTTTTTGCTTTTTTTGACAGGTTCTTTTCCAGCTTGTTTTGGTTCTCCACTGACCATCCCTAGGTCCACTGTTCGTATCAACACAACCCACTGTCTGTTTCCCATTCCCCAGATTTGTTTCAGATTTTATCCAGGTCTTGATGCTGCGTGACATACAGGATATATCACCGGGTAATGGTATCTATGGAATAATAAATAATAAGATCCGCAAATATGATCTGCATATACCGACAATCAAGCCTAGCGGCCGATTGAGCCCCTAGAACCTGGAAAAGGGCAAATCCCAAACCCACTAGGGCGGCAACTCCGTAAAGATGTAACACCAACACAACATTGCATCAAAGAAAGGGAATTTCCTCGGGGTGTTCCCACAGGATTAGGAGCTGAGGTTTTCTCCCCCCTAGCTCGGGGACCGGACGGAATCTTTGCGCGTTCGTGCTGCTGCAGGCTCGGTTTTGATCTTTCCGGTTTCAACGCCACCTAGGCCACCCCATCGGTCGTTAAAGAAGCTTCTTTTGAATACGCCCATCTCTAGGACGTGGAGATCCGGGGAAAGGGGGCCCGGAGATTTTCTTTGTTAAGGCTATGTTTTATTTATATTTCTCTTTCTCTCGGCAGTTGTAAGCGCTAGTCACCCATTTCGTCCGATCGTTCAATCCACTCAAATATGATTTTACCTATTCCAAATAAACCGACAGAAAATGTCCTGGCTAGACCCTTGTCAATCTGCAGTCCTTAATCTCGTAGGGCCTTTGATGGACTCGTGTTGGCACAAAGAAACTCCTGTGTTGGACACTAGAGCCTCAAAAGACTAGATAGGTCACGTCTGCCGGTAAAATCCTCTCCATTAGCCTCCAACCAGGAAATTGCTTCTACCGCTATCCTATTTACTTTGCTTTTTCTCAAGCAGGTTGGACTGGGCCCGTTGCTATGATTGGCCCGGACGCCACTTAGCCTTCCCCAGAGGCTCTCTGTGGCTACCCGCTCAGGATGGAACATTCCAAAATCGCCCGAGCCACTGCCAAGTCATGGAGCTTTAGACAGTTTGTTTACCAGGTAGACCCGCAGACGGATGCATAGCCCTAGTTAGGGTTGTACATAGTGGAGATCAGCGGTGTCCGCGGCATACTATGCTGGGACCGTTGCCAACGGGGAGGCTGTTCCGGGGCTAATTCACCCAGCGATCAGGATGGGATAAAATATAGATATAGACGACAAAAAAAAAACATTGAACGGAGATATATTGACTTGGGCCTAACGGCCGGGAGTGAAGATCTTCACTACCGTCAAGAATACAACCCATCCACTATTCGCTCCCGTTTCACATCTTTCCTAGACATACATTCGCCTCCCACAGGATCGAGGCTAAATCAAGACACAACACTAGATAATAGAGAAAAGATCTGAAACGCTCGGCAAGTGGATCATGGGAATACCGGGGTCCAGTTCCGGACTTTGGATTTCTGACCTGGCTAGGGTTCAGAAATCCTTGAGTACCAACCCATGTCTATATTTCTCTTTGTTTCTCGCTTTCCCTCTAGACGCCCAGAACAGGCCGAGATCCCTCTTGCTCATCTAGCAATGGCACGGGCCTCGATTGAGATTAAGCGGGCCGCGAAGTTGAAATGAGTTGGCGGAATGATTATGTCTATAAAAGACTCGGATAATACCTCTCCCTAGCCTGTGTCTCCCAGAACATTGATATAAACTTGATACTATTCCATCCCGTATCCTCGATTCCTAACTTTTAGACTGTCTCTCAAACAATATCTCCGTGTTAGCAACCTGCAACCTGGGATATCAACCTTACAGCGATCTAGAGCTTCACCTCCTTTCTCCTAACGGTCCAACTGTGGACAGATCTGAGACCGCATTGCATTCAACGGCTCGACTTACAGCCCAATCCCCACAAAACCCATCTCTCAAAAGCGACACAGCCGTGCTATTTCGAAGTATAGCTTGTACTTGAGAGTCACTGAGGCTTGTCTACACATTACAGTTATCCAAAGAGGCTTTTGCACTGCTCCTCACTTGCGCAATCGTTTTCTTGTAATCAACTCCATGCTATCATATGCATAGGGTAAGTGCCCAATCACTCCTGACCGTTCTGGTGAAACCTCTCCATATATAACAAAGCGCTAACTTCTCATAACGGTCAGCCCTGCAGGTCTCCTCGAATTCTCCACACTATATCCTGTGTGTACTGGTTCACAAAGAGGAAATCTCCGGAATAGCGGTCGTCCACACCCAGCGACAACCCGCGTACAACACTCGCAATTGCGGTGAAGCGTGGAAGACGATAACCCGTCTAACGCTGCTCAATATTGTTTTTAATATTTTTATTTTTAATTTTCTCCGTGTGTGATTCATATGGCAGACGTGCTGGCTATTCCAGGGGTGCCGAAGCAATGGATGGCCCATCCGAAGGAGTACGCTGATGCGTCGCGCGATCTTATATCCGCTTACTCGTCGGACTTCCTGGGGATCTCAGACGATTTTGATAAACAGCTTTCCTCTTCCCCCACCGACTTGTTTTCATTCTTCCACCCCTACACATCTGATTCTTGTTTGGACTTCCATTTGCTGCATCACCCTTCCCCAAAAACTCAAACACAACAACGTCCTCGAACGCTTGCTAGAGCCATGATGAACCAACATCGTTTTCAGGGACATCCCACGACCCTTATAGAGGACCAGGGCCACTACATGCCCCTCCGAGTGGAAGATCCTCATGCAGCTGCGTATTCGCAGGACATGTCTCCATTCACGGTCCCGCTGGACCTCAACAGCACCCTTTCAAGAAACGGAAGCACTTACTGTGAATCCGATCTTGAGTCACTTGAGCACTTTGATGAGCCTTTCACCACTCGCACTGCGGATAGGCACGCCGGGCTTGTTCATCCGACACCACGGAGCAACATGTTCGCGGCTAATAATTCCTTCCTTCTAGGCCCTGAGGAAAGTTCATCTCTTTCATCCTTTAGGGTCTCAGATGTCCCACAGGACGAGCAGGCCTTCTCCAATACTCAGTTCAATGTCCCACACCCAAACATCGCCAACTACCCTATGAACACACACATCAGTCCTCACCCACACAACACATATCTCACGCCATCCATCACCACTGCACGTACAAAGCTTGGGGCCTTCAGTGAAGATACTCAATGGGGTGTCTGCCAACCAGCCAACATGACGGATATCTGGTATCCTACTCGTGACCCCACCGGCTCATCAGCGGAGAGCGGCTGGAACAACCCCAACGGCTACAGTGCAGCTTGGCCCGTCTCCAATGCATATAATTTGCCAGACGATTGTAATGAGCCTGAGACCCAAGTCTACAGACCGACCCATGGACTACCCATGCCCCCCTTTGGGCCTACGCCTCTGGGTTCAGGCCCAACCGGGCCCACGAGCCACATTTCCCATTTGCCAGCTTCGGGGACCTACATAGCCTCCATTGAGGTACCTCAATATCAACCCACAATGCATCCTATGAACGTTCCAAGCGTGCATGACACAGACTTTGGATCCCCGGACCAGAAACTCGCAAGCAGCCTCAGTCCTTCCTTCTCCGCCTCAACCAACGAAGAGGGACGATCCCCTCAGCAGAGCGGAGAAGGCGGTGTTGAATCTGGCGGGCACTACAGCAACGAGCGGAACACATTCCTCATCGACTGCAAGCGCCGTGGGCTATCATACAAGGACATCAAGCGAGTGGGTGGGTTCAAGGAGGCGGAGTCTACACTGCGAGGCCGATATCGCACTCTCACCAAGTCTAAAGATCAGCGAGTGCGAAAGCCTAAATGGCAGGAGAAGGATGTGAGTTGAGAACAATTCTTGGGTTTACTAAGACACTGCCCGGACTAACATGATTCTGTTTAATAGATCCGACTTCTCTGCCAGGCCGTCATGATTCACGCCGAAAGCCCCGACACTTACGGCTCACTGACGAATGCTAGCATGAATATGAGTGAGCCACCCAAGGTATCATGGAAGAAGGTTGCTGAACATATCTGGGTGAATGGGGGATCTTATCATTTTGGCAATGCCACTTGCAAGAAGAAATGGTGTGAGATCCACCACATCACGCTTTGATTTGATCATTGGATCAATACCCTTGAGCCTAAGGGTATATTCGTTTCTTTCGTCTTCTTCCTTTTGATATGCAATGTACTTTGGCAAATGTGCCTGGATTTTGTCTTTTTTTGTGTTCAGCTGGTCTGAGTTTGTGGATTGTAGCGTTGTATCTGTATTATTTTCCTCTTGTTTTTCCTGAACATTGGAGTACAATGTTTATCTACATATAATTAAGACTACCGTACCATGTCCTAACTGATATTGGATGTGATAATTCATAGTTTCATTGGGAATCTTGCTCCGTGGGATCGTAAGTTTGATGTTTAAAAGTCTACGTGGAGAGATCTGAGAGAGAATACTGAAATTATTGTAGGGATATTCGAAGGTACAACGTTGGATATTCATGTTGGTCGACCACCAAACTTGATCTTCAGTTTGGGTGTAGACGTGACAGAGGGTTTGGGGGTTGCGTTTTGCGCAGGCGACGGTCTGGGAATGTGGATTTTGGGGAGATGGTTGGGAGCTGGAGTTCCTGGAGCCAGGCCAGTCTTGGACTGCTTGAACGTGATACGGGTTGATGAGGGTGCGTGCATGCCCTGATCCTCGCGCTTGCGCTTGGAAGACGGGCCCATGCGGGCTTTGGTAGATCGATAGAAACGTAATTTGCCATGACCTTGGTTCTGAACACTCCAATATCGAGGAAGTTTCATCCGCACAAGTTTAGAGGTGATTGGGTCGTACAGCGTACGGCAAAGGTCAGTGAGCTCGGACAGCTCCAAGAGGCCCATGAACGGTGAGTTACATGCTGCCCACATGCATTCCTTTATAGATGCATCGCCGGCAAGCTCTCGTTTCAGGGCTTCGATAGCACCAGGAATGGTTCGACGTCGTGCGATGTCGTCTCGGCGGATTTGGGTGGAGGATTCTTGTTCGATGATCAAACCATCGGTTTGGGAGGCTTCAGTTTCTTGAGGACGACCGAAAGCAATCTGCGCTAGGGTCTGACCTAGCAAACGTAAAGATTGGTGGCGTATCCAGGCTGAGGAATCGGCCGACAATGTGAACATGAGCCATCGAAGAAGCTCCGGGCTCTGGGTAATATCCAGGTCGACCAAGCATCGGAAGGCTTGCATTCGCAGGAGGTCATAGGTTCCTGCTCGCGTATATGGGACGAAACGCATCAAATCCAGGTCGATCATCTTAGCTTTCATTAATTGCGCCTGGCATTGAAGAGCAGCTCGGGAGTAAAGGTTCTGGAAAGAGCTAGACCATTCGTCCATGCGTCGATAGCGGTCAAACTCGGCGATCGCATCTTTGTCCAGTTGTTCCTCGGCCTGAACCTCGAGAACGCGTTCCATGTCAAAATGATCCAATTCCTCATCCGTGCGAGCCTCGCTTTTACCGAGCATCGCATGGCATAGGGACTTCATCAAGGATGCAACATAGAAATTGTCAGAGTACTCATTGTTCGAGTTGTCATTGAACTTGAGTTTATCGAAAAGGAATCGCTTCACCCTCAATGGGGTTTTGCCGCTGTTGTCGCGAACCTTAGAGATTGCCTCAGGGATGACTTGTTGGAGGATATACGCCGCCCTGTCAGAAAAGTCATTCGAGCGGGTCATGGGCGATCCCGGGAGACAGAAAAGCTCTTGGAATGCCTTCTCAAGATGATACAGTCCAATCCAATCAACCTCATCCTTAGCATGTTTTACCAAGGCACGCGCAGCTGTTGTACGAATGCCATGGAAGTATCGACTGTCCATGAGTGTGCGAACAAATATCGTGGAAATCAGAGGGTGCTCTCGTTGAGCAGTCATGTATTGTAACGACTGGGAATGTTAGCATCATGCTTCCCACATGGAAAGCGGCAATATAACGCACCTCGAGCTGGGCCACAACATCTCGATCTTGCTGAAGCTGCGAAAGATACATGTAGCCTGGCATACCGAGAGACAGTTTACAGATCCACTCAAAGTCTGCATCCATTCGGATCCACTCATAAGATTCCTGTCCCATTCGTTCCTCGTCCTCTTTCGTCCAGTCAGCCAAACGCCAAGCCTGTGTCTCTTCTTCAGTTTGAAGCACATCTCCCAGGCAGTAAAGTAGAACATCTTCTTGAACCTCAGCATCGCCGGAGGCGACGGCTCTTTCTCTTTGCTTTTTGTTGCGTTTGAGCCTTTTGTACTTCGTGTTGTATGGGATGTCGAACTTCGTCACCCCCTCCTTGATTTCAACGATGTGCTCATAAGGGGTTCCATCTGCTTCGTGAATCCGAAGGGTCATCGACCCTGTGAAGACCGGCTGAACTGCGCCCGCGTAGACGTGCCGGACCTCTTCCTTCACGTCACGCAAGAATGAATCCTTATCAAGATCGCGAGGGGCTTGTGGTTCAGATTGGACCTGTCTGATCATCATTTCAACAACGAGCTTCTTCTTGTTGAATCGTTGGGTCGCTTGGAATCGTGGACATCCCGCGCCGTATACCCATTGCTGGAAGAAGACGTCTAGTTTCGCGTGACCCAGTCGTTCACAGGTCTTTTGGAATAGGGACGAGGTGACAGCTCCATTGGGTATATCACCCATGCGAGAGTTCAGGAAAAGTCGAGAGATAATGCGAGACATTGTGGCCTTACCACTCGCCTTGGTCAGTCGGCGATCGAGGATGAACAAGACCAAAGGCGCTTTCAACGCAACAAAGCGATATTCGGAGGGGTCGACCTTGAGGATGTTACCCATGTCGTATATCGAGGGGCGCTCAAAATCCAAGTCGCAGACTTGATCAGACATCTGCTTCAGTCTGAAACGGTATTCGTTGTTTCCGCAAAGCTTTCTCATGAACGTATCCGTGATGTACCATGCCACACCAACTGTCACCCATGTATCCGAGGGCTCGGCAGGAATGATGTTAATTCCAGTCCACTGGCATGCCAGACCGTGGACCTGAGCCCGAGTAGACTCATACATGGGGTCGATCATCTCGGCTGGGAAGAGCAGATGGCTACTGCAAATTGACATGCACGCAGTGGGGAGGCTATCAGTTGGGAGATCGTCGACAAAACAAATCTTGTAACTGCCGAATGGATACGACCCATAAGACAAAGAGAAGAAGTCAATCGCCTGAGCCATGGGAAAACTGCTGTTTTGAACTTCATCGGCTCTACCTGGGAGGCAGAATGCGTGCAAAGGAATAGCATTTTGGCCGAGCTGTTCATCCTGGTCACTTTCGCGGAAGTCGGCCAGGTTGACATATTCGAATGGACCAATGGCGAACCCAATCTGCAGGGCTCCCAATGGTGAATATGACGCAAACGAAACTGTTTTGCGAGTATGATCTTTGGGATCGACAATGTCATCGGTTAAATCGCCGGAGCACACCACGGACATGTCCAGGCCCTCATCGTCCGCAGAAAGTTGGCGGCTTGGCGCTTTTGAGCGGGATGGGGTTGCTGCACCCGATGTATCTCGGTTCTTCCGGTCGAAAACATCGCCAAGAGAGCTAGGACATGTGATGGAGACCTCCCAGGTACATCGCGAGGACATATCATCCACGCATGGGAACAAGGGGCAGCCGATACCAGATTCGAGTGAGTTGGTGGTGTATGCATGTGGATACCGTTGATCCCCGTTTTCGACACCGACAAATTGTAAGCCGTCCCGAATAGTATCAATAACAAATTCAATGTTCACTGTCAAAGCCGTGAATCGCGGAAGGTTTGCCTCTGGCACCCTGGCACTCGCAGGGCCATCCACATTATCGACAGTAGATTGTAGCGCGATTTGATCTTGTGCTTCCGCTGAGGACGGATCCAGTTCTTCGATGCGGACGCCCTTGGGGATCGTGATGGGTAGGCTAGGTCTCGGGGGAGTTTGTAAGAGGTTGTGGATCTTTGGTGTCAAGCGTTCGTGATAGTGTACACCGTAGAGTTGGAGTGAATCGTATTGATCGGTGTATTTTGCGGTCGCAGGCTTGCCGTTCACGCTCAGATGCTTGACCTCGCCTTGTCGAAAATTCAACCAGATTGTCCCTAGATCTCTGCGGCGAGGGTGAATAGTGATTTCCGTGCTTCCTCTGAGGCTTTTGGAGGCTAGGTCAATCTCAAGTTCGACCTTCTGATGTCCCACGCTGAATCCCAGATCAAATGGGCGTGCCGCCGCACCAACGGGGAGTTCGACGACACCCGGCATCGTAATAAGATTGCTCAGTAACGAGGTGCGCGGCAAGCGCTTTGAAGACCATCCACCGTCATATCCAACCAGACTCGATATGTGATTGTAATGGCGAGGGCGGAAAGAAATCGAAGAGACGTTCGCGCGGCGCAGATTCGAGCTCCAGATGACTGTGAAATGCGAGATGGGCGATTACGCGATTATGGTGCAGGGTAGACTATCGCACGAGAGGTAGATGGTGGGTTAAGTGAAGACCGAAGTGAAGGCTCAATCAATGCGCTCGAGGGCACTATTAGCTGCGACAATGCGACTCTAAGTCCGAACAATGCACCAGCCTTGTGGTCTCAGTCAAGTTGAGCTTCCCTTGTTCGCGTTCCCAATGCGGAGCAAGGCACGTGATTTCGACCTGAAAATCCATCTGGAACAATTCCCACTTCTCCTTTTTCTCAACGTATTCTTGCGAGTCGACATTTGTGTTTAAAGGCATGATTTGATTTGGTGTGCATTTGTCCATTTTACCAATTTGTTTGTCCACCTCGCTATGAACTGAGGTGCTGGTGTTTACCCTCCGACTATACTCCAATTCCGCGCGTGACCAAACCCAATCTTCCAAAATGAGCGCAATCTACCGGATGGTCCAAGGTTGGTGCTATGAATACTGTTATCCATGTTTATTCCGAATCATCTGCTAATTCGAACGCTCAAACTCTACAGAGACCCAAGATTCCCTCTCCGACGATGCCCTCCTACCCCTTAAGTCCTACAAGTATTCGAGTGTCGACAAGTCGTTCATTTCTCGGTATATTCTGAAGCACTATGTATGACAACCTTGGAACCTTATACTGGTCATTTTCGGAATAAGCAAGTGACTTTTTTCTCTTTAGTGGAATGCCTTCGTCGAACTTGTGCCGATGTGGATGGCACCGAACATGGTGACCCTTCTTGGGTTCATGTGGATTGTGGCCAATATCTTCATCATTCAGATTTTCGTGCCAGATATGGTGGGACCCGTGAGTTCCTGTTCCTGTTCCTCACTCAGTGTTTTATTGGAAGTGGCGAGTTAACCAAATATTCCAGGGCCCCGCTTGGATCTACTACAGCTTCGCTCTTGGCATGTGGATGTGAGTGGCCGGCTACCCCTCCAGTTATATGATTCCGACTCACGAAATAGGTACTCTACCCTCGACAATGTGGACGGTAAACAGGCGCGCCGAACTGGGACGTCCAGCGGACTCGGGGAACTTTTTGAGTTTGTACCGCACTCCGAAAAGCCATGGATGGATCACTAATCAGGCACAGTCACGGTATCGACTCTTTGAACTGCACCCTGGCCAGTCTGCTGTCGACAGCCGCAATGGGCTTTGGAGCCTCGCAACTTGGCGCATGGACCGCAATCGTGCCTTGCCTGGCCATGTATTTCTCGACATGGGAGACTTTCCACACCCACACACTCTACCTCGGCTACTTCAACGGCCCGACTGAGGGCCTCCTCATCGCCTGTGCAACTATGATTGCCTCCGGAATCTGGGGCCCTGGAATGTGGTCTCAGCCCATTGTTGGGTTCCTTAACCTCCCCCAGATTTTTGGCAACAGCTCCGTCAAGGACCTCTGGGTCCCAATTCTGCTGGGTGGCTTTTTCCTCGGACATCTCCCCGGATGTGTCATGAATGTAGCTGAGGCCCGCAAGAAGCAGGGCCTGGCCTTCACCCCTTTGCTTAAGGAGTGGGTGCCTATGATCGTCTTCACCATCTCCAACATTGCTTGGCTGTTCTCGCCATACTCGACTATTCTTTCCGGGAACCACCTCATTTTGTTCTGCTGGGTCATAGCATTCGTCTTCGGACGCATGACCACCATGATCATCTTGGCCCATCTTCTTAGACAGCCCTTCCCCCTCTGGACTATTATGCAGGCTCCTCTCATCGCTGGCGCGGTCCTCATCAACTTGCCCATGATCGGCTTCCCGGTCATTGCCCCATGGCTGGAACTGCTGTATCTCTGGCTGTACTTCTTTTTCGCTCTGGTTATCTACATGCACTGGGCAGTCCTCGTCATCAACCGCATCACCACTTTCCTCGGCATCAACTGCCTTACTATCCGAAAGGATAAGGCTGCTGCCAGAGACAGAGCCTATCGCAACCTCGGTGAATCGTCCCACCTAGATCAGTCACACGCTTCGACTGACACATCCAAGACACATTAACTTAGTATGCGCCACGCCATATATGGAAAAGTCGACGATCGACACTAGTTCAATTCGGTAGTTCCCGGTTGGAGTTGCCACAAAAGCGCCCTGAGCGGTGCATTATCTAAATGTTCAACCTCATTGTAATTATGAACATGTCCATTCTCTACATGTGTTACTATCTTGATCTGATGGAAGATATAACAAATCCCAGAGGGGTGGATTCTGATGAACCCCAGGCATGGAAATTGTACCCTGCTACCCTGCACATCTGTACTTATGGGACTATTAATATTTGTGAATAGATAAAAATGAATCAAAATCAAGCCCAAGTTGATTAATCTTGAGAGAAGTCACAGTACGTGAAAGTAGGAAAGTACAAAGCCAAAACAATCGACGCTGGCAAAAACACCGAATCCACAAAAGCACCGCGAACAAAAAGGCTCAAATCAAGTTCGTTCCGACTTTTCATTTCTTCTCACCCAGTCCAAGAGCATCAGTCAAACTCCCCAGACCAAGTCCATTAATCACCTTGTCCAATCCAAGACTGCCAAGCAGACCATTCAACAATCCACCAAGACCAAGACCATCAAGCAGACGACCAACGAGTCCAAGCACACCATTAAGCAACAAGCCAACGGCAGCGATGATCTGGAACAATGGCTCAGAGAGCAGAGCCCAGAAGGGGCTAAGCTTCTTCTTAGCGTGAGGCATATCAGCGATGCGTTTCTTGCCGTTGTCAATAGTCTTAATGACCGTCTCTGTGAGCTCTTTGATCATGTCGGCAAGCTGGTACTCCTCGGGGGTGGCATCGCGGGAAGCAGCGCGCGCCTTGGCGGTCGCGGCAATGCGTCCGTCGGGGTCGAGTGCACGGATGGCTCCGTTGCACTCTTGCAGAATGCGGCCGCCTTCTTCGAGGAGCGGCTTGATGGTTTGAACAAGCTTCTCCTCGTCGAGTTCGTCCTTCGGGGTGCGGTCGGCTTTCTCACAGGCCTGAATGTTGTGTTAGTACTATTGCTATATATCGGTTTAGAACTTACCTCCGCGATCTGCCTGCAAACAGGCTTGACCTGATCAAGAGTCTGGCGGAGGATGGAGATCATCTTCTGCGCGAGCTGGCGGTCGGATTCAGCCTTCGCCGCATCCTCCTGCTCCTCGAGCGTGGGTCCCTCCTCTTCCTCCTCCTCGGGCTCCGGCTCGGGGATGTTCTCAAGCAAGGTGCATTCGCCAACCTTGTTGCCGTCATTGTCAACAACATAGCCGTTATCGTCGACAGTTTTGCCGACCAGCGTGGCAAGATTACCCCAAGTCAGCTTGCCAATAAGGTTGCCATCCGCATCGCGAACTTCGCCCTCCTTCGTGATCTTGCGCCCATACATGGGGCTGACATTACGTTTCTTCTCCTCAGGCTCCCTGCGCTCGGCCTTGCCGATCGTATTGCCGTTCTTATCAAGGACATCACCGTCCTCGTCAACCTTGCGGCCGAAAAGTCGCTTGGTGTCGCCTTCAATCAGACGTCCGATGATCTTCTCGCCGTCCTGCACGACTCCTTCCTTGCCGATGACAGCGTTGTCGAATCCGTAGAATGGACCTTCGGCCCTATCCTGCTCGGCCGCAGGGTTGAGCTCGGCACGCCCGACAATCTTGCCATTGTCGCCCCAGATCTGGCCCTTGCCGTCGACCTTGCATCCAGCGAGGCGCTCGTCACCTTCAACAATGCGGCCGACCACTGCCCCAGTGGCGGGGTCAACAACGTTTCCAGCCTTGTTGAGAACCTTTCCCTCGAGGATAGACAAGTCCTCCTCCGCAGGGGGCTCCTCCTGTGGAGGCTCGTAAGGCTCAGCACGACCCTTAACGTTGCCGTACTTATCGGTGATCTCGCCATCCTCGTCGACAGCGCGACCACGCAGCTTCTTGGGGTCACCTTCGATAAGCTTACCAACAATGGATCCCTCATCATCCTCAACGAATCCATCTTTGGTAACAAGGAGGCTCTCCATACCAGCGAAGGGACCCTCGGCATTTCTCTCGATCTCATCCTCGGGAATGAGCTCGACACGGCCAACGACCTTCTTCCCATCGTAGATCTCGCCGTCCTCGATCTTCTTACCGGTAAGCACCTTAGGATTCCCCTCAACAACCCGGGCGATTGGGTACCCCTCAGGTCCGATGACATACCCAGCCTTGTTGCAGGAGAGGCCGTTAACGGCAGAGAAATCATCACTGGCCTCTTCCTCCTCTGGTTCGAGGCGCTCAGCACGCCCAATAACGTTACCCTTGCGGTCGAGGATTTCGCCATCCTCATCAACGCCACGTCCGCTCAGTTTCTTCGCATCGCCTTCGATCAGGCGGCCAATGCGGTTCGAGTTCTTGTCTTCGACAAACCCGCCTTCGCCGACAACGAGGCCTTCCAGACCGGAGAAGGGGCCTTCTTCTCCTTCATCCTCTTCGATCAGGAGTGCCTTGGCTTGGCCGATCACATTGCCGCGGTTGTCCCAAAACTGACCCTTGTCGTCGAGCGTTGCGCCGAGCTTAGACAATTTCTTTGGGTCGCCTTTGTTCAATTTGCCAACGGGCCTGCCCGTGGCTTTCTCTATAATGTAGCCGAACTTGTTGCAGAACTTGCCTTCGAGGGTTTCGAGACCGGGAATCCGTTGCCGAACATCCTCGGCGGTCTCGGCGGTCTGCTTGGCCTCTTTGGCGGCATCTTCAGTAGTTCTTTTGGCACCTTCTATCTTCTCATCAAAGGCATCGGTGACGTCTTCACCTGCGTGTTCGGCGCTGTCCTTCGCGTCTTCGAGAGTGTCTTCGAGGTCAACCTTGCCATCTTCGGCGGTGTCCTTAGCAGCGTCGACTGCGCCGGCGTTGGAGGTGGCATCTTCGGCAGTAGACATACCCTTGTCGACATTCCCTTCGACATCGGAAACATCCTCATGAGGCTCATCAGTCACGCCAACAACAGCGCTCTTGCCCTGATCGGCGGAGAGATTATTCTGAGCATCTTCGTACTGATCCTCAAGATCGTCCTTGGCGCTACCGACCTTCTCAGGGGCATCACCAGTAGCACCTTCAATGGCCTTCTTCTGCTCCTCAATAGGGATCAAATCAACACGGCCAATAGCATCGCCATCGTCATCAACGATCTCACCATCGTCATTGAGTGTATACCCAATAAGGTCTTCAGGGTCACCCTCAACGATCCGGCCAACAATCTGACCAGCAGCGTTCTTGATAACACCGCCACCAGACACAGGCAGCCCTTCAAGCTGCGCGATATCCGTAACAAGATTCTCCGGATCAACCTCTCCAACGCTCTCCCGAGCCTCTTCGCCGGCATTCTTAGCCTGGTCTGGGACCTCGTGGAGGATATCAACGCGACCAATCAAATCGCCCTCCTCGTCGAGAATCTCCCCGTCATCTCCAACAGTCTGCCCGACGAGACCCTCCGCATCACCCTCGACAATCTTGCCAATGAGAGCGCCGTCCTGTCCGAGGATATTCCCGCCCTCGGCGACGTTAAGGCCCTTCAATGTTGACAGATCGAACGGCACAGGCAGGGTATCGGTGGCAGTCTGGGTAGCATGTCTGCCACTATTCTGGACACTCTCGGGACCTTGCTGGGCTGTCTCCTTCATCTTGCCGGCGAGGTCCTTAGCCTTACCTGCCCCGCCGGAGGCGCGGCCAAGGGGGGCTGCAGAGCCGGAGGCGGAAGGCACCTGGGAGGCAGCATCGTCGGGTGAGGATATGGGGCGGCGTTGTTCGGTGCGCTTCTTCGACTTCGGGGAGGGGGCCTCTAGAATGGACGGCCCTTCGATGTCATCGTCGAGTGTTTCTGGGGCTTTCTGGGAGAGTTTCCGTGGTGTGGTTGTCATTTTCGCGTCTTTAGGGCTTGCGGTGGTGGTGCTGGGTTTACTGGCTGCGCTAGAGCCGGATGCTTTGCGGGCTTTGGCGGGAGTTCCGGCCTTGGAGCCTAGCTTGGGGGGTGCTTTGCTCATTGCGGGGGAGGACATGGTATTTCGTTCGGAAGTTGGGGGTTTGAGATAGGTGGGTGTATTGTTGATATAACGAATCAGAACCCAGTCGGATAATTGCAAATCGAACGCAATGCTTGTGTCCGTTAAGAGGCGTGAGGTATGCTTCGTAAAACCGTAGGGGGTGGAATGATAATATAAACCCCGGGAAGAGGGTATAGTTCGGGAGTAGTAGTTCCTAGAATAACCAAGGAAGACGTTGAGGAACGGGTTCAGGTTTTTATATAAAGAGTTCAGTGATTCTGATATCATCGAATGAGTCCACCATCATAGCCGTCTATATAGGCAGTAACCAGACATTATACCTGCAGAGCCTACTGCGTCATGGCCTGTTGATATCATAACGGTTTTTTGCTAGTATCATTTTTGCATGAAATCCTTGTTCGGGGGATCGTCATAGAATTAATCTATACAATGTACGACTAGACCGTTGTAGGGCCGTTAGTAGCAACATCGGCGTCATGGAGTGGGGCGATTAGATGACCTGCCAAGTGGACATTTGTCTGGGAAACGGTTGATACATACAGTCCTGTAGGGTTGGCGCGCGAATCAGCGGGCCGGGTCTGGGATATTGAGGGGAGTGTGGCTAAATCGGGGTGTTGAAGGAGAGTGGAGCTCTGTGCTTCTTGACATCGAGCGTAGTTTAAGCTGTACAACTCGGAGACACCGACATTCTACAATGGCACGCGCCTATTGCTCGAAATACTGATGTCTGATTTGTTGCACGATCGATGGCATCTTCTGCGATCAGCACTGTGTATTCTATTGAATTGGTCTAGGTTATGTTCCTGGCCTAAAGTCTAGGCTATCCGGACAATTAAAATACAAACAGCAACATGATTGCTCCAAGGTCAAGATATTTCTATGGATGCTCCCCGAAGCCACGCTATCGCAAACGTGGGACAATATGAAAAAATCACAGATCTATCAGATACCACATACGGTGTCAAGTATAACATTCGCCTCCACTATCTGTCACTTCCTATCACTGTGTTTTAGAAAAAGAATCGAAAAGCTCCGGTTCGCCAGCTGCACTCCGAATCATCGTTACATCAGAATCATATGACAGTCTTGAATATAGCAACGACCCACGCACTCAACGTTTCTTCGCATGAACGTCTAATATACAATATAGGAATCATTTACCTGCGATGGACATCTTGTTCAATGACGATTTCAGGAACCTCCTACGGTATTTGTGCGAGTATTCCTAAGTCGTATATTCTATTCTGAAGCCAGAGACAACAGTAATAACAAGGAGAATCAGCTCATGGTCGGGGTAGGTCCCTGTCAGATGTATGAGCGTAGAGGGAGGTATGAGATCATTTTAATCTATTTGGGTGGAGAGTTCAGCCACACAAGTCGCTGGCTGAGATCATCGTCCAAATTCAGGGAATATTGTGTTAACTTTTCATATTAAATCGCTGGACCTAAAATTCTCGCTACCATATATGCGTCCTTGGATATGTAGTATATTGTAGGTCGTGCAACGGCTACACGGTGGAAATTCTCCGGTTATCAACTTCCGAAATCAAGATTTCCCTCCGCTACATCTTGGCGTCTGTGCACTTTTCTTTTCTGGATCGATCGGCTCTATATTGTATGATGATATTGCATTAGGATCATGTAGTATAGTACGCACCTGGATATATACATTGCATGACATAGGATGGTCTTGTCCAAACCTGGCACCTTTACCTTCAATTTTGCCTAGAGGGATGTAACGGATAAAGATCCTTACAAAGAGAATACCATGCCAGGCAGTCTTGGCAGATCGACCCCACGTCGTGGCCGATCCGAGAGGGGTTCATCACATGATATGCATGTCGACATTGGAAGAGATAGATCCCTTATAGTCTGGGACCCCCCAGGGTTCCTTACCAAGACTGGCAAGAATTAGTCTTGGCACTCCAGGCAATACATCGTGTTCTCCTCCAAGCCATAGTATCTTACCCGGTTGACAGGCCATACACCTGGAAACAGTATACCTTTCCAAAGAACCTCCGTAAGGAAATGGTGAAACTAACTTCGATCTGTCGTATATTTCATGCCCCTAGTGAGCTTGCACTAGGCAGCAGTCCTTGCTAAGCTATTAGGACGGTAGATTTATACCTTCTCGTGGTATCCGGTGTTAATCCCCGTTAGGGCGACCAAAATACATCCGCCCTGGTTATGCGGGTGCGGCCCGTCGCGGGGTCCGGACCGCACAAGCACACCTAAATTAGGGGATACGGATATGAAAACCATCAGACTTCTTTTTACCCGACTCGCAGTTGTGCCTAGAAGCTGGTCTTGCTTTACTAGTGGAACTGGTGTCGCCCTAAAAAGAAGATAGGACACCCTTAAGCTTGCATACGGTCTATGATCGTATCATACGAGATGCGGCAAGGCGGCAGCGAACCGGTGACATAGGTAGTCAAGCCGACTTTAGACAGACCTCGTTTAAGCCTGGAAGACATCGTGCACTACAGACCTCGTTAAGGCTCAGCTACTTTAACCTTACGTGTATCGAGTATACTAATATAAATAACTACGTAGGTAAAAGTGCAGCCGACGATATAAATCTGCGCGCCAGAGCCACGAACTGGGCCTGTCCCGCGGATAGATTGGTGCCTCCGGCCAAGATGTGCTGGTCCAGCACCGATGGGCGGTCGACGTCGTTGAATCCAGCCTCGTGCGGGTGCCATCCCACTGCCGTTAAAGTCTCGAGCATGTCCGCGTCTTTGCTGTGCCGTGAGGGATCCAAATTCTGGCGCAGTGTCCCTTCGAAGAGCACAGTATCTTGGGCGAGCACATGCACGGCGCGTCTACGCTGGTGCAGCGAGACCGCTGCCAGATCGGCGTCATCGATCCAAATAGTACCTGTTGTGAGAGGCACAAGGCCTAGCAGGGCCGCAATCATAGTCGATTTGCCGGATCCTGGACGATGCGCAGATGTTGGTGCATCCTTTCAGAAATCAATGGGAGAGAAATACCAATAGGGGATCAATGAACGCACCGCTTCGGCCCACGATGCAGCGGCAGGGACGGCGAGGTCAAAGTCAACGAGAGACGGCTGCGAAGCTTGAGCATACGTGACGCTGACCTCCGAGAACACCACGCTGCCGCGCTCCGGCCAGGAGGGTGCGATTCCCTGACATCTGGATGAATGATCGGTCTCCGGGGTAGGCAGCGTCAAGTACTGATTGAGGCGCTCCATGGAGTTCATCTCAACGTCCAGGTTAATCAGGGACCACAGAAAGGCGTCGAGATGTTTTGCCAGTGTGATGCTTAGGCTCAGGGTCAAACCGGCCTGCATGGCGTTAAGCAGTCCTAGACCGCATAGTCCACAGGTCGCGCCCAGCAACAAGACAGACACGACTTCCACCCGCACCGTCACCCACGTCTCAAGAGCGTAGCGGACGCTATGCCTGCCATGGCTTTGGACAGGACCGCGCGATGCCGCTCTTCAAAGAACTCGGTGGCGGAGTACGCTTGGATCGAGGTCCGCGCACCCATAGCCTCGTTAATCAATACGTGGCAAGGTGGATCGCGGGTTTGGTCGGGCTTTTCCCCGCCTGTGAACCAGTCCAGATGAAGTAAGACATACATTCGATAGCAATGCTACTCCGTAGTATCCAGTCGTTTATGAGTTTGTATCAAGGGTCTTTCATGAATCCAGGGATTACCATGATAGCCTGTGCAAGGACTGATCACACGCCAACTGATGTAACCCTAGAAGGCGACACTAGCCGGATGATCAGTATAGATAAAATGTTTGAATTGGTGGAGAACTGAATGGTGTGTGGGTGCCCTTTCATCCGCGGAAGGACGTGCGCCGGGAATCGTCGAACTTGCTATTGATGGAATAGCCGAGCTTCTCAATATTGGTCTCGATAGATAGCTGTGGTTTGTAACCACTAGACGTTGACGCACAATGTTCTGACATTATGCCATATGCAACGTAGGTGGGATGATCAATGTGAAACATGTGCACCGTTGAAAGACACGTCGGAAGCCAGAGCCGATGTAAGGAGATGGGGTTGACAATTATGAAGCACAATAGTTGCATACTATATCTCCTGCTACTACGGGTTTAGCGCATTTTTGCCCCTACCGCTTTCAAATTTGATACCTTGATAAGCCAGGGAATCATACCTACATATGTAGGTATCAATCCTCCACCTATCTCTAAAATGCCAGTCAGTCTAAGTCAGCGGCATTGACGAAATTTGCTTTGAATGGAGTATTGATACCTATTTTTACTCCAGACGATTTTGCCAAAATAGACAAAATATAAAGCATATTTCCCGGTCTAATCTTCCTATGAAATATTACTATGTAGACAGAAAATGGATGGCGTGTAGGGAACTGGTCAAGTTTAGTTTGTGCTGAGCTGGATCCTAAGGCTTCAATCACCTCAATTTTAACCTTCATCAGACGACGGCCCATGTGGGCTAGAGTGCATATTAATTCATTTAGTTAGTTAACCCTGCATGTCAGCCCTGACTACTGTCTGACCTTTATCATTCTATCCAACCGCGACATGCCCGAGAATCCAATGCGCTTGCTTCACGAATGATGTTTTTCATTTATTCATTTCATTTAGTATATTTAATCAGACTAGTGTGCTCAATATCTTCTCAGAAACCTTTCCAACAATTTTACCCCATTCGCGTAGGGAATTTAACGCCGGGGTCCAGTTCGGGCCCAAGTGGATCTCAAGCGACCCTTCAGCGATCCTTTCTTCGGGGAGTTTGGCTCGAGTTGTCATTTTGGCCCCCAACTGTTGGAATTCTGCTTACTGTTTAGGAATATGATCATCACAATATACGTTCCCAGGATCCCAAGAGTCCGGGGGCCTTAGTTGACCCCACTCGGGTTCTTCACCTGTTGTTCTTCAGATGAACCCTCCTCTTTTCAGTTTTTTTTCCTTATCTCTTTCTTTGTGTAGCAAAGAATACCTTGTAGGGATACTTGTCAGAAATGCATACCCAAATAATGCCGTCGAAGCGATCTGGATTCTGCCAGCTTAGTGACAGTCCATACCTACTTAGGTAGTGGAATGCTCAACATATATCCATGGATAGGTTTGCAGCCTATATCCTATCAATTAGGCAAGTGGAACGCTAGGAGAAGATGCTACCAACGACTATTATTAGAAACTAATTCATAGTAAATATACGAAGGGACTGAGGTGAGATGAAGATATATTACTTTCCTTTAGAATACAGATACATCAGGCAGTAATAATACAAAGTTCCTCTAGGTTCCTAACACTCATCATCAGAGAAGGGATCAGACCCAAAGGGACAGATGCGAGCATCCTATGATGCTATCCGCGTTAGGTGACCACAAAGAGTATCGCGGGACGTTAGCCAATAACGATTTGATTGATTGATCGCCTATAGTGTTCACGTAGCAGCAAATCATAGTGCACTAGGTATCTTTACACTTATAATAGATCTATCTACGTATGATAATTGTTGAGTCTACCAACCGAGAGGCATAGAAAGGGGAGAAAGGGGGAAGCGATAGAACGGGCCTTCAATGACACCTATTGACTCCGGCGACCAATCAAGAAATCCAGATTCATTAGCTCGTAGGGCGAAGAAGGGAAAAGGGGCATCGAAAAATACAGCGAAAAGGACATTGAAAAAGAGATCAAAAAGAAGAGATCAAAAAGAAGAGATCAAAAAGGACATGCAAGATGAGCTGATGAGCTATGAAGGTATATCAACAAGACATTTAGCAAGGAACACGGCGAACGGATCTGTCGTGAAGTTGATTAAGCCATACGATGGTGACCTACAAACGTATCTACGAATCTACATACACTAGGGAGATTTCTCGGGGAAGCTTATCGGATCTTTCACGTAGCTACGGACCGGAAGATCCAGCCGATGTTTCCCGGAGCCAGCTTTCTTACTATACAACGAAATTGAAAGTCGGAAAAGGACAAATGTGCCATTGAAGTATTCGACTTTGGTCCCAAGATCTGTGAGACTGCTTGTGTTCCAGAAGGTCTCGCTGGAAGAGCAGGAGCCTTTCCCATGTCCTTCTTCCCCGAGGTCCCTCGTGCCGGACTTTGTGGCTGGCCCCCGTTCAACCAATCATATTCTGGGATCAGCCAATCCGGGAGACTGCTCTCCTCGGTTCTGTGGGCATGTAGAACGGTGGAAGTGTGCGATTGGCAATTGGGAGGACACAAAGCGGATCATCTAGAGAAGAGAATATGGTGTAACTAGCAAGTTGTTGCCAGTCGATGACGGCGCGAAGGCCGCTTCGTAGCCTGGGTCTTTCCTCCAAAGTTGTAGATGCTGGTCTTGGTCGAAGTTGAGCTCCGATTAGTTGGGCACAAAATCCGGACTTGGCTGACTGGGCCAAAGTTAGATGGAAGGAATTCAAAATGTGAAGAGGCATCATATTTCCTGAAATCTATAATAACACTGGTTTTGGAGTAATCATTTTCCCTCAAGGGAGCGCTGTCTGGGTACACTGTTGTCCTGTTGGAAGTCGTATTTCCACTGGGCAAGGACGTAGGATAGGCAACAAACACTGAAACCTTCCAAGGTTCCAAACCTCTTGGTCGTCGCGTCGTGATTGCCTATTTGACAAACCGGTGGCTGCCTTGCTTAATAGGCATCCAATCCTTCCAACCTTGGAACTCTTTCAATCACTCTCAACTGGGTTATACTCCTTCTCCAATCGGGCAAGCAAAGTCAGCAGCACTTCCTTTGCATCTTCCTTGATGACCGTAACAAAGTCCTTGATTATGACCGACGCGAAGATCACTACACTTCCAAGTCTGGCGGAAACTGGAGACCTTCAATACTCGTCGAGCCAATCATCTCTGTGCTTGGGTGCTTGGTGTGGAATATTCAAGTACTTCAACGTCGAAGCCCATCCATGGATCTTACATGCAGTATTTCTCTTCACGCTATCCTCCAAGTGCCCCTCTCTTTGATGTGCTAACCAGCCAGCCAACACCTACCTACGAACGGGCTCAAGAACATGCCCCGCTCTCTCGACGGTCATAATCTGTCTCTCGGTACATCTCTTTCGTCGTACACCTTCCTCCATGCCTCACCACACCTTTTTGTCGCTACCTCCTTGTCAACACATTCGTTAACAACTTGCTTTTTAACAGGACTAGCCCGCTTTATACGCCTAACATATGTTCTTCGGAATCTTTACAACAAGACCCGCAAGTCTCGGTACCTTCTTCCCTACCTTGACCCTACCCATGCAGTTAGTACCTCACTGTTCAACGTACAGCACAAGCGACTTTCAGCCAATAGTGTCCGGCCACCTACACCACTTACAACCAATGCTGTCACCAGCTAACTTCTTCGTTACAACAACCCTTTCAACAACGAACGTTCAACGACCGACTTGCGACAAACGGGTTCATATTTTGTTGGGGGACTTAGATCTACGGTTTCATGTTCGTGGGGTTGTCTACGTCTATAGTCTACCTAGGTTGAACTCAGCTTCTCCAACTACTCAGCAATGTCAATCTCAATTCCACCATGCACTTCGACGTCTCCGTAGACCTCTCCATTGCTGTTAATCTACAGTTTGCAATTATGCATTTCCATCCTTATACCTACAACAATCAGAAAGAAAAGAGGTAGCAGTAAAGCACAGCTATGAAAAGGCAACTAAGAAAGGACACTTGGAAAGACAACTCAAAAGAGACATCGAAAGGCACCTCGAAAGACACCGCGAAAGGTATTCCATGTTTGGGTGATCTTATTTACATCTTAAGGCTCGAATGAAGCATTAATGGCAACACTTGTCCCGGATTCTGAAGTACTAAATGGTGGCCATGAGAAAGATCCTCAAGGCAATACAGGAGAATCTCTCAACTTCTTGCCCTCTCTGATATCGGGCTAAAAGGCACACTTTAGCCAAACCCACGGACCGGATTTCGGAAAAGCGTAAACACAAAAAATTCCCGTGGCCGAGAAACGACTGAGATGTGCGGTTAGAATTGGAGAGGATGCGAGACACATAATCCAGACAGATTTATTCAGTTAGCGAATCGTTTGACAAGAGAAAGAGTTGGATCTCATCAATTGCCGAAGATAGCCCTGCATTTGATGATTTCGCTGAGGTCGCTTCGCAAGTTTGGCCTGATCTTCAACATGGCTGTCAAAGCACTTTGAAGTTTCTGGTTGTTGTCGAAATTGAGCTCCGGCGTGCCAGGGACACCGTAAGGTAGAAGGCTGATCACGTCTTGGATGTCAACTGCTTGCTTGGCACCATGGCGCTGGTAGTGTGACAGTATCTTCTCCCGAATGGTCCATTCAGTACTGAAAAGCTTGACAGGGTATCCGTTGATAGTCTTTGTCGCTCGTGTGGCTGTTTCAAGATCATATTGAGGTCGGTGCGGCCAGGCGACCTGATCGAATACCTCGAGCTCCACAAGACGCTCCCCGCCTCCAGGCAATCGGAGTTTGTATCCTGGGATGACGTGTCCAAACTGACTCACTGGGCCAAAGTCAGACGGAAATGAAGTCAAGAGCTTCCTTGTAAGGAGCTCCGCTGTGATCGATCGATGGTCGACATGGATCACCAGGTCGACGTCCTCCGTTGCTCGCAGGGGACTAGGTGCCATGATACACACAGCCGCACCTCCCATGACAGCATAATCAACTTGCAAAGAGTCAAGCCTTTGGGCGACGGTCGAAACGACTTCCTCTAACTCTGCTTGCAGCAGCAAAGGCATATTGAAACCTTTCTCTGATATTCTCAGTTAGTGATAAGGATGAGGGGAATGCGGTTCTTCTTACCTTCACTTCTGTGCGAATGAAAACGAATCGTTGGAGGGAATGCAGAGAATAGATGATGAGATCACGGTTGGCGCAAGGAGAACAAAGATGTAGAAATTGGGAGGGAGTCGGTCATTAAATATTAGAGTGCTGGTCAACACGAGGTAAGATTCTCTCTATTTTGAGAGCTAGCAAACACAATGCGCTTCTCAGAAAAATCAGGCTGTCTCGTTGGAAACTTTCCGGTATTTTCTGTTCGGCGGCTACTACAAATACATACCCAGTGACAGCCCATCATCCACCAGTTTAAGCGCTTCCTCCATGATCGCCCTGGTTGCCAATGAATTAAAGATCCCTGCTTGCCTTTTGTGTGAGCACTAAAAGTGGACCATGGCAACGATTAAGCCCTATTGACAATTTCATGTCAACTACGATAGTACTACGACCCGTGATTTGAAAGGTCCAAAGTATATGGCCCACATGGTATATAGAAGTTCGGGTTAACTGCGTGTTATAAGTGGTGACGTCGACCGGGATGAACCCGGACGACAACCAATTAATGGATTGGATGAACGGCGTATTTGACATGGCAAAATAGATGTGCCTTGGGTAGTTGGGTTTCTCAGGCCCGGAATAGGCTTGCTAGAGGTGGCTTCTGCAGGCCTGAGTTGGTCACCATTGCGAAGGAGCCATAGCCATGGAGATAATATCTACTAGTGTTATGGACCTCGGGATATTACTAGTATCGTGGGGCAGCTCCGCTTTGATAAAAGGTAAACGGGCACTAGACACGGCGCTAAGTCGCAAATGAGTGAACTTCACAAGTCTAACGCTGAGTGGAAATCTATTTGCTGAACCTTCGAGTTTCACGACGAGGCGATTGTTGTTAACAAGGGACCATGTAATTGAGATTTATCAGACTCGGTAGTGAACTTATGCCTGGTATTGTGATTTCAGTTTGACTCCTACATATGTAGATAGTATTGGGTATAATCCGGCAATATGCCCATCTAAATTCGGAGAAGGGACTCCCGTGCATGTGTCTTTGGAGAATTGATATTCAGGACAAGAGGCAACTTCGGCCTGGCCCATTTTTCCCATACAGGAAATTCAATACATCAACACAATCTGGTTATTGGCCGACTTTTTGTGGACGTTTTTAAAAGGAGAATGTCCGGTCCTGGGGAATTCATTGAGCCAACGGGTTGCCCCTCATATCTACGGGCATTTCTCTCCCGGAACCCAGTCGCTTTGAGACACGTCTATCCCAAGGGCCAAACTCCTCCTCGTGTATTCGACCATAGTTCACACTGAACCATTTCACTGCACGCTCATCCAGACAGCCATCAAGAATATCATTGTTGACATCAAGGTATGACACCATCATAGCAACCCAGGTATTTAATGACTCGCCCCAAACCGATGTAGGAGTAGTTTCATCATCCTCATCGCTGAGAACACCCTTGGCCAGACTCTCAACCAACGTGTGTTCAAGGGGATGAAATATATTGCCGTAAATATCGTAATTCTTCGTAGGAATAGTGGCCTCCAAGTCGCTAGCAACGTCCTGTATCGGAAGATTTGCAAAGGAATTTGGCAGCAAAGTCAACTTGAGACGACCAGCTAGGTGGTGGTCGGTCGGATAGTCGAACGTTGTAGTTGACTTATCCAGACGTTCATACTGCTTGTTCACCTTTCTCATAACCCTATCCGGATCTGGGAGCCTTGCCAATAACTCGGGGGCAGGCCTATGGTTAGGGACTACTGCGCTGAATGCCGAATCCTTCAGCTTCTGACATGCTCTCTGATAATCCTCATCGCGGACAGCGACCATAGCAGTCTATAAGGTATAATCAGTAGGTGCCACAATGTCAATCAGTGACAACACAACTTACACCTATCACAATAGGGACGCCCAAGTAGTTCATTGCAAGCGGTCCCCATGGAAAGATAGCCAGTGGTGCAAGGAACTGGCCTACTTCCGAAGTTATCGCGTCAGGTTGGGTTTCTCGTGGGCGTCGAATCATTTTCGCTTTGGTTGATAGGAAGAAATCGGTCTTGTTGTCGGATTTGGGGTGATGTGAAAGACGAGCGAAGTAAAACAAAGTGTGTGGGGTTGAATGATCATCAGACACGTGATCTGGAATGTTGCCGCTCAAGTGGGTCCTGGGTGTGGGGGTAGACTCTCTGGGGACACCAAGCAAGAAGACAGAGAGAGCAATACAACTGTGTTGACTATCTAAGACTGGGGAAAAGAAGAGGAGGGAAGAAACGGAACAAGCTGTGTAATATACGGACAGGATTACATGACTACAAATTCCAACAAACTCCCAGCATGCGCGATTGACCCATTCATCTAACCACCTCTTCTACTTAAAAGCGATAGAAATCCCGCGTTCTATTTGGAATCCCAAGGAACCTTGATGAAAGCCCCTCCACTCTTGGCAAATCCTGAGATCTTAGAGATATCAACCCCTTTATTGCTCAATTCCCATAGTTTTGGGGCCTCTTGACATTCCCGGAAGTGTTCTTTGAATTCCTCATAGGAGTATACTTTGTCTCGCAGAATCAGGAAATTTATCGATGAGGAGAAGCTGGGAGACCTCTCAAGGCAACCTGGCAACCACTGCAGCATATTCCATTCTGAACTACGCCGCTTTCAGCATCGAGATAGGGTAATGAGGTAGTCACCATATAACCTAGACCTGGTTTCCCCTGTTGGCCTCGATACTGCCATGGTGTTACCTCCCTTGCATGCGGGTAATCTGCTAACGAAGTCCGTCGCCATGATTTGCATTCTTTTCTTTTGCTCGACCCCGTCGATTGAATATGTTCCAGGCAATGACGTCACTGTACGCACCAAGCTGTATAGGTGCCTCTGTCTCCACATGTAGTGTCTTGTAAGGGTAAAAGCCGGTAAGACAGCGGGAAGATTATTTTCTTTTAGGCAAGAGAAACAACACCTCGTAAATGACGGAAGAAAAATAAACCCACCGATGGAGCGACAGCGTCGATGCTGTTATCTGTTCCGGGTCAACTACGGAAGACAATACATATGTAGAATTCACAATCCACACTACTGTAAACAACTATAATCCACTTGATGATGAGAGAGAAAAGGACACATTGCGTAGACCTGTCCATCGGAGTGGGTCCGGGTGATCGACAGCCTTACGACGCATGTGGAGTACAACCTACAGGAATAAAAAGAATCCACCTTGGGAGCTATCGACATATTATTTGTCAGCCTGGAAGAACCCTGTAATTACTATTCTGCTGTCTGCAGCGTGACTTGAAATTAGGGTCAGTGACGCCCCCTGAACTGCCCCTGCCGCGATTTAAAGGCCCGTGGGGTTCTACCTAGGTATCACACAAGTGCCCTCCTTACCTCACGCCCTCTCTCCTATCTAGTACTACACCCCGACTGATCCGTCAAACAAAACAATTGCCATTCCAAGATGCATCGCCTCCGTGACTCCCTGCTGAGCCCCTCGCCAAAAGGCTTCCCCGACACCAGCGAGTCAGACAACGCCTCTCGGAGTAAGCAAGATACGCTGGAAAGCTTCGCTCGCGGTTAATTCAAGGAGGTCCGAGGAGCAGCCGCCTTCAATCGAGCCTGGGTCATCACCGACGGATACTGCAATGTAGGAGATGGGGTGGGTCCCCTCGAACGCTAACTTCGTGATATATGGTACATGTACTACCAGCCCAGGGTACATGCGTCGCATGAAACTCCCGACCACCACAGCCTGGTCCTCGATATCCTCCGGATTCAAGGAAAGGGACCATTAACAAGGCCAGTGAAGGGGAATTACGGGATCGATATCGCACAAATGGCCGAAGGCACGCTGTGGACCTGCCGTTCCTGGTTACTGACATGACTGACTTCCGGATCAACATCTGCGGACCCAGGCGCCGGCACCCAGCGCCTCAATTTTGCCTCTTTCTTGGCCAAGCTGGCGTCAACCCGCGTCTACAAGGACAGAATGTGTCAGGTCGCCCTTGTCAACTTCCGCTGGACGTTCGAGGAGAGACGAGAGCTTCGCACCACCGATGATCAGGATAATGAAGACCCAAACTGGATCATGAATGCACTCGAGATTATGCACTTATTGCCAGCTGCCCATGCGTGGCTCAATGAGGCTGGTACCGATCTCATGCAACTCTCGGAGGTCTCATGGAATGATTGCCCTAGCACGAATGGCCAGGGTGGCCCCTGTTCCCTCGAATCAGAGTTTCGGAACCGATCGCCTACTGGATTCACACCATGGAGATGGATGTTCTGGCTCAAGGACTCTACGAAATTCAGGGATCGGCGAAAGAGGCGAAAAGCGTCTGGAGGAGTATTCCGCCGATGCCATTTCCGCCATGGCCAGGGAGGTGGAGGAACAAAACTCTAACATTTTGAGGGCTTACAGAACTTCTGGGGATCGGATATATCAAGACAAGCATTTGTTGTGTCTGGAAAAGCTTGTGGAGGTGAAGATCCCGAGGAGAGCGACCCCGAAGAAGGCGAGGAGAGCAAAAAGCCAGAGGAGCACGACAATGACAGGTAAATGCCGCTCTCTGTCGCTCGTTTTATAGTCCTCTGACTCAGATCGCTCTCCTTTACCCCTGGTCTGTATGAAATTGCAACTAGCGTGGGGCATGAAGAGCATGGGTTGCCGTCAGCTCGGAGAGTCCCGGTGGGAATTTATTTCAGGTGGCCAGATGCATTGTCTCTTCTCGATCCCTCTTGGCCCACCGTTCCAGGCAATTATCCCGTATCCTGGTTGCGACCACGAATCCTTTGCGAAAGACCTGGTCGAGCAGATCCAGTATTTTGGATTTTTGATCAACCGTGCGGGCTCGAGATCCCGCAACGGTCATTGGGAAAAACAGCATCACTCCAGGAATCTTGGAGTGGCGCAACACCTCGCCCGAGAGATACAGGATCGTAGTCAGGTGTTCGGTGATTTCAGCAGGTGATAACACCGGGGCTGGGATCTGGTCCCAGTATGGAAAATAGTCATAGTTGCCAGAGAGGAAGATCAGCAGAGCGTGGTAATACAGCAAAGCTAAGTTTGAATATTGATTAGGACCATCCTGGACCAGCTGGAGCAACGTCTTTGAGTGCCAGTTATAGATAGTTTCTTGGACGTCGAGTCCTTCAGCCCCAATAAGAGCAACTGACGGATCCGTGAACCGTTCTGCGTCAGGAATCATCCGAATTATAGTCCCGGCTCTGTTGTAGGTATTGTTAAATTAGAACAAGTCGCTAAGCTGCGAGTGCCAACTTACCGTAGGCTGAAGGCGGATGTCTCAATCATGAGGGTTATAATCTCTTCCATGGGCTCCCATCGAATGGCATCGCTCGACAAGGTCTCTTGAAGCCGAAGCCAGCATTCCTGAGAAAGGATTGTTTCTTCGTTATAGAGTAACGCTCGGCTGGCTTCGAGGACACGAAACAGGTCGTAGAATGTCCTTCGGGCCGATGACATGCAATCGCTTGGTCCTGCAAGCTGGAGCATTTTCGATGTTCCATAGAGCATGTGCTTGACCCAGCCTTCACCAGAATCGTCTGAGAGCAACTAGGTGTATTGATGTCAGTTAATCACGAATTCAATGCATCCGGTAGCGGATACCCTTTCTGATAAAAAACATACCTCAAACAGTCCAAGGAAAAATGTAGCCCAAAGAACATCCTCTTTTTGCATGACATTACTGTCTCCCAGACTAGACCGCAAAATACCCATTGACCTATGGTAAGAGGTCATGGCATCTACATAGGGGGGTTTCTCTCCCTGTAGTGCGCGACCGCCGGTATATCGATTAGCATCCAAAGCACCAACCGCTATCACTGCATGGTACAGGACGGAGGAAGTCGAAATTAGAGGAAGCAGCTCCGGGACAATTGATGAGAAGCTCATCGTGAACATGTTCTGTTGAATAAAAGCGACAAAATAATCAAGAAGGCGGGTACCCTTATCCCTCCCGATGGACTTAATTGGGTGAATGCCGGCGCCGTAACCTTTGATAGCCATTCCATTCTGATCAGAACTTGGGCGGCCGCAGCCAAAATCATTTCGCTGGGTTTTGTTGACAAACATAGGCATACCATGTCCCGATTGCTGCTGGGCAACGCACATCGTGTTTTGCCGAACGCAATGAACACATGGGATTCCCCCTTCACACTAGTAAGCATTAGGTGCACTGATCTAATAAAATCCGAGTTTCACACCGCAGACCTTGATGCGTCGTTTCGCGCAGCCGAGACAGCGCGTCACCCGCCTTCGCTTGTCCAGGGGGCCAACCATTCTCCCCTGCAACGTTGTTGATGATGACATGATCTGGAAGAAATTTCTAACAAAAATAGTGCGTATTTCCGATGACCACCAAGATGAAAATGGATATATTCGTGCGAGACATGTCTACCAGCAGGCTGTCGAGGTCCGATGACGCTAACCTAATTTGGAAGTAATATCGCGAGACAAGGACCCACATGGCTTCCAAGGTTTGAACATCACTTGATTCGACTTGGTGACCGATCTGGGTCTGATCAACTACCGCCCTATAAATTCCTATTCGGGAAGCTCATCTACTTGGGTAAAGAGAAAAGTCCCTATGGGCGCTTTGCTAGCAGGCAGAATGCTCGTGTACCACTCCCCCTTCCCTCCGTGATATATAATGGTCAGAAGGGTCCTCTGACTACTGTGGTTGGAATTCCATCATCAACTTTCATCTTCGACTTCCTCTTCAATTGATTCATCATGCTTTTCAGTCTTCGTCTGCTGCCCATTGTGGCTACGTCTGTCTTTGCAGTGGTAATCCCCAGCCCACCCGGACAATACGATGTGTTCTACAACACGGCAAAGATGATCGAAAAGACTCGAGTCGATCCCTTTGATCCCAAGAACGGATCGCGTGCAGTGATGACTTCGATCTTCGCCCCAACCAGCTGCAAAGTCGATCTCGAGAAGATAAATTACCTGCCCCCCGCAACAGCCGAGTACTACTCCGAGCTATACAGCGCAATGGGACTTCCCAACGGGACAATCCAATCCATCTCGTTCCAGGCGTGCCCAGAGCCGCCAAAAGGGCGTCACCTCCAGTTTCCCGTCGTGATCTTCTCGCCTGCTCTCGGCACGACCCGGCTGTTCTACAATGCCATTGCACAGGCTGTGGCCAGCGCTGGGTACATCGTGGTGTCTATTGACCATCCCTATGATGCAGAGTTCCTGGAGTTTCCGGACGGAAGCATCGTGACTGCCGCGAACATCACTGACGCGCAAGTCCCACTAGATGTCAACACCAGAGGGCGAGATGTCACGTTCTTGCTGGATCAGCTGAGCACAAAGGCTGGAGTGGAAGCTCTACTCCCTGGAACAGGGGCTGCGGGATTGCGAACTCGGCGAGTCGCAATGTACGGTCACTCGGTCGGGGGTGCAGCCGCTGCTGAAGCCATGCGTCTGGACCGCCGTGTTGTTGCCGGGGCGAACCTAGACGGTTCAATGTTTGGACCGGTGGTTCAACACGGGCTCCGGGGTCCATTCCTCCTGTTTGGACATGAAAATAAAACCCAGAAGACGGACCCATCGTGGGCAGAGTTTTGGTCAAATCTGCGGGGGTGGAAGTTGGAGCTGGAACTTGCCCAGGCTCAACATTACGCATTCTCTGACTTGTCCTATCTGATGAAACTCCTGGGTGTGCCTGTTCAAAATGTGCCGGCCATGCAAAAGATGGTTGGAACTTTGGATGGGTCCAAGGCATTCGAAATTGTTCACCGAACTGTCACTGCCTTTTTGGGGTTTGGGCTTCGTCAGGCATCGTCGACTCCGCTTGAAGAGGTCATCTCAGAATATCCGGAGGTATCAGTCTTTGCCCGTGGTAAATGAGACAATGCTTCCGAGAATGGATAGCACATATGGCAAGGTTCAGATCATCTGAGTATATTTACTGATGGAAGAGAAGAAGGAGGTTGGGGAGAAACTATATATATTACATGATCCAAGCAGAAGTCAGAGTGAATGGAGTTGAGTGATCAAAGCGAATGAGCAGGTATATCTGGTGCTATTTATTCTTTGATAACGTATATGGCATCGAATAAAAATTCGATAATTAACTACCTGGCATCTGCTAGTGTATATGAATTGGAGCTCTCTATAAGTAGTGTGATAAATTTTCGGGTACTAAACCCAATGAACCAAGGACTTGTTTCTTTGTGTAGGAAGCTCCAACTGAGATCAATCCTTAACCATTCAGTGCCTCCCTGCTCCACATAATTGGAGCACCACTCAAGTCCTTAGTTCCTTCATGTTCCGAGAATTCATGGATCCCATGGCCCCCTCTCGACAAATCAACGCCTAGCGTACGAGGATCCCACCTTCATCAACCCCATAGCCACCAATTATTGGATTCTATCAGCCTATCCAACACGTAATCTGACACATACGACCATAGGGTGTGGAAAACAGGGCTTCCCGTCCGCTCAGCCGTACTTAAGCCACACGCCGGTGAGTTAGTAGTTGGGTGGGTGACCACCAGCGAATCCTCACTGTTGTATGTTTTTGT
>CAJVRC010000897.1:547081-677130 GCA_911456345.1 Penicillium egyptiacum
CCCGTTCACCTGAATCCCCTAAACACCACTATTCTACACCTGAATATCCTGCACGCCCCTGAACCGCTGACGTGTCCTTCCTCCTACACTGATTATTTTCTTCACAAACGTGTTGTCTCGATCACAAATCTTTGGTATTAGCTTCTATCGGTTGACACATGTCCTCCTATAATTCAAATGACAGTAGGAAAGAACGGGCCGCCTAGGAGAATCAAACTTGTCATTGAATATAAATTCGCTGGAGGTCACCCAGCCCACTACTAACTTTCCGGCTTGTGGCTTATGTGCGGTCAATAGTTCGATGTGCGTCGCTAGGGTGAGAAGGGTGAGTGCGCTATAGATATAGATAGGGTGACAACCGGGTGAGAATCCTGCGGGGCCGGTGCAGCCGCCGCACTGACTTTCAGCTGAGCTAGAATAGAATATCATTGGGTGACGAGGTCAGTCGCTTTGGCATCTCACACAGCCCCTTAATGGATTGACTTTCCATGGTCCAACGCAGTAATTTCTGAACGCCAGTTCTGGCAGATGTTAGGCTTCCTCTCCTCTGCAAACTACAAGAAGTTCAAACACTCAACAAGTATGTAAACCGAACGGCAATCGCGCCTGAAACCTCCGATGTCTCGGCACCTGCACCATAATATCCAATTTCAGGCTTGTGCGCATCACCGGCGACGCCGGACCCGCCCAGAACGGCCAGATCGAAGTGAATATCACACACCACCGGGACGATATGGATTTGTTGAATGCGTGATACAGCGACCCGGCGATGTTCCTCCCGCACCGGCAATACAGCTCACTGGCGAATTTCGGACGAAGGACCATCGCAGGTTCCTGGGGAATGACGACGAGGTCTGGGATCCGGACCATGTTCTTGCGCAGGCGAAGTTCGTTCATTTTTCCGATCGGCCTCCGCCTAAGCCTTAGGTTATGTGGCCGCAGGAAGCGAAAGGTATGTGTTATCTGTTTTATTGGACTCTGCTAATTGATGTAGGATGTTTGTAAGTTGCTCAGTTATCCGGCACCTGTTTGAAACCTGGTAGGTGTCAGTATAATATGAATTTTGGCGTTTAGATGAATTCAATTATCTCTGTATATTATATTAGACACGGATGACCCGTAATGATGGATTTGGAATTTGGAAAAATCAAATGGATATCTCTGAAGTAGTATACAAAGCGAACACCAATGCGCAAAACTCAAGCATACCCCATCCCCATCCTCCACCAATTCCAAACCCCCCCCCCCTCTTCGCCATAATTCCCCCAAACTTTTTGACACTTTCCACCTCATCCCAGACCAGTACCCTCTTTATCTTTTTGTTTCTCTTTAGTATTTCCCTTCTCATTGCCATGTTCACCACCCTCTTCCACAGTCAAAGCGCTAGGCCTAGTAACCAATCGAAAATCTTTATATCGCAACCTCCACAAAACATTAACCCACATCTCAACTCGTTCTTTCCCCGGCTTTCGACGTACATGATCCCCGGACATCCGCAAAGGGGAGGGTGAACCGTCTTCTCTGGCGGATTTGTCAAAAGTTGAGTCGCTGCGATACACGGCTGAACGCCTGCTCCCTAGTTCGTTCGTCACGTCGACGTTCACATTTACTACGATGAGCGGCAGGTTGTCTTGGGTTTGTCGAAAGCAGGGGAACTGGAAGATGTAGAAATGGCTTGTCTGTTTATTTATGGCTTTCATAGTACATACTGAATGTTTTCAGCTAGCATGTAGTGCCGTCCTATAGACTCAAAACAAAACCTTTCTTGAAGCATTGATTCCTTCAAGATCCCACCGCTGCGGTGCCGTCTTCTCCATCCACACCGACCAGTCTCCCCAAAAAGCCGGCCGCATAATCTGTGCATACTCCCAGTAGTCAGGATACCACCCCGCAGATTCCCAGTCAAGAATGCCGGTGACCATGTTCTGCTCGTCTACCATCACATTACGCGGCGCAATGTCTGCATGAGTGAACACCGAGCGCTCTGACTGGGGCAACATGTCCAGTAGTTGATTCTTATACCGACTCCCTCCACAGTGGAGATAGCGCTCGTATATTCTCGCACGTAGCTCCAAGTCGCTGGTAAGTGGTCGAACGGGCTTTTGCAGATCTTCCAGCATCGGGTCCCGGGATGGAGAGCCATCTGCGGCACATTGATACGGCCCCTCAAGCTCTTGTGGACGAGCGATATTTCGGATTTTTGAGATTAGATCCCAAAGTTGAAGACACGTTGACTCTTTAGCCTCGTCGTCTAGGCTGTCCCATTTCTTCTGCAGGGGTATCCCGGGAATAATAGTCATCGCAATCAACCCCTTTGGTGCATGACAGTTGGGTTTTAAAGGCTCTTCCGTTTCCGTTTCCATTTTAGCCCCATCCGCACTGAAATCGGTGAAAAGCACTTCAGGGACCGGAACCTCGGTGTTTTTAGAAACAAGTCTCATTGCTTCGGCTTCCGCAGATCGCACTCCAAACCCTGACTTGGTCACCCAGGAAGCGTCCCATTCAATAACAAGTCTGCCCATTTGCTTATCGAGCACATGGATCAGCTCTTGGTCAGCTTCAAGGCTGAGTGGATCCACAGATGAGGGACATGGTATTAAAGTGTTGCCCTTCTTGATATATCGGTGCCCTTTGTGAAGATTCCGATCTTCGTAAAGAACCTCAGTTGGAGATTCGGTCATTTTGTGGGTATTCCCTTGACCGACAGTCACGTTGAGCTGAGCGGTGATGACAAGGTGGAAATCTCATAAAGATCCAAGTTGCTTCGGTGGGAAGAGATCCCTTCACTGCCACGGCCCCGAGGGTCCACGGGTTTCAATAGCGCTTACGTAATCACCGCGAAACCCTCCCGGGCTGCAGCACCTGGGCACCTAGGCAGTATACGAGTCATGGGCATTATGTGCTCCATACATTACCCCGGGGCGGCCAGGATTACGTAGCTAGTATTTCAGCTATGCGCTGCTAATTCCCTCCCCAATCCATGTCCCAGGTGACCAGCACAACCACTTGCACTTAGTGCCTTGCTTTTCTCAGGCCAGTCAAATAGCGCAATTCTTTCTACTGAGAATTTGATTGGCAGATGAGTCGCTCCCTATTGTCATGGCTTCGTATGAACCCTGTCATCCACTTTATAATTGCAAATGTTGACCAATTATAGGATATCAATCCTATGTGAAAAGGGCAAGATCTGACAACCTAATGCACAAGATGGGTCATTGGGATTTCTCAAGTATCAACAAGCGCTTTGCTTTCAGCTCAATGTTCCCAAAAATAGATATCAGAAGTACTTAAGTACCTAGGTACCTAAGTACATACCCAGATACATAAATCATAGAACAGATCCAGTCTTTCAGTTGGGGTGGGGTCATTCTTTCAGCAACCTGATAACTCAGACTTCGCCCAAGCTGAACACGAACAACAACAATACATAAGCTATTTAGTAGGTATTTTACAGTAAAGGCCCAAACTCACTGGTTATAAGGTACTGATGCTTATGTCCCTAGGAAATGAGCCACTATCCATCCACGACGACGCCCATAAGGACCTTCGGTTTTAGGGAGGTGTGCGAGGTCAACGGCCGCACCTTCACCAGGAGAAAAGGCACACAGCAATGGACTGAGCATACTGCTTCAAGCAGTAGCTCTAACCAATCTCTTCTATCCCCACCCCTCTACCTATCTCTCGTTCATCAGCGACAAGGTCAAGGGGAACCTCTGCATTGGTCACTCTTTGTTTCCCGTGAGAACCAACCCGGATATGTCTTTCAGGTCAAGGGAGATGCAGAGTACATGAGCTACCTACCTTCGGATGGGGTCGTTAATATTGTCCAATCTGGCTCTTTTTTGAACATCTATCATCTAGCCGCTGTAACCGAAGAACAGCAGACGGTGGTGAGCGATGTCGCAGCGGCAGAGGTTCCCCCCAGAGCGAAAGATCGCAAATCTGTGATGGAGAACTGCCAAGGTTGGACTATTCGTGTTATCACCAAGCTGGTTGGATTGGGGTTGGTTCCAACTGCGAAACTTGAAATGGCAAGGTCCATGCTTGAGCCGGTCTAAGAGAGACTTATGTCATCAGAGTTAAACTATGTTGGTTGTACCTGAGGAGCCAGAGACTTTCATTAGTTGCTTTTTATTTTCTACAGATGCGTGTGCGAGGAAACTGTGTACGTTCACTTGTTAATTGGATAAATGACCCAAATCAAAATGATCGCCATAACCGGAAAGACCAGCATGCAGATGGACTACAGTGGTATGCAAAACACTGTCCAGGGTTTGAGCCGAGCTAAGAAACTTAAGTAAGAGATCTGCGGATCGAGTGTAAATTATATGGGTCCACGAGCTAGGAGGTGGAGGGACTATGTAACTCTTACCACAACATTAGAAACCCTCTAGTTCACTTCGCATTCTTCACATTATATTCCGAGTACGCGGAGTGAACATTTCACTTCTTGGTCTTATAACAACTTGATAATTCGGGTAGTATAATTGCCCAATCATATGAAGATACTGTCTCCCTAAACCTAACTATACAAAAGGCTCTTACCATACCTCTATTCTAGTAGTAGAGTTTCAAACCCTAAATAGCGCATCGAGGTCACCCGGTGAGAAATTAGGAGTGGTGTGCCCAGGAGTTCAAAGTATCTTCTCTTCTGCCAGTGGTTTCGGTCTAAGAGGATCTTCGATAGGCAGTTCTCGATGCTCTATCGTTGAGTCTGTCCCTATATGCGAGGTTGGAGCATGTCAATCCAAGCCCGCGGTAGGCCTTGCCTCGTTCATTATCCCAAGTTGATGATCAACCGGAGAGTAATTTCTCCTCTTTGGTGTAGCCGCTTACTCTTGGTTTCGATCATGTTCCTATGGCCAGTTTACTATAGAGGTGTAGGGTTTGTTCTTAAAGTATTTTGTGTCGAGCGGAGGTAATAGCCTCCACATTTCCGAATAAAGCGAATATACGGCACTCCAACGAGGAATTTGGTAATCGATTCCTTGTGGCAATAGTGAATCGACCTAGTAGTGTAGCGGTTCACGATCTGATTCCTCGCACTAGGCCTATAGGACAAAGTTACCAAACACAGTCTTCGCCGATCTACCAAAACAGGACTAACTTACTTCTTAAGTTAGTTAACCCTAGAAACATATGCTTGATTCGCTTTATTGCAGTAGACGCAGCAGTCACCAAGGGGAGCAGGAATGCATCGCTTTTTCCGTTAGGAATAGGCCTAGCAGGCTGTTGGGTTCCGCTACGGGTAGTCGTAACTAGAGATGTATTTATGTGACTCATTTTTGCTTCTCTATGGCCGAGGCATTATAGGGGTCTTCGACATCCTTGATTACACACAGACTATAAACTTTTCCAATTTGAAAACCAGCAAGTATTATCACATTATCCGGCCTCACCGCGCTACCATATGAAAAAAGGGATGATAAATGCACTAGATTATCAATAATATATTAATTCCAACATTTAGGTTCTTAATGTGTAAATTCTAGAAGAGGCATCCCCGTAGTCAGCACCAGTGACTTGTTCCGAAAATGGCAACTTTCCACAGGTTCATCGAGCTAGGCTATCTTAAGTATGCTATACCGAGGCAACAGATATAGTGGAACAACTCAATGTGAGACTAATAATGCAAATTCCAACTAATAATCCCTATAAAGTGTCACTTAGTAGTCATATAGATTGAATATGTGATCTATCCTCGACTTATAAACAAGGCAGATTTGTCAAACACCCGGTACCTCACACTATTGCGAATAGACCTTTCTATATTTTATACTATTCGCGAACATGTCGGCTATTCAGACTCAAACTCAAACTCAAACTCAAACCCAGACTCCACGTTATAGCATATTCCAGCCTCGCCTCGGAAGGTGCCAATACAATTTTCGCCGCGTTACAACTTGATAGGGCGGTTATCATCAAAGGTCTCTTAACTCTTGATCAGGTCAACCGAGCCAACAAGGAAATATAGGAGCCACTAGATAGTGTCAATTCGGGCTCCGCGCACAGTGACCAATAGACAAAAGATCTCCACAGTACTCATACCAAGCGCCTCACGAATGTGATCGGTATCAGCCCAACGTTTGCCACGAGATTCTAGACCATGACTTGATCTACGGAATATGTGACAAGGTCTTCCTCGAGTAGTCGGGAACATATTAGCTTAACACTACCCAGGTCGTTAAAGTCGAACTCAGTCTTTACACTAGGATAGCATACAATATCCTATATTCACAGCCGTCGGTAGAGACGGGCCCGAAGGTATAGTGAACTTTTTCTTAGCAATTTTACCGACGAGAACTATACAACACGTATAATTCTTAGTAGTGACCGATAGGAGGACTTCAACGATTTTAGATCTGGTTGCGGTTGAGGTCGCGGGGTTACTGAGAGCCTGGCGGGAGTGGCTGCTGGAGAGGCCTGGCACTGTATGCTGGGGTTCGAAATGGTTGCCTTCAGGGGTGATCTGTTGGAGGGAAGGTGGTGGTTGGTAGTTGTTGACTGGGATACTGAGTCGTGGTTTTCGAAATGTGATTTTAGATTGCGATAGGTGATCTGCCACATGCAATTCTCCGTGTGGAGTCGCGGTATTTCTTCGATGGGGGCTCGCAGGAATGTGGTTAAAGGGGTTGTCGTTCCATAGGCAAAGCAGCATGCAGCTCGGATGTTCAGCCCGAGTGGCTTGTAATAAAGGCCATTCTGTGCTAGTTGGAGAGAGGTGATGCCGCTTAGTAGCTACTCATGAAACGAGACAGCACTGGCGGCGATGGTGCCGTGGGTGATCGAGATACGGTCACAACGCTGATCGGTGTGATGTGGGGCGGGTTTGAGGAGAGAAGATGGGGGACCAAGGACAGGGAAAGGTCTCCTGCCCTTTCTCTTGTCTAGGTCCATCCCACTTTATTCAGTCATCCTTTCCTCGGCCAGTTGCTACCACTGCCTGGGCCATACAGTAATTCGATTAGTTACTGTAGTGGAACAGTAGAGTAGTTCTACCCGTGCTACATAGTGACACTTTGGTCCTCGATTCGATAATCTACCCTTTCGCTCGAGTCTGTTCTGGTCCTCGTCTATGTGGCCCATTCCCTTACTCTATCCTCGTCGTCATTCCTGGTGATTGCTGGTGCTGCGCCTCTCGCCGCTATCTAATGGCATAAATGCCTCACCAAAATAAAGTCTAGGGCAGACTTGTGATTGACTACTGGCTCAAACATTTAAATACGACCTACAATTGCATAGGCCTAAACCCCACCCGACAACAGGTACTTTGACAAAAGTGATTTACAAAAGTGATGTGATTCGATTAGTAGCTGCATTTCTACTCCATAAACTGTCGTCGCTGTCCCACTGGTTCACCGGACAAGGTGATGTAGATATACGTGCAAGTGCCCCTACCCAAGGCTGACAAGGCCCTCGCTCAGCGTGTGCACATGCGCGGAAATTCGACTCAGGACCAGCTGAGTGACGTGTGAGATGGCTGGTCTGCAGCCAACTTAACCCAATGCTCATACCTACTGATATATAACTCCTACCCGCTCGACTTCGGAATCTCAGCGGTTCAACCGGTTTTTTCTTCCTAATCCATAAAACTGCCATATACGTTGTTTTCTACTGCTCAATCCACTACATCAAAGAATTTGTGCAATTCAGCTTATCTTCACAACATATGCCAATTTGGTTCTTACTTCTATCTTGTTGTGTCCTCTTAAATTGAATATCAATCTTATTGTAAGTATTTTTGCCCACACTTTATATTGAGAACTTGAGGCTAATTAAATATTAAGACATTACTTCCACAAAATGTCAGGAAAGCAGTTATCGTAGGCTTTTGTGCCTGCTGTGTTACCTCGGTTTCTGCAGAAGATACATCAGCAAGGAACATCCTTACTATTGGGTTATGCTGCGGTGGATGTGCGCTACCAAAGCTCCAGCAACTCCAGGCCGGTCATGGAAAAGGTGCCGGTAGTGGAGAAGGCGCCGGTAGTGTTTAAGCTTCGGGGCATTCATCGGGCCAGCGATAGCGGTAACGACCTATCAGATCATAAGCTTATTATGTTGCTTACAGATACAACATCCTGCTATTGACCTGTCATTTCTGAGTCCTCAACGACATATCTTCAATTTTCGAATTCAATCAAAGAGCACGAAGAACTTAGCGAGCCAGCCTAGTGAAGTAGGAAGCCAATTTAGTAACTATATGATAGTTACTCCGTACGGAGTACCTCTCTTTGATACCCCAGCATAATAACGCTGATATCCCGGTCTGATTTGCTGCTTTCTTTTCTTTTCCCGCCCAGCCACTGCGCTGCCCCTCTCAGCTGAACTCGATATTAGGCTATCCCCTCTCTCCCGCCAATGTAGAATCATACAAAGACCATGAAAAAGCAAGTATGTTTAGACAAGGATAATGGATTTTAATTATTCACACCGCTTGGCTATATCGCGACGACAAGAAAAATAATGGATGACCTCAGATAAAAATTCTGGGTGGATATTATCATGCTCCCTCCGACTACCTACTAGATATCTACTATAAGGTGCTATTAGTGTTGTGGCTCCCCGTGGTACAAGGGAGTATATCCCTTTAGAAGCTCTCGATATAAAAGCGAAAGGCAATGACGATGAGGCCGACGAGAAACAGCCTTATATATGCTAATATCCGGCGGAATAACGGCCTGTAGATATAATTTGACAAAACTAAGGATATAGGCACAATTTAGCGATTTGCTTCTCTACCCCTAGGGCTAAGACTTACTCGTCGAAAATAAGCAACTTATGACTATAACCAGATTCTGTTTGTGGTAGCACTACCCGCTAGATTTCATTGTTACTATGCTCCCCGAAATCCACAATATTAGCCCTATAATTCAACGTTGGGTCATGCTTGGTACGCATCTTGCTCGTGATAAAGCGAGACTGGAGAGATAAAAGCGGAGGGAAAAAGAGGGTACTTATAGCTTTTTCGGTTAGAATGGGGAAATGTACATTTTGCTATACGGGCTGAATATCCGCCCTGAGTAGTGCCCTGAATAGAGCGGCGAGCCGCCCATGTCCGAACTGTGGGCGCTAGGTGACCGCCACCTTAGACATGCTGTTGTATGTTATTTTTTTCCTCCTGGACTGGGATGTTTAGGCAGTGAACTGCATTGAGTATTGCTCGGTGGTGGCAGGAATCGGAAGTCAAATGGCTTGCAGTCCTGTCATTGCAGAGCAGCTTTTAACTCTCTTGGCTAAAGCTAAATAGCAGTGACAGCCCTAGGGCTTTGATAGTGCCTGAAATTGTGATAAATCTCTGGTAAGACGAGCTCGATAAATCTCTAGTAAGATGAGCTCCGTGGTTCATTTCGAATAACCAAAAGGCGTTTTCACAAGAGGTAGGGTTTGAACTCCAGCCAGCTTTCACAGTGCTGTAGAGAATTCGCCTAGTCGAAAATCTAGAGATAAATCAAAGTCAGAGTCTCAAGAGCAGGCAACAATACAACGCTAACTGACGTATGCTTTAAGAAATGCGATACGCTACGGTCATTGCAATGCGGTCAAATATCTCGCGGACGGAGGACTTGATGAAGCAGATCTCGTTTCTGAGGTTAAGGAGGGCCTGTACTATACAGCATTCAGGGGCGCCCTCGAGATGTTTGGACCTCTCGAAGAATACGGGTTTGAGCTCAGGGACAGCAAATATCACATCCAAGGAGCGCAAAAGGACTGCCTTCTATTGGTCAAGTTCCTGACAGACCAAAGCAAGGTCGATATTAATGCCAAAGGCACTGAGTATTCGAGGATGCCTCTTCAATTCGTAGCAGAGCATGGCAACATTGAGATGGTCAGCTTCCACCTCGAGGAGGCTGATATAAATGCCCAAATAGGGAAGAATCGTACGCCTCGGAACTGGCGTGCTGTCGTTTTGGCGAGAGAGGAGGGTCATATTGAAGTGATTAAGCTTCTCTTCGAGACGGGGGCAAAAGAATAAAGTCCTGCGGAGGACTGGTTACTTTTTACGACCTCAGTCAGAGCGCATAAATTTGCTCTCATCCGGCTTCATGTATTAGCCGAATGTTCACTCTAAACTCATTGATACATGAAAGCGTCCCCTGATACAATGGATGTCATGACATAAGTCTATGTAGCAACGGATTGTACCATATTATATTCGGCAAGGACTAAGACGTCCCAACTTGAACGTAACAAGTCTACACTACAATATTTACTTCTACAAGACAGGTTTGAAAAGAAAGGGGATCTACTTGTCTCATTGACAGGCTCACGTCCACATCTACAAGGCCACACGGCACTTGGACACATTTCATACATCTGTACAGAAACGCATAAACGCAAAAGCAAGAAAACACGATTGAGATACAACAGAGAGACAGGGAGGGATGGAGAAAGCAGAGAGAGGAAATAAGGGCAGGAAGAAAAAGCCATTGGCTCTATCAAAAAGATGCCACCCAAATCCATAATTAATGTGCAAGTCCAAAGACTGAATGACCAATAGTCCATAAGAGAGAGCTTTCAAGTGGAAGCCAAAAAAGTAGAGAAAAGATTTCGTCCCAAATTTGGTTGTCCCAGTGCCATTGAAAGGAGTAAAGGGATAAAAAAGAAATATTTGGTGAACAAAAGGGGGAATATGTCAAGAAAGAAAAAAAAAGATAACGCGACACACGCAGCGACAACCAACCGCCGCTCGGAGTATCACGTTGAGAAGAAAAGTGGCCGGTCAAAAATTGCACAGAAAGAAGAGATACGTGATATGTGACATGTAGATCCTTACCGGATGATGAACAATGAAAATGAAGTTTTGTGCAGTCTCTCCGTCCCTGCCTCTGTTAGAGAGAGCATGAGCGCATTGACAGGAGCAGTTATCTCAGAAGAAACAAGGGTCTTCGAAGGCCTGCTGCCCTCTGATTGTCGTCGTATGGTCCAAAAGAAGCTGGGTTGTGATGGAAGTAGTGGTTTATACATGTCTAGTTCCATCCCAAAGAGTTTTCCGCCATAACGGGAGCGCTAATCATCTGTGAACGAGCAGTTCCACGGCTACCATGGCTGGGGGCGCGGCCACCGGCAGCAAACATTGAACCAGCAGCGGAACCTCCCTGGCTCATCTGCTCAACGGTCGAGCTAGAGCGCTGGTGCAACTGCTTTCTCTTGCGGTAGCGGCGGGCAACCCAGAACATACCCGCACCGTAAGCGGCAGCACCGGCTACAACACCGACTCCGATTCCAACAGAGCTAGCCTTAGCCTTGGAGCTGCCGGCAGAGCCATCGGTGTTGTCGTTGTTGCCACTGTCCGGGCCATCATCGCTACCGTCGCGGTTGTTAGCGCCAGTTGGATCGCTGTCACCACTAGGGTAGTTTCCAGAGAACTCGAGGGGAATTGTAGGGTCAACCATTGTCATCAATGACTGGATAGATTCACTATCCTGGTTGTAGAGAGCAGAGTTGGGGTTAACCTTAAGCGCTTTCAGGGCATCGACCTTGTCACGAGGGAAGTAGAAGATAGCAAGGGTGGCGTTGTAGCCCGTGGACTGCCAGTTATAGTAAGGCTCAATAGCGAACATAACTGGGCCGTCCTTAGCAGAGAGGGTTGGCAAAGCGTTCTCAATAGCCTGAGGGGTGTAGTTGAAGATCTGCGACGACGACAAGGGAGTGGTTGCAACAAATGACCAAGGCAGCTGGCTGTTGAAACCAAGCTGAAGCAAGATGGAGTCAGATGGGGGCTCCGTGACCTCGTTCGATGGGGTGATAGACCCAGGGAGCGATGGTGGTGCCGTGGGCTTCGCAGTCTCACCGGAGGTCGAGCTCTCCGTGGCAGTGGCGGTAGGCACTATAAGGATGGTCGATGGCATCCAGTCGTTGTCGTTGGAGGTCGAGGGCGTAGGCGTCTCGGTCGGGGTCTGAGGCTCCACAGTGGTCTTGGTCGTGCTCGCTTCTTCGCTCGTCGAAGTCGACGAGGTAAGAGGGGTGGAAACTGGGTGAGAGGTGGGGTTGGGCACCTTGGAGCTCTCGTGAGAGCCACTACCGGGAACAGAGGCGGTGGTAGTGCCCAACAAAGGAGCCGAGGCGGTGTTAGAACCAGAGACATTTTCGGATCCAGAAGTAGACGTAGAATCAGAGCCGGGCGAGTGTGGGACGGGAACTGATGGCAGGGACTTGGTCGGAGTGGGGATGGCGCCGGTGTTGGTACCTCCCTGGCCAGGAATGAGACCAGTCGACTTGGACGGCAGAAGACTACCGTTTGGCACAGACGCAGTCGGAATCAAAGCAGTGCTACCAGTACCAGTAGAGGTAACACCAAGCAGCGAATCCACGCCTGACACGAGACTGCCGACGAAATCGCCAGAAGTTGTAGTGCCAGCGGGGGTGGGGACGGTTGATGGTAAGCTAGTAGCCGAAGCAGGCACGCTGATTGGGATAATAGGCAAACTAGAAGCGTCCGAGGACATAGGATTACTTGTGCTGTTGTCAGTGGAAGACTTGTCACCCAGGCCCAAAAGGTCAGAGAGATCAGATCCCGAGCTTGTCGTGCTGGAGGCCGCGCTGCTGATCTTGTTCGCGCTAGAGCCAGTGGGTGCAGAAACGGAGCTGTTGGTTGTTGACTCGCCGAGAAGGCCACCCAATCCTGAGTTCAGGTCACCAATGAGACCGTCGCTGGAGGATGCAGCAGAAGTAGATGAAGCAGGCGAAGTTACCTTGGCCGCTGAGTCAGAGGCAGGAGTCGCAGCCGAGGACATAGCAGCAGCCGAAGATGTGATCGCCGTCGAGGATGTGGAATCACCTCCGAGAAGGTTGCCCACACCCGAGCCTAAATCACCAAGGAGTCCATCACTAGAAGTTGCAGTCGAAGCAGGAGTCGAAGCCTTGGCTGATGAGTCGGAGGCAGGAGTCGCAGCCGAAGATGTGGTCGCCGTCGAGGATGTGGAATCACCTCCGAGAAGGTTGCCCACACCTGAGCCTAAATCACCAAGGAGTCCATCACTAGAGGTTGTAGTCGAAGCAGGGGTCGAAGCCTTGGCTGATGAGTCGACCACCGAGCCTTGCTTGCTCGTGGTGCCCGCATCGGTAGATGCGGCCTCCGAGCTCTTCTTACTGGTGTTCTCGGTGCTCGAACCCTCTGTCTTCTGCGTAGTCGTAGTAGTGGTACCAGTCGGTTCCCCGCCAATGGTCGTAGTACCAGTAATGCGGTGGGTGATCTCGGGGTTCTTGGGATCGATCGAGATAGTCACAACAACCACTTCCTGTCCTTTCTGCGGCTGAGCGGCGACTGAGGGTTCGGGGGTGGGAGTAGCCGTGGATGAAGAAACCTGGGTAGGAATCAAGTTGTCGAATACGCTGTCGATAATCGAACCAGGTTCAGGCTCAGCGTTTCTGCGAATCGTTCGCTTGACTTCCTGCGGGAAGTACCAACGGGGTCGCTGAACGTGCGCTTCGGGGGCATCTTGAGCTGCGACGAGCTCAAGGCCGCCTACAGCGAGGAAGGCTGCGAGAACGGAGATAGCGTCGGGACGCATGTCGAACAATTCCGTACGTGATAGCTTAGAGCGAGTCCAATGTCAGTGTGCAAAAATGCGATAATCACCGTCTGTCAACACCTCATGAAATATCGGGGGTGTGACAAGAGGTAGATCACTTGGAATCTTCGAGTTTGGAACACGACTAGACTTCGGAAAATTGTGATAAATTCACAATTTCAAGATTATTCAGAGTATCAAACGTCTCGATGGCAACCGATGAGACCGAATGGGCGCAAACAATAATTCGACGATAAACGAATGGACAGGGGGTTTCGATAAACCTGAAACGACCCCGAAAAGGCGAAAAACGAGTGTGGGCTTAGAACAGCTGTAAGGAGCGAACGACGACTTTCTTAGAACCGTCCGGGCAACGAGATCAAAGAAGGGAAAACAGGCAATGCGGGCGACCGATGCAAGGGGAGATTCGCCCAGGTCAAAAACGCCGTTGAGGGTCAACAGGCGAACACAGCAAAAGCACACAAGGGAGAGAAAGAAAGGAGTAAATGAGTGAATGAAGTCGAGGATCAGAGAAGAAGAGAAGGATCACTCCATCATTAGGGGGGAAAGTGGAATGGGGGGCGGGACACGTTGTGACAGCGTCAACAAGGGTAATTTACGGTAAATTACGCATTTTAGTGTATTTAATGAGCTGGTCCGGGCGTTTGGCAGGTGCGCGGGATGTGGCCACGCACTTGCCCCTGAGCGTTTCGTTATTAGCTTGTGATATCTGCTGATTTTGAACTTGATCCTATTCCTACAATGTTATATGTTTAAATAATATATCCTGATCTGATTATAAGCTTCTATTATCTGTACCATAATACTTATAGCTAATTTGTAACCCTTCTAAGGCAAAGTTTTCCCAAGGCCCTCATCTGAAACCATATACGGAGTACGGGGAGTAGCTAACACCCTAAACACTAATCTGCACGATATCGCCAAGACAAGGCAGTTAGGCAGTCTACTCCGTAGCGTGTACTCCATACCAAACGGCAATGATGGGTCACACTATGTAGAAAATTGGAATGGATAATGAATGTCCGTCGGGGAAAGAATGAGCCCGTTCCCTATAGGTCCACGATCGCTTTATATGTACCGGTACATCCGACTAGAGCCCTCTTTGGCGTGTACAGTACAGAGACCGTTGTACAGGTACTCGGACGATATTTCCTTTTCTTTTCCCGTTACGCCGTTCGTCTGTACAACAATATTATCTGGAGCATAATCCGGCCATTGCGAATATCACGATCAACGATCAACGAGCACGATTAGATTGGAGATCAAATTTCAGACCCGAGTTGAGCAGGGTCTCGACTCATAACTTACAATTGCACATACATATTATATATACCCTATGTCAGATACTGAGTACGGAGCACAGAGTACTCTTTATGGAGTATAGACATATAAAAATCCGATGCAATAATGAAAACTAAGTTTTCGAGCAATTTAACACCAACGATGACAGCACTTAATTTCTAATATAACCCCTGCCCAAAAAGAAAAGCCATGACAAAAAGTCCGTGTTAGGGTCTGAAAGCGTTTTTCATTTAAGCCGATCAATAGCCCCAGAGACCATTAACAAAAAAAAAATACAGAATGGAGTCGGGGCTAAACCCACCCAAGCCGCGGATCACAATATAAAAGAAGGAAAAAAGTGGTAAAAAAAGCGCAAGTCGAAAGACAATTCCCGGCAAAGTTCAGTTCTAGCCCGGAGGCGTCAACTAAGTGGGTCCTTCCCACGCGCGTACCTGAGCGTGTCGGGAATATCCTAATGTGCGTGGCCCCAATTACGGCTCTTACCACGAAGTGTGTGATACACAGGCGTCTTTCGCCAGACACCCGACTCGCATTACCATTGTCGTTGGTGGCGTAAGCTCGCACTTATCTCCTTGTGGCTTGAGATCAACAAAGAAATGCGCTGACTAGCCGAGCAGAGTGCTCGGGAAGAGAATTGTCTGGCGTTCTGTAAGTTGGTTCTTCCATTGTGAAGTACATGAGACATATGCGGTTACCTTAGCTGGCTTGCGAGTCATATGCTGTGCGACATCACTACTAATTCAACGTACTATAGAAGTAGGGATGAGCCCTGGCTTAAAATGGGTCATTAAAACCCGGCAGATATTAAGAATGTTTCACGCTCTATCGAAGCTTTAGGTTTTATCTCAAGAACAATAGATTAATAAAGATTAACTGGCACGAACACCTGCTCATAGTGTACAATAATTCTTGAAAGACCTGGATCCGAAGCTGACTGAGCTTTCGAGTTTTAAAAAGATAAAATACACCACGTGCCCTGATCGGAATGGAGTTGGCAGCTGCGATTTCCCCTCATTCTTGTCCGTCATTTTCAAATGCTCAGCATTCCTAGTGTGTTTGAGATCGTGGCAACAAAAAAGCCCTGTCTCATCTTCGCTAAGTTCTGTTTTATCTCTCCTATTACTCCAACGTCTTACCTCTTTAGCTTATTCAAGAGCTTGTGCCTGCATGATGCATATCCTCGAGATCAAGAAGCCCGTAGAAATGCATGAACAAAGAACCGATCATACAAGTTTATGCGAGAGCCATGGATGTCCACGGGTTTAATTATAGTTAACTCAGCCACATTCTCTTTGTTTGACCTAGGACAGAGCCTAGGACAGAGCCTAGGTCAGCTCGAGTTTTGGCTCTTTTCCTTGAAGACATTAACAATCTCAAGCGTCCATGGATGGATGGTCCCAGTAATTCTCTTAAGTGCTTTTTATAATTCCAGGGGCTCATCAACTGTACCATGGACAAGTGCAGACGCTAACCCTGTTCCTGAGGGGTACAGCTCCAGTCTCCACTCTTCATCCTTGGTTTCAGCCTGTATTTATTGAAAAGTACTGAACAAAAGTTACACGTAACCAACGCCAGTAACTTCATAATATTTCCAAATCGACTGTAAACCATACGTAGATCATGTGACCAATTTTCTCGCACATTTGATTCTGTGTGGAGTGACACGAGTCGGGCCATCGAAGGGAGCCATGAAACAATTCAGGTGGAGTTGTTTGCCCTGTTCGTTCTCCACGTCATTGTCATTTCTACGGCCCCGTTCAAAGTCTAGAACTGCGTCCATTGCCAGGCTTTGTAACCAGGCCAGAACACTCGATTTCGACATCCGATCCCTGAGGGAGGGACTTGACGGCAATGCAAGTACGCACCTAAAAGGGCCAGGCCCGATGATAGTGAGAAACGGTCCACATGTTCAGGAATGACATAAAAGAAAGAGTGACAAATTCCAGACCGGATTAGTTATATTCCCTGTGGATTTCGAGTCTCGTTCTTTCGACCACAAAATACTTACCGGCTTAGGATCCGAGAAGAAAGTAGCGTAGACATCGTTCACAGCCGAGAAATCAGCCATATCGGTGAGGAAGATGTTGACCTTGATTGCGTCTTGGAGACTCGACCCTCCAGCCTCTAGGACGGCATTGAGGTTGCGGAGGATTTGTCGCTGTTCGCATATCAGAAAATATATCACAAATCGGACGTCGCGCCCTCATACTGTTCGGTCCTGGATGGTTCCTTCCACCATTTTACCCGTGGTCGGGTCTACTCCCAACTGGCCAGAGCAGTAGACCATATTGCCGACGACCATACCCTGAGATAGAATTGGGGGTGGGACGGGTGCGCCCTTAGTGCTGACGGGGGTACGTGTTGGCTTAGACATTTTGTGGGATGTGAGTCGGAATGGATTGAGTTAGAATGTGATCGAGAAGAATTTGTTGAGAGTCGTTCAAATTGTTTGACCCCTGGGGATTCTGTGGGAATGGGGACGTTATCGATTAGGAACCCCACATTGACTACCTCCCGAGGTCGGAGCACTCTACAACGATGCGATAGCAAGTGCATAGGTATTTCTATTTTCAAACAATGTAAATCTAAAATGAAAGCATTAATTAATACACAATTAGGCAGTATAGAGAAGCGCTCTAGGTATAGATGTTGATACTTACGATATATACTCACGATAACTATATTGCGACAAGCAACATTTCTAGAGCATGGTGAGCATGCTTCTCTCTTACTACTCGGCCCTGACCTGACCTTGGCAAGGACTATTGGCTTCTTTCAGTCATCTCTCTGGAGATTTTCAAGGTGGTGGTTTCTGACGGCCTGGCTGCCATGATCTTTTGGTGGTTTCGCCCGAATGGTCAGCAAGCCTCCTTAACCTCTTCGGGTCCAGAAAAGTTCTCTTAGGTCAAGTTAGTACTTTTCCTCTCCCACGAGGATGTGTCAAAACCCTTTCCCTTTAGAGCCGCCTCGATTCTGGAGCGCGAGGGGAGCGCGAGGGGAGAGTGTGGGAGAGACGGTAGGAGAGAGAAACGAAGAAAAAGTCTAGAAAGGATATTTTAAGTGGTGGTATTACCACAGTGCGTACCGTGGAGCAATAGACACATTTGAATAAGAGAGATGAAAAGTAGACCGGCTTGTCCGATACTTCGTACTTATATTAACTCTACAAATTTGTTCAATCGTCCCTTAATATATTGTCCTTGACTTTCTGTATATGCTTAAATGCTTCTTCAGACTAATTTGGTCAAAAGCTTACCCCACCTGAGCAGTGAGGGCTCATCTTGCTTGGGCTCGATGTTGTTGCGTGAGGAGTGAGACATATCATTGTCCTAGACTTAGATCCTTTATTTAAGGTGAAGCAATGTCAGATCAATTCACGTGTATCTTTATAATTCTTTCGCACCTCTCATACTTGCCTTAAGAATCGTTAATGCAAGGAGTGACTTCAAAACAGCAGGGATGTTCGATTGTGACGTCACCACAGCTGACGTAACTTTGCGGGGAAACCCCGCCGCGGTACCGATTGGCTGTACCCCGATCCGGAGTCCTCTGGTCCTTCTTCCTTTCTTTCTATCCTCCTTCTTCATTCCTTTTCATTTCTTATTCAACTGTGACTGGGAATATCTGGATAATAGTCCTTTTCTCCCATACATTACAATCATTTTCTTTTTGACAGGCCTCTGCAGGACAGACTCGGCCGAGATCAGTACTCCTCTTGTCACTGTACTCCATAAGTGGATCCGATCGACAAAGCCATTGACTACTGCAAGAATCACCAGAACTCGAATAGCGCTAGAATAAGTTGTCAAACATAAAGAACACCTTGAGTTTACATATACAAGCTCGAGGATTCACCATGAGTTCCTCGGCTGCAATGTCAATCAGAAAGTCAGGGCCTCGAGTCATTCGCTCGGCATCTTCCCAATTGGTGGCCACGCATACTTCGAATCGGAGTATATGGCGATGTGCACCAAACGGTCAGGGGGACAAAACAGAACTTATCTCACGAAGTTTTGGCAAATTTCAGCGATACCCTCTGTACAATCAGCGAAAAGCCCGAACTCGCCGTGGCAGCAATACTACTCCCAACGATACACACTCACGCTGGAGCTGGGCGGCTTGGCTTTCTCAGTCAAGTTCTTACCACCCCCCGGCTGGCTGGGAGAGAAGTCTCTGGGGATCGGATTCAGGGCGGGTGCACAAACGCATGGACTTGCTGAAAAGGTACATAGAGGCAGACCCTTACAGGGCCGTCTTTGGGCGCCGATTGGACCCCTTTCAGAATTTCGGCAGGACCGACACTTCGTTGAACGGTTTCCTTCAGTCGTTTTCCAGTATGGAAAAGCCACTCAATGGTAGGCCGAGAGTAGACAAGTGGCAAACGAGAAGTGACGCCAATCATGTTCGACCGCAGTACATGTACGATCCTATCAGTGGACGCATGGCGCCGATACCACCGTCAACTGCACCCGAATCCAGCGACCCGGAAACAGAAATTAACTCTCATAAAGCGGTTGACTGCCCTCCAGGCGCTGGAGTGGAGGCAAAATTTGCCCACAACCCCAGTTTGGCCGAGGATGGACAGTTCCAGCCGGGAAACACGGGACCGAGCGTCGAAGCCCCGTCCAGCTCACAGTCAACCGTTGACTGTCCTCCAGGCAGTGAGCAAGATGCATCTTTTACCTCAACTCGAACCCCTCAGGATGCGCATGGCAGGGCTCAAGTTTCCCAGGAAACCGAAGGCAAGACCTTCGTAAATATCGATTGCCCTCCTGGAAGTGAACTGGAAACATTGCTTGTTTCTGAATCTATTCTTTCTGCACAGCCTCAGCCGGACACATCTAAGTTCAACGGAAACACCGATAGACTGAATCTGGATGCCAGTTTGACTGCGGGAACCAACGTGGAATGCTCCCCGGGAAGTGAGCTGGAGGCCAAGTTCATCGCTGATCCTACCAGCCGCTCCGTCCAGAGTTCTCCGTCTGGGTTAGAGATACAACCTCAGACCAAGCAAACTGGCATTTCAATTGATTGCCCACCAGGCAACGAGCTGGACGCAAAGCTCTCTTCTGAGATCGATAGTCTCAGTCTTGAGTCCGACGGTCGTGTTCATCAAACGGCTGACACCGCCGCCGTGACAGGCGTTCAAAAAGGCTTTGAGTGCTCCCCAGGTAGTGAGATTGAAGCACATATTTCGTCAGAGGCGGACAGCCAGGATATTGCCCAATCCGAAGCCCAGACCTGTGTCGATTGTCCTCCTGGAAGCGAACTCGAGGCCAAGTTTATCTGCAACCCGGCTTCAGTTGAGGAAAAGCAATCACAGCCAGAACTACCCGCTGGCCTTGATACATCCGAGACAGCCAAGAATGTTGCGGACTGTACACCCGGGAATGAGTTAGAGGCAAATTTCATTTCTGAGATGGCGAGTGCCGAGGGTCCCAATGAGAATAAGGACCTGAGCGCCTTGGGTGCTATTGATATTCGCTCTCGTTATGCTCCTTTGGAACCAAGGGTGCAAGCCAATCCGCTGGATTTCGATGCTTCCGAAGACCGTGGTGACTTCATTCTCAAAAGCCAGAACCTAGCCACCGAAAAAGGAGAGCAACAAGAAGCCTCCCAAAGCCCTTCCCCTAAATTCCATATTCTCGCTTTCGATACGTCGACGTCGCAAGTCTCAGCCGCGCAAGCAGACTCATTCTTCGGTGTCGATGAAAATAGTCGGCCAAGTGAAATTCTGTCTCGACTGCACAATCCTGCGAAATTCCTACCCTATTTCGAGAAGATGCAAGAAGATGGTTACGAAATTGCAACCGGCGGAGGCAACATCCTTGTCTTCCGGAAGACTCTAACCCCCCCTCGTCACACTCTCTCAAATACCGCAGAAGACCAAAAACCAGCAATTCACGCCCAAATTGCCAAACATCTTCGCCACGACTCAATGGACTCCACCGCCGTATACGCCGGAGCTCCCTGGAAATCCACCACTAAGGTGAGTAGACAGTAGAACTGTCTATTCAGGTGGCTGCCTAACAAGTCGACTTAGCCTCCTTCAGCAACTGGATCCTCTAGCTCCGAGCCCGAAGCAACCACAAAATCAGACTCTTCGTTTCGTAAGGCATGCCGCAGAATGCTAATTGCAGGCACAGCTACCGCATCAACGTGTTATGCTATCGGAGTGATGGTCGAATTCTTCCGCACCGGCGGAAATGACGGGCGGGGAATTGATGGGTTCACTGTGTTTGAGTCAGATCGACGTCGTCGAGACTAGGCTGTACCGGCGGCAGTTGTCAGTTTCCATTTTGTGCTTATTGCAGGCCAGTCATTAGCATTTGAGTTTTAGAAAAGGAAATCGTACGCACGTTCACTAAGGAAGGGCATTGGACATGACAAAAGGTTTTCGTTTAGTTCACCTGGAGAGGGGAGCCAAATCCGCAGTTTATCCTCTTCTAGTGTACAGAACGGCCAATTCGGATGCTTCATAGCTTTCGAAGGTATACAGTGCGCAAAAGGATGGGCACGTTTCTTCCAGGGAGGCTAGGTCATGGATTTCCGGCAAGCCTGTTTCTGGAGAAGGCATGGGGCGACTGAGATTGGTTTGGTGAAATGCGCCAGCACCCATGTGTTGCAAACTGAGTATCTGAGCTAGCGTGACAGCCCTATGCAGACCATCTAGTGTAGTCTTTAAAAGTCATCACCAACGGATAAGTCCCATTCTAGCTCCATGGGTGTGGTGGCGGAAACTCAGGTCGTACAACTATGGGCAAGGCTTGGCATGAGGTCAAGTGGGTAAGAGGAGTCAGATATTGATGCGAGATTGAACAAAAGGAGCAATTGGACTTTTGTTACTATTGTGGATCTATCAGCACGGGAAGATCAGTGGGGTGGATATCGGCTCTATATCGTAGAAGCTATATCAATCATCCGAAGTCCCGCGTGGCTTCCGACTCTTAAGTATGAATACAACGAGCTTGACCGGCTAGTTCTTTGCTTATCTAGAGAAGATAAACATCCAATTCAAATTCTAAGGGAAATGGTAGTAATGGACCATAGAGCTTCGACCGTATATGCGCGGTTATACATATCAGGCAACAGTAGATGGATAAATTAGAGGTAAGACGAATTGTCAGCCCATGGATCTGATATCTCTATGGTCCTCCCGTGGTAACGAATAGTCGCTGACAGACCCTGGACAGAGCAGTGATGTACATATGTAGATCATTACCCAGGGCTATACGCAAACACCGCGCTTACATAGGTTGGGAAATCCTCCAGGGCTTCATTGATAACAGTAGGACATACTGAAATAGGCTTATGAATGACCTCTATCCAATCTAGGATCTGGGGCTTGGATATGTATGGATGGATTTGCTTCTCCGATGCTCTGTTTCCCTTAAAGGAAAACATGCGTCATTCGCTGCTGTGTGGTGTCATCGGACCACCATGAGTAGATAGATGTATTTAATGATTATACATCTAGTATGCGGTGGCAGCGTTCAGTTCGGCATCTAGAGCTCTTGGCAATATGCCTTGATCTTGGCGCATTGAAAGCCCACATGTCCGCGGGTATGCAGAGTGCTTAGCTAGGATCACGTTCATGGTAGTAGTAGCGAAAGGTCCTCAGCCTCATGCTCTGACCCCAAATATGTTCCATACATCGTTTTATTATGCTAGGCATCGGCAGAATCACAGCCCCTCTTATCAACGGGGATATGAACGGGGGATGTATATGTACATTCCTATGGTATCACACCACCTCAAATAGCAAGGCGAGAGAGATCATCATACCCACGGGACGAGAGATAATTGCGCCAGAAGCGGAGACCCTCAATTCCTTCTTCCCGACAGAGAACCCCCCTATCTTCAGCCATCTCCAGCTCTTCGGCAGCCACCCCGACGCTCCATTTGAATCGATGCGCAGCTTCTTGTGCAGTAACGGCCCGACCGAAGAGGGACCAATCCCAGGGAACAGGATCCTCGGGGGGAACTTGCCGGAGCTCTTCCATCCAGGTCTGAAGTTTTTCAATAGTCTTCTCGTCGCTCCAGTCATATCGTTGCACCACAAGAAGGCCACTTTTGAATCGTCGTAGACGAACTGGCAACTTGAGCTTTTCCCACAGCTCCGCTGCTTTCTGAAAATCCGAAGGGCTGGCCAATTCTACTCCATTACGGGACCGATTGAAGACAGCCCAGAGATCAATGAGACTCATAATCCCACCTTCCCGCTGCAAAATGCCTTTTCGGTCATCAGTGAGATACTCGGCCAAGTCGCGCGCAAGTTCCGATAAATATAGACTTTCAGATCCGGAACTGAGCATGTCTTTGGTTGTCACCATCCCGAGAGCCGCAGCGGACTCAGATAGCACCGCGCTGGTTTCTGGAGAGCTTTCATTAGTAGTCATCCCAGACTCACGCGCCAGAGACTCGGCCAGCGCAACAATCTGCTTGGCAGAGGCCATTAAAGCCTCAAGATCTTCAAAGGCGTTTCCTATCACCAGCTCGTTTTTCTTCCGGGCTTCCAGCCCTCGGCGTTCTAATCCCGCGATACCAACCCCGGCATGTCGTGGTACTGAGGGTAGAGGACTTTCCACGCTAGCGGCGGAGGAAGGTAAGCCAGGCGAGGAGGCGCCTTGCGACGGCGAAGGTACTGGGGGCGCATTTCGCAAGAGCCATTTTCTTTGAACTAAGGCCCCTCTAAGTCTTTCATGGAACGTCTTATCACCACCTGCACGAAATGAAAGTTTGATGCTCTCGCTAATTTCCGTGTTCGCGATGTGCGATTGCTCAAATAACGGCGCAGGAGAGTCCACACGATTAGCGCTCGCTGAGGGGCCAGCAGATAGAGGCGCTCCACAAATCTCGCATTCCGTAAGAGATGGATGGTTCACAAAGGTACATCGCGGGCAAGAGACAGTTCCCCCGGAGCCAAAAGGCGATAGAGACGCATTGGCATTCGGTTGGCATGTATCTTGTGCAATGGCTGGTGATGCAGCTGAACTCAGCAATGGAGACTCCCGGCTTGTTACAGCACTGATCGCTGCTTTGAGAACGGTCGTAAATGGTGGTTTGATGCCACATGCTAGGCAAGGAGGTAAATTTGTAGCCGCACTAGCTGTTGCAGGGTCGAAATTGGACGGAACTGGGTTGGAGAATGAGCATATGGGACATATCCAAGTGGCATTGATTGGCTTTGGAGATGGTGAGCTCTGTTGGAGGTTGGTCTGTGGCAGGTGAGAAAGTGACTGCGTTGGATGAAGGACCGCCTGTTGGGCTACAGATGGGCTGGCTGTTGCGCTCCTCGACTTATCGGTCTTCTTCTGCGGTTTCGGGTATATGGTGATCTTCGGAGATGACTTCAGGAAGCCAGCCTTGAATCCGTGGGTTTGTTAGTGATTGGCCGAGAGTAAAAACCTCGAAAGCAAGATGTATGCATGTCGCACCTGAGACTCTACTCGATCGATTTCTTTCAGATCAATAGCCACTGAGTATTTCCGCGGGTCCTCAGCCGCAACATAGCACACTCTGTGGGATGTGAGATAGGCATGGCCATTTTGATAATTCTGGACTTTGTATTTCCTTTGTCTAATCAGCACCCCGCATCAGGAGCATCATCATGAGCTACTTACCCTTCGTACAACCCTACCGCATCCTGGACAAAGAGAAGAATCTCATCGGGTAACAGCAAGGGTCTGAGCGCAGTAGTCAGATCCAGCGACTTGAACAACATCTAGTAGGTTCACCCAGCTCCCACCGTCAAGGAGATCCATAAAAAGAGAGAGGCATGTCATTTAAGCCAAGGCAATTGCGATAACCCGATAAGGCGGGATGCGCGGACAAACAAAATTCCGGTGAGTAAGCGAGTATCGCTCACCGTCACGGGTCGAGTCTGTGTGGACATCACTCTCACCCTCCCCCGGCTCGTGACCATCTCGTCTTGGAAATAAACGTTCATCCTCTTTTCTCTCATCTCAAAACCAGTCCCAGCCGAGGAGTAAGGTCGAAAGTTGATTCTTCCAGCCGTTCCTCGAGTCTTGCCCCTTCGTAGCTCTTTACTTCCTTTCATCTTGTTTCTTTGTTCTCTCCAAATCTTGCATCTACGATGAGTTCCAGCGTACCACCTTGGCGGTCTGCCGCGCCAGGCACTATGTCCAGTGCATTTCCTCCAGCCGGTAAGAAAAATAATTCGACCCGAGTCTTGTTGGTCTCGTGTCAGGAGACTAACAACCTGACAGCGACCCCAGCGTACACTCCAGTCCAAGCGCGTCGTAGCCTCGCTCATCATACCAAGCCAACGAATGGAACCATTTCTTCCCAGCCCAGCCAGTCGGCATCACCGGATACAGAAGGCCGGGCGCGAGTGGAGTTCCCACCCCCCGTACGCTCGTATGTGCAACGCTGCTTTGCTCCCGAAAACCAGGTTGCAAGTGTGAGCACTCCTGAAATGCAGGACAAGTTGAGGCAGGTCATTACGGAAGCGGCCCAGAATGACAAGTTGGGATTGATCGACTGGGAAAGGCTACCCTTACCCCAAACTATGGTGCAAAATGAACGCAACAAAATCCTGGCAAACCCCAGCTCTTCAAACTGGGCGTCCAGTCACCCAGTTTCTCCAGGAGATGCCACACGGAAGCGAAAGTCGACTGATGGCCATCATTCGGAAACTGGATCGCCGCCATGGAGAAAAGCTAACCGCAATCGTTTTGAAGATCGAGTTACTCACCCTACCACAGAGAAAAAACCACGCATAACACTGGACCAGTCTAGTAAGTCCAAAGCTAATTTGGAGATGAGGAGGAAGCGTTTTGAGGGAGTGGGGGGCAGCGGGAACTCCCCCTCTTCTCCTGCAGGATCGCCGATGCGTGCTGCCGACGCGGATCATGGCCCCGTTGTCGGGCGATGCCAAACGTTGGAGAAGAACTACTTCCGATTGACCTCTGCTCCCAACCCGGACAGTGTTCGTCCTCTACCGGTTTTGCAAAAGACCCTGGATCTATTGAAGAGGAAATGGAAGCAGGATGGCAATTACGGCTACATCTGTGATCAGTTCAAGTCTTTGCGTCAAGACCTAACGGTCCAGCGCATCCGAAATGAATTCACTGTCGTTGTCTACGAAATCCACGCGCGCATCGCCTTGGAAAAAGGGGATCTCGGTGAGTACAACCAGTGCCAGACCCAGCTACGAGTGCTGTATGCGCAACAGCTGGGAGGACACCCGACAGAATTCAAGGCCTATCGTATTCTCTATTTCATTTACACACGGAACTGGACGGCGATGAACGACGCACTAGCCGATGTGACTGCAGAAGATAAGAAAGACCTGGCGGTCAAGCATGCCCTGAATGTCCGCTCTGCTCTTGCACTCGGGAACTACCATCGTTTCTTCCAGCTGTACCTTGATACGCCGAATATGGGGGCCTACCTCATGGACATGTTTGTCGATCGTGAGCGGTTGAGTGCTCTTGCAACCATGTGTAGAGCGTGAGTCTCCTGATTCTCCCATTCTCTTTTAGATTCTAGCTGACCTTCTATTGTAGATACAAACCAGATGTCAACATCCGATTTATCACAGAAGAGCTTGGATTCGAGTCCGATGAGCAGACCGCACGTTTTGTTCTAGACAACTCCTCCGAAGAGCTGCTGGAGGAGAGGAACGGCGCTGTAAGGCTGTTGACAGGCAAAGCAGGCTCGCTATTCGATCAAGCCAAAGCAGCCGCTCACCGTGTCGTCGATATCAAAGGCCAGATCTAACCAAGTTCCCACTGTCCATCTCTTTCTTGCGCCGAGGATCGTAAACCATTGGATCTCATTCAAAGCCATTTTCTTATCTTTCTTTTTGGGCGTATTTTCAAAAGCGGCAGGCGTTCACCACATACGTCCATACACATGGATACAACTTAGCCTCTTGAGGGTTGTCGCCTCTTTTTTACCCTTCGTCGCCTTTTCCTTCTCATTCTCGTCGGCATCATCCTCCGGATTTTTTTTTTAACAGAGTTGCCAGCGGAATTACGACTATACTAACACCCCCGGCGGCGTCTGATTCTGGAGTCGATGGAGTTTTTTGGAGTACTAGAGGGTGAAGCATGTGCTCTTTGATTCGGTCTGATGGAGAGGGACGATTGCACATTGGCATAGTAAATACCTACAACATCCAATCTATCCAGTACTTATCCCATATACAGAGTTCTGCCTTGACTCGCAGATCAAAACTCGCCTCCGATTTCGAAAATGTTCGAACACATAGAAAGTCGCCACATAGTAACTAGGGCAAACGCTGGGTCGTGCCAGGAAGCGAGATATATGTATCCATGTGAGGCGAGTGCAGCAACTTTGGTCGAGACCCTGATGCGGGGATGTGCCAAGCGGCACAATTCACGCCTGAGGTACGGGAGTACTCCGTAGTGCACATTGATGAAAATATGGCCGATGATCGACATTAAACAGAGTTTCTTCAGCTTGCCAGCGCCTTTATAATTAAATTTTTCTTTTTAGCTTTTAATCCTTGTATTCAATATTCGAGATGAAATTTCCTCCGCATACAGTCGGCAGATTGCAGGAGCCGCGCATTCCTGGTCAGCCCCAGAATTTTAATTTAGAAATGATAGAATTTTTAATATTAACGGATTAATTCTCCTCATCCGATTCGGCCCCCATTCTAGACCCTTTGTTGTTGATACATCTCTCATATTTATTTCCTTCGTTCGGTGGAGATATAGTACCTTCATACATATCCAGCCTAGATTAATTTCCCAAAAATTGCTAAATAGAAAGACCGGAACAGCTTTGAGACGACGTCAGCATCCGCGGTTTAGGTAAACTTGAACCATGGTTATAAGTGGGGAAATGAGGGGCAAAGATCCTTCTTTTTCTTCTTTTTTCGTTCTGTGTACCTTTTCTAGTATGTACATAAGTATGCATGTGCAATAAGGATGTACGGTGGATGTAAGTCTCCTATGCTAAGTATGGGAAATGGTAATGGAGAGACTCGGACAGAGTCGCATTTAGTCTGGTAGGGTGTGATTCCGTTACACCAGCCGCCGACGGTGGATTATCATTTGTCTGCCCAACGGCGGCAATCAATACGGCTTGTAATCTCGATGTCGACCTAGATGGCAAATGTAGAGTTGGAGGCGTGTTGGAATACAATTTGAATGATTTTTTGTGGGATCGTTCTAGAGCCCTTTGACCCTTTCAAATAAGACATCTGGGGTTCTTATCGAAGTAGATCGAAGTGTATCCCGAGGCTCAACCTTGAGGTTCCAAGGTTCAGAAATACATAGCAACCTTCAAGGTTGGCGTCTCATCCTGTATTGAAATGACCATACGATCTTTAAAAGATTCATTGTCCTCGATATAAAGATCAAAGACTAGTATAGATATATAGATATGCCTGGAACACACAAAATAACTTGAAAATATCTACATCGACCCAAGAACATCTTAAGACCACAAAGAAAGCAAAAGGGCAAAAAGCGGGCCTGGCAATCATCCAAGCCGCGTGGTTGGAACCGCAATACGGATTACGCTGGTCAAGGTATACATTTGACTAAAAAGAGGCTGCTCCTCCTTTCTTCCTCTTTGCATCTCTCCTTGAATCTTTATTTTTTAACTCTTTTACCATGAAGGTGAGTTTCTCTCGTTTCCGAAGTATTACCTAGTATCGTGTTTAATTAATCCGGTTTCGAAAAAAATAAAGGCCTTCAGGCGATCCTTGAAGGGGGAGAAAGATCCCAAACACCACCATACTTCTATTACACCCAAGTCCGCTATTGCGATTCTACCCCCGAAAAAAGTGAGTTGCGCAAATTCGCCAGTTGCGTTGAATTCGCCTTTAGCCCCTCGCCCCTCCTTGTCCCACTCCCGACTCGTTCTTGGCAGTGGCTGACCGCATTTCCCAAAGGTAATCAAAGCGCTCTACGACTACCAACCGGAGCCAGGGACCTCGCAGGAATTGGCATTCAGCAAGGGAGATTTCTTTCACGTTATCAGCAGGGAGGACGATTCGGATTGGTACGAAGCGTGCAATCCGCTGATCCCTAGTGCTAGGGGGCTTGTGCCCGTCTCCTTTTTTGAGGTTATCGGCAAAAACGAGAGGGATAGTGGGGGTTCCGGCGAATTGTCCAAGCACCACCACGACTCAGGATTCTCCGACCGCGGTCTTTCCCACCCAGATTCATCCATCACCAAGAACGGCGCATTCAGAATGTCTGCACTCAAGGGTCAAGGCGCCATGGTCTACGGAATTGTCCAGTACGATTTTCAAGCGGAGCGACCCGATGAATTGGACGCGAAGGCTGGCGAGGCCATTATCGTCATCGCCCAATCTAACCCGGAGTGGTTTGTCGCCAAACCCATCGGTCGTCTCGGCGGCCCAGGCCTGATTCCCGTCTCTTTCATCGAATTGCGTGATATGCAGAGTGGACAGGCTGTCACCGACCCGCTTGACGCGGTGCGACGCGCCGGTGTTCCCAAGGTTGAGGAATGGAAGAAAATGACGGCGGAATACAAGAACAGCAGCATCACACTGGGCAAAATCGAGGCTGGTCACGGCGCTGGCAGTATGATGCCTGTCACCTCAGGCATGGAAAAGATGTCAATGGGCCACCAGAGTCAAATGAGTCAAAATGGCAATGTCTATGTAGGCGATATTTCGGACTCCCATTTGCGATTCCATTTACTAATCAATGATGCGCTTGAGCAGGAGCACCAACGTAATGCCAGCAAGGGAACTTTGTCACAAGTGCCCGTTTCACAACAGGGCCACCAACTTCTCATCCCCGTCTCCGCCTATATTCCGCGCTACTGTTTCGATAACGACAAGTATTGGTACATCATCGAGGCGAAGATGGAAGACGGTCGCTGCTGGGAGCTGTCGCGTTACTACCACGATTTCTATGACTTCCAGATTGCCCTTCTGACTCAATTCGAAGACGAAGCTGGCAACCGTGGCCGTGGGCGAACCCTCCCTTTCATGCCGGGTCCTGTCACCCACGTCACGGACGCGATTTCCAACGGTCGGCGACAGAATCTGGACGAATACATCAAGAAACTCCTGTCTATGCCTCCGCATATTTCGCGTTGTCAACTCGTGCGCGAACTCTTCTCTCCACGAGAAGGAGACTTTGAAATCGACCCCAATGCGTTCGGCGAGGACGCCCGGTTCTCGGGTGGATCCCAGCACTCCGGCGGCGTGGATCCTCAACAAACCGTGTCGCGCCAGTCTTCGCAGCAGCAAATCAATGCATCCACCGACCGGGTATCCCAGCAGCGTGCCCCAGCAACCACGCCCCACGCCAACGGTGGCCCGCCGCCCATGAACCGCCAACCTAGCTCCATCACCCAAGCTTCCGGCGCATCGGCCAACAGCGCGATGAAGGTCAAGGTGTTCTTCCAGGATGACCTTATTGCGATCCGCATCCCATCCGGCGTGAGCATGCAGCACCTCAAGGACAAGCTATGCGACCGGTTGAAGATCCAGGACGACATCGTTGTGCAGTACCGTGACGAATCCTCCGGCTCCTATATCGATCTCTATACCGATCAGGATCTGGAGAACGCCATGCAGCGGAACACCAAGCTGACCCTGTTTGTCAGCGTCGCATAAAAAGCACTCGTTTCTTTCCCGGTGTTGCGGTCAACCATAGACTTGCCCTTGATTTCGTCGATGAGGTTATTGTGTACCTCATATTAATGTTTGCTACGATTAAGGTTGGTGCATTGGAGTTTTTGAATGATGCATGGTTATTCTCTGATTTAGTTTCTTTTTCAACTGGTCATCAGTTCTTTGAGCGATTTCACAGTCCATGAGGATGAGATCGCGGTTTAACGAATCTGATGCGAGATGTACGGCATGGTTTCCTTTCTATCTGCGTGTTTCTTTTTTCTTGATCTTTTTGTTTCTGCGGTGTCGCATTATGGGACTTCTCGTTTTTATTTCTGCTTCAATTCGCATCAGATCTACATCTCATCCTGTTCAGGATCATACCCCGGTCTGCCTGCTTCTGTGTTGTGTACATATTTTTTTTTTTGACTTCTCGTGCATATAACGGGGAGGCTGTTTCGCATGAGAGCGGCTCAACTGCGATGTTCTCACAGTTCTTTCTGTACCAATATAAATCTTGATACAAATTAGAAACATTCATGTCATGCCATGATATAGAATCACGTGACTTGAGCCTAGCTTCTTTCTTCGAGGCCAGGAACGGAATTCTAACGGTTGTCCACCAGACCTTTTGATCATAGTCAAGACCTACGGGGGCTGCATATATATATTGTGTGTCTATTGTAATTTGCCATCTATAATCCGGGCGTTACCTTGGCTTACAAGGACCCGCCACCACTCCAGGCTCTGCGGAGGAAAACCAAGTCCTTGCCTACAATACAATACATCGGTTAACGTATTCGCATTGCAACCGCTCTCCGCCAGCTAAATCCGACCTGGAGTCCACCGGCGCAACACACCCGCAAAACAGAACCTCAGAAAGCAGACGCCAATGAGCCGCCCATCGGCAAGGCTATGCGCAGAGTGCTTCCCGACCGCGCTGCGGGCGCCTCGGGGCCTTCGCCCTACGACGTTGCGGAGCGCCGCTCGTAGATCCTATGCCACGGAGCAGAGGGCACTCAATACACTACGGCGGCCGAGTCGATCTCCGCTAGTATGTGTGTCTTCGGAGAGGAACCGCCCACAGCTGGCTGTTCAATCACCGAGGGGGCGGGGTCTGGCTACAGTCTCGGACGGCGAGAAGGACACCACCGCTCCGCCACAGGATGGGCCCATGAGGGAATATGACGTGCGTGTGCAGGAGGGAAGACTAAGGGATGATGAGTATCAGAGAGGTAGGTTGTGGCCAACTCCGACTTGTGCACAGTTCTAAGCTGACATGCGCCGATTCTATAGGGATTATCCAAAATTTACAGGACCTTTTCGAAGCGCTGAAAGATTACAACCCGCCCAAAGTTGTTCACCCCAAGCCCGAGTCTCTGGACCCTCAGCAAAAGTCGTCCTTCTTTGGGTCTCTGTTCGGCGGTGGCGCGAAGAAGAAGGAAAAGTCTGTTATCCCTGATAACCTTCCGAAGGGGCTGTACATGTATGGCGATGTCGGGTGTGGCAAGACGATGTTGATGGATCTGTTCTTCGATACGCTGCCGCCGAATATCAAGAACAAGACGCGCATTCACTTCCACAACTTCATGCAGGACGTACATAAGCGCATGCACGTAGTGAAGATGAAGTATGGAAACGACTTCGATGCGCTGCCGATGGTTGCGGCCGATATTGCCGAGCTCGCGGGCGTGCTTTGCTTTGACGAGTTCCAGTGTACGGATGTAGCAGATGCAATGATCCTGCGACGGTACGTGTGCTCTCCGCGGACAGGATATTATCAAAAGCCTAGCTGACAATTTAACAACCAGGCTTCTCGAGATCCTGATGTCCCACGGCGTCGTCCTCGTTACCACATCCAACCGTCATCCAGACGACCTGTACAAAAATGGCATCCAACGCGAATCCTTCATCCCATGCATCAACCTCCTCAAGACCGATCTGAGTGTCATCAACCTCAACTCCCCAACAGATTACCGCAAAATTCCCCGGCCTCCGGCTGCCGTCTACCACCACCCACTGGGCGAGGACGCACAGCGACACGCGGACAAGTGGTTTGAGTTCCTGGGCGACCCTATCAATGACCCACCGCACCCAGACTCGCAGATTGTCTGGGGCCGCGAAATCAAGGTGCCCCATGCTAGCGGCAAGGCTGCGCACTTCACCTTCCAGCAGCTCATCGGCAGTGCCACAGGTGCAGCCGACTACCTCGAGCTCGTCCGGCATTACGATGCGTTCATTGTCACGGAGGTGCCGAGCATGAACCATACCCAACGTGATCTGGCGAGGCGCTTTATTACCTTTATCGATGCGGTGTATGAGAGCAGGGTGAGTCACGAGCAACGTTCCTGTTCACATTTTCTTTTAATCACGCAGCCAACTAACAACCCACATCAACAGGCCAAACTAGTTCTCACAACCGAAGTCCCGCTAACAAACCTCTTCATCTCCGAAACCGACGTAAAGAAAACCCTCGAAGGTGACGGTGGCGACCACTCGGATCTCTCCGACGCAATGCGCAACCTGATGGACGACCTCGGCATGTCCGTGCAGGCGCTAAAGAACACGTCTATTTTCAGTGGTGATGAGGAGCGGTTTGCGTTTGCGCGTGCTCTTTCCCGTCTTTCCGAGATGGGAAGTAAGGAGTGGGTGGAGCGCGGGTTGGGGCTTGGAAACACTCCTGCGCAGAATAAGGAGGAACGCGACGCTTGGCTGAAGACGAGGAGTCATTGGAGTGAGGATAATATGTAGATTATGCTTGTCCTTTGTCCTCTTTCCTTTCTTTTTTGGTTCAGAGGCTACATTGTGCTATAGAGAGATACCTGTGCACATAGATCAAGTTTGGTGTATATAGCATATCTCGAAGAAACATTGTCCCTATGGATTGAATTTATTCTTTCCCCTGGAGTTTAACATACAACAGATATCCAAGTTGATACGTAGATCTAGTTTATTTTAATTCTCCAAGCCAGTTCCCCATGATATCCTTGGAAATACTCGGACATGATTTCCACCCTGATATCAGGTGACGTCACACTCCATCAAGTGCTCCTGGATAATCCAAGACGTCCAATAGATAAGAAAGCCGAATCCAAGCATAAGTTCACGTCATCGGCCAGCTGCAATTGACATGACCCACCATCTCAAGTGCTTATGCCTTGTATTGCCAGTGGACCTCCCCATGATCGACCGCCCAGACAACACAGGCAAAGGTTAACAAGCTATATAGCTCCACCTCCGTGGTTGCAGGAAACTGCCCCGCCAATGAAAAGGGAGCAATTCGCAATGCATCTTGTCTGTTCTACTCCATTACAGGTTTCCCTGTCGGCATTGGTTGGTAAAGTGCCCGGGTGTTAGGGTACGGGTGGTAGGTCATACTATGGTCATTCTTGCAAAGCAGTATATTCCAGGCTAGACTCGACGACTTGGGTCTCCGCTTTATAGTGGTACAATTTCATTTCGTTGGTAGATGCAACTGGGAGGATTACATCATTGATGTCGCACTTGGGGGATTGCACTGTGATCAGCTTGGCTTTTATATATAAAGTGGGAAACCCGAGCCTAACATAGTTTTCGTCTGCTCTTTTCCGCTTTGGTATCAACCACACATACTATGGCAGCAAACCCAAAGAACGCAGACGGCAAATATGCCGATCTACAAACGGACACTGTCGACATACACGACAAGCAGCACATGACAACCGACCATGGCGTCAGAATCTCCAACCCAGACCAATGGCTCCGCGTCGTGGACGAAAAGAAGACAGGGCCCACACTCATAGAAGACCAAGTCGCCCGTGAGAAGGTACATGCACGCCCGCATCCATCCGTCCATACATACAGCAATCTATATCCGAACAAACAACTAATCAACAATAGATAATGCGCTTCGATCACGAACGCATCCCAGAGCGAGTTGTTCATGCGCGCGGAACAGGCGCCTTCGGCAAATTCAAACTATACGAGAGCGCTGCAGACGTAACAACCGCCGGGATCCTGACTGATACCAGCCGGGAGACGCCGCTGTTCGTGCGGTTCTCGACTGTGCAGGGTAGCAAGGGCAGCGCGGATACGGTGCGCGATGTGCGCGGGTTCGCCATCAAGATGTATACCGCGGAGGGAAACTGGGATATTGTTGGGAATAATATTCCTGTCTTCTTCATTCAGGACGCTATTAAGTTCCCTGATGTTATTCATTCTGTTAAGCCCGAGCCGCAAAACGAGGTGCCGCAGGCTCAGACTGCGCATAATAACTTTTGGGATTTTCAGTATATGCATTCGGAGGTTACGCATATGAATCAGTGGGTTAGTATTTCTTGTTCTTGTTTGGGTTGTGGTTGCTGACGAGGTTCGTGCCAGATTATGTCTGATAGAGCTATTCCGCGGTCGTTCCGGATGATGCAGGGATTCGGCGTGAATACCTATGCCTTGATTAACAAGGCCGGCAAGCGTCATTTCGTCAAGTTCCACTACACCCCAGAGCTGGGCGTGCACTCGCTTGTCTGGGATGAGGTACTGAAGATCGCGGGCCAGGATCCCGACTTCCACAGGAAAGACCTAATGGAGGCAATCGAGGCAGGACACTTCCCACGCTATAAGTTCGGCATACAGCTTATGCCAGAAGAAAAGGCAGACAGCTTCGAGTTCGATCCCCTCGACGCCACGAAGGTCTGGCCCGAAGAGCTAGTGCCTATACGTTACATCGGCGAGATAGAACTCAACCGCAACGTCGATGAGTTCTTCCCTCAGACCGAGCAGGTTGCATTCTGCACGAGCCATATTGTGCCCGGCATCGACTTCACTGATGACCCTCTACTTCAAGGGCGCAACTTCTCATACTTCGACACGCAAATATCGCGACTCGGACCGAACTGGGAGGAACTGCCCATCAACCGGCCAGTATGTCCATACATGAGCCTAGTCAACCGCGACGGACAGGGCAGACACCGCATCACAAAGGGCAAGGTGAACTACTGGCCGAACCGATTCGACGCCAACCCGCCCGCGACAGCAGAGCAGGGCGGCTTCGTCACCTACCCGCAGAAGCAGCAGGGCCCAAAGAAGCGCGCTCTGCCAGATAAGTTCAAAGAGCACTTCAACCAGGCGCAGGTATTCTACAACTCGATGTCACCGATTGAAAAGTTGCACATAGCGAAGGCATTCTCCTTCGAGCTGGACCACTGCGACGACCCTGTCGTCTATAAGCGCATGACTGAGCGTCTGTCAGCCGTCGATCTAGACCTAGCCAAGACCGTTGCGAAGAACGTCGGCGGCGACACACCCATGGAATCCCCAAAGGAAAACAAGGGCAATAGAGCCAAGGGTCTGAGCCAGCTTGAATTCATGCCAGAGAAACCCATCATCGCGACACGCCGTGTCGCCATCCTGCTCGCCGATGAATTCGACTTCAACCAGTATACCACGATGAAACAAGCACTTAGCGAACGCGGCGCGTTTGTTTTCACGATCGGTGCGCAGCGCCAGGGTGTGACTGCCGAGTCTGGGCAGAAGGTTATTCCCGATCACTTCTATTCCGGGGCGCGGTCGACGCTGTTCGATGCGGTCTACGTGCCTGGCGGAAAGCATATCCAAGCGTTTTTGAAGAATGGCGTTTTTAAGCACTGGATCTCCGAGTCCTTCGCTCATCTTAAGGCCATTGCCGGTGCTAATGAGGCTGTGCCGTTTATTGAGAAGCAGATCGGGCTTCCTGAGGTCGAGGTTGCGCAGAGTGGTTCTCCGCTAAAGGAGTCGTATGGTGTTGTTACGGGCCATGGAGATGCGGTTTCGTTGCTGAAGGTTGGCACGGTTGGGCCTGATGCGAAGGGTCTGGCTGAGCAGTTTATCTGGCATATTTCTCGACACCGCAACTGGGCGCGTGAGTTGGATGGACTTTCTGGTCAGATTGCTGCTTGAGTTGGTGTTTTGTGTAAAGCGAATTGGATATGTGATAATGAAAATTGTATGAGATTCTTCTTTTGTTTAATGGAAGCTGAATCACTCCGTATTTTTGAGATTCTATCCCTATTTGTAAAAGCCTCATCGCGAATTCAAGGTTGTATAGGTGGATCTCACATTCAGATGCTGCGATACACTGCGTAGGTGGCAAGCCTGCATTCTTCATCGGCTGATCTGCAAAACACACAAACCAAATCCACAAGCTCCTGTAGGGCTGGGAGAAGTATGTTCCTGGAAGATTTCAGGCTGTCAAGGTCCCCTGGCAGATTTTTTTGGGCCTATGGAGCCCCAGCGCTTAGTATTTGTACCTAACCCTTCCCATATAACATACCCTAACCGCCATTAGCAATGATACACCACCATTACAGAGACACCTAACCATTCAAGCCCAATAAATTGCCAGGACTCTGCATAATCCTCAATGTCCAGCATACCACATCCCTATATCTCACGGTCGAAGCTACCTGATAGGCCACATTTCAAGACGAAGAGTTACACGACGGGAATGTTGGACCAGCCCATTGCTTTCTGAACCAAGACTCTGGAAGGCAGAAGTATTCACGATTTCGCAGCGGAAAAATGTCCCTTTCGTAAACGGCAAGCTACGTTCCTGGACTTTTGTTCCGTTCCGTTTCATTTCTTTCTGATATTGGATCTCCGCAGTCATGGGGCTTCATCTATCACGCTCGACACGGTTGGGCGTTGTGATTGGCATATCGACATGTTTCTTTCTGGCTGAGATTTCGCGTCGGTTGCCCTCCTTCTTGGTTTTGTAGTAGTGGTTCTTGGTATGAACGTCGATGTGCTGACACCGGGCTAGTGGGCTTCTATACCCACTCTATTGCTCTGATTGCGGATGCTTTCCACTATGTAGGCGTTTTCGGATATGGACTCAGAGATCTTGTTGGCTAATATGCATTGCAGCTGAATGATTTAGTTGGGTTTATTATTGCTCTTGTTGCATTGAAGGTACAGTGTGGTTTGCCCGTTTGGTTGTGTGGTAGTTGTGCTGATGTGAAATATAGAAATCCGAGCGCAGTGACTCGCCCAAGGAGCTTAGTTTTGGTTGGCAGCGGGCTCAGTTGCTTGGTGCCTTTTTCAATGGCGTTCTTCTATTGGGGTTGGGTATTAGCATATTTTTGCAGTCCATTGAACGATTTATTGCCCTGCAACGTGAGTGCTATCGCCCGGACTGGATGTTGATCTGGTTTGATGATAACTGACGGTACATCTAGATGTTCACAACCCTAAGATGATGTTCATCATTGGGTGTGTCGGATTGGGCCTGAACATCATTAGCGCAGTTTTCCTTCACGGTAGGGTTTGTGGAATCATTGTTGTATATCACGCTGACAGTACCAGAACATGGACATGGACATGGACACAGTCATGGCCCTAGCCTATCACCCACAATCGAGACACCCGTTCTCGAGGAATGCCATAATTCCAGTACCAAGGTAGGCTACAAAAAGTTCAGAAATCCAATCAATGGACACAGACTGACACAGCTTAGCATGACGATCACAAACATCTTCATTTCGAAAAACATCACTGTGCAGACTCAGGCGGCCACAGCCATGGTCATGGCGGCCACGACCACGGTGATCTGGGTATAATGGGAGTGATGCTCCACGTTATCGGCGATGCAATCAATAACCTGGGCGTCATGGCGGCTGGTCTGATTATCTGGCTCGCAGCACCCCATGCTAGCCGATACTATGCCGATCCCGGTGTGAGCATGTTCATTGCCATTCTCATTATTCTATCGTCTTTCCCTCTGAGTAAGTGTGATTCCAGAAGAAATGGCTCAAAGGAAATATCAAAGCTGACACTCCTCCAGTGCGCCGAGCCGGGATGATCCTGCTAGAAAGCGTGCCTACAGGGGTCGATATGTGCGATGTCAAACACGACCTAGAAAAGGTAATCCCAACTCCATCTCCTTCTATTTCTTTCGTTCCTAACAATAAAAAGATCAAGGGCGTCAACTCAATCCACGAACTCCACATCTGGCGCCTCAACCAACAAAAGACCCTCGCCTCAGTGCACATTGTCGTGTCCGACGACTCTGTCGAGAACTTTATGAAGACAGCCCGGGTGATCAACCAGTGTTTCCACGCCTATGGAATACACTCGATTACACTTCAGCCAGAACTGCTGGAAGTCGATGAGTGTTTCCATGAAACTTCCCGGTGCCAGGTTATCTGCGGGACGGTATGCGAGCAGTTGACCTGCTGTGGATAGACTGAGAGTACTATCATCTCATTCCCACTTCTCATGATGTCAGGATGGCCAACTTTTCACATATATCAGCCAAGTGGCCGAGCAGTAACTCAATCATCGCGTCTTCCTTGGTCTGGTTGTGATGATGTCCGCTTGCCATTAACACCGATAAGAGCGGGAGACCGGGGTATTCCCCGAGGGAGAGATTTCTTTTTTGTATTTTTATGTTATTACTGATTATTGAATTAATATCTAGCTCCATGTTGTTGAGAGCAATGTTCTTCTGGCTCGTTCGGTTTATTATCTGGATGAAGCGGGGCGAGCTCTGAAACTGGTTGGTATTGAACTGTGTCCATCCTCGTATAGTCCTGAAGGTAAAGGAAGGACAGAACACGTTAAATGGTCTCTGGTCATCTTCCTGGATATTGATGGCTTTCGCACTGGTTTCCTGACAGAATAAACAACCGAAATACATCAGCCGAACGTCGTCCCTCTCAATTATGCCCTGGAACCGCCACAAATTGCGGTATTGAAGTAGCTCGACTGGGTACAAACAATAGCCTGGTGGGCTTGGAAAGTGATACCTTTACAAATGATCCAACCTCAACCCTTGTTGGAACCGTGGACATGTTACTCTAGTAGATAATGTGAATATGACGCGTAGATATCGTATTAACATGCAATGATCAATACGGAGATCAGGAGAGGGATGTTGTAGTAATGGTACCAGCGGTGGGCCTTGAGACAATCAGGTTGCTTAGTGAGCAGCTTAGGAATCCTTTTTGTCGAGCCAACATTAGAGATATATAAAGGTGTGCGTTTGTACAACCTATCAATATTGAGCTAGTCTGAACGGAATTACTCCGCGATCCATTCCTTAACCAATAAGAGCTACATAGTTTTCCCCGCTCGCCTGAATGGAAAGCAAGTTCCGATTCCGAGATAGTCATGTAGATCAGACAGATTGTGTGCGGGGAAATGTGTAGGACGGAGAACTGCCTTGTGTCTCTCTTTCCTCTTGATATATCCCAGTTTACCCTCCGAAACCACCAGATCACCCCGCCCATATTTCATTTCAATCTCACTCTTCAATATGACTAGTAACTGGGAGAGCCAAGCCCAAAAGGGCAGAGACATCTTGAACAATTCTATTCCGAAAAAATGGCTTCTCCCCATCGACAGGCTACCGCCTGTCTCGCAGAAAAGCGTGGTTGACTTCCCCAGTCAAAGCGGGTTGTTGAATGAGCGTGAGCTCATTATCACGGATATGTCGGCTACGGCACTGGTGACCGAGATGGGCAATGGAAAACTGAGCGCGGAAGAGGTGATGGTTGCGTATTTGAAGAGGGCCGTGTTGGGCCATCAACTGGTGAGATTAGGAGCCCCGACTTTGCAACTCCAGCGTTGACGTGCTTGTAGCTCAATTTCGCAACGGAGTTTATGGCAGACGAGGCAATCACCCGTGCCAAAGAGCATGATGAGCACTATAGACGCACAGGGAAACTGGTCGGGCCCCTGGTAAGCTCATATACATACCCGTTGAAATTTATAGGCAAGATTCTAACGAAACAGCATGGCATACCAATCAGCGTGAAAGAACACATATCTATGAAGAACCGAACATGCAATACGGGATATGTAGCTTGGTGAGTAGGGATCCACCATGACAACTCACATTACTGACAACCAAAACAGGGTTGACAAAGTCACCACGGAAGATGCCCTTCTCCTCCAGCTCCTATCCAAAGCCGGCGCCATTTTTCATGTGCGGACCAACCAACCCCAGTCGTTGATGGTATGCGGACACATTTCAAATTAGCGGTATATCTCATAACTAACACGATCTAGCACCTGTGCTGCAGCAACAATATCACCGGCACAACATTGAACCCCCTCAATCGCACCCTAAGTCCAGGCGGGTCTTCCGGCGGCGAAGGCGCCTCAATGGGCTTCCGTTGCGCACCGCTAGGGATTGGAAGTGATATCGGTGGATCAATTCGCTGCCCCGCGGCGTTTTGCGGTGCGTACGGTTTCCGCCCTTCCTCTCTGCGGAACCCTGTGACAGGGCTTAAAGTCGCTGCTTCGGGCCAGGAGACAATCCGCGGTGTAGTGGGTCCAATGGCTAGTTGCTCTATTGAGGATCTAGAGCTGTTCCAGAGAGCTGTACTAGAACAAGAGCCTTGGGACATTGAGACGTCACTGATGCCTGTGCCGTGGAAGACGGTTGCTCCGAAGCGGGATATGACTGTGGCTATTATGTGGGATGATGGGTATGTTGTAATCCAAATATGTGTCTGCCGTCAGTGTGCTAATCCATTTCCCAGCTGCGTCCGCCCCCATCCACCTATCACTCGCGCTCTGAGACACGCCAAGGAGAAGCTGGTAGCGGCAGGCGTGAAAGTCGTAGACTGGAAGCCGTATAAGCACCAGCATGGCTGGGAAGTTATTGTAAGTGCCGAATATCCTCTGGGCATGCACGCTATAACGCTAACATGGCTCAGCGCGCTCTGTACTACCCTGACGCTGGCAGCAAGCAACGTGAGGTTCTTGCCGAATCGGGCGAGCCAATACGCCCACTAACCGATTGGGCTCTCTCCTATGCCCAAAGCATGCCTCTTTCTCACCCGGAGGCATGGGCCTTGCACGACCAGCGCGATATCTATAGAGACGAGTACCACGCTCTGATCAAGAGTCGCGGTGTTGACTTTATCCTCTCTCCGACATATCCCGCTGCCGCGGCAGTGATGGGCGAGTCGCAGTATTGGAATTATAGTGCGATTTGGAACTTGGTAGACCTGCCTTCTGCAGTGTTCCCATCTGGAATCACTGTGGACCCCAAGGTAGATGTGTTGACGGAGGAGGACAGGAAGTATGTTCCCAGGGATGAGGTTGATGAGAGGGAGTGGCGTAAGTACCAGGACCCCGAGAGATACGAGGGCGCGTCTGTGGGACTGCAGATTTCTGGGAGGCGGTTTAAGGATGAAGAGACCCTAGCGGCGGCCAAGGTTGTTGAGGAGATTGTTAGAGACAAAGAGCACTCCAACATTTGAGGGGCATTGGAATGGATATAAATTCCTTCGGTTAATTTTATTTTAACACACATTCACACTTCAGTTATGTCTCTTCGTAGCAAAGACCATAGCAAGCGGTGTAGCAGTCTTCACTTTCTTCCCCTCAAAGGCCCTCTCCATCTCATCCCAAAGCGGATCAATTTCCGACTCTGATACACTCGGAGTGGTCCAGGTAGAGGAATAACCCCTAAACCAGTCACAGTCCTGCTCATCCATCCAATCCGCATCATCTTCCTCCCAAACAATCTCCTCCCCATCCCTAACCTGACTCTCCCCAATTCGATCATTAATCCTAAAAGCCTCGATACTCCCCTGAGCATTAATATACAACCTCTTCACACCCTCCCAGTCCTCCACCGGGAACCCTAGAGCCTCAGTCCCAGAATTCAAAATCCTCAACGCATGATCAAGCATCGGATCATGAACCTCACCCGCATAAAATGAACAAACAGCCTCCCAAGCCCTCTGAGCCCTCTCATTCCCAACAATGCGCGGATAATTATAATGTGTAATAACAAGCGTTCCACCTGCGCGTAACTCACGCGCAAACTCCGCAATAGCAATATTCGGCCTCGTCCAGTGGATACACTCGCACGCCATGACAAAATCGACTGAGCCCGACTGCACGGAGCTCCTTTCGGCACTTTCCTGCAGAAACCGGAACCTGGATTCAGGCAGACGGGATTCCTCGACTAGGACTCTGCGAGCGAGTGTGGTGTACCCGTCATTCGGGTCTGAGACGATCACTTCGTTGAAGCGGGGAGCTAGACTTGATGAGACAATTCCGCAGCCGGCACCGATATCTTGGGCGACGGACCAGGTGGAGTGGGGCTTTGAGGAGTGGTAGGTGAAGGCTTTTTCGAAGAAGGAGGGTGGGTAGATTGGGCGGAAGGTGAGGTAGTCGGACCAGTTCACTCCTTGGTTGGGGTTGAAGCCATATTCTCTGGCGGGTGCAGTTTCGGACGGCATCGTTGACGTGGATATTTGGGAAATGGTCGAATGGTCGGAGGTGACAATGGGGGATTTAATTGATGTGCTAGGGGCGATAGGGGTATTTATAGGTTGCCTTGTCTATGCGAACAGATATGATTTCGTCATTTGTCATTTGCAGAGCTGAACAGAAGTACAGGAACGAGAGAGTGCGTTGTCTTTCCGAAAATGAGACCCGCTCAAGGATCTGGATTGATGAACCGGACTGCGTCTATTCGTTGAACTTTAGGAATGTGAAGATGTTCCAATCATAGAGGTCCCGATGGGGAACTTCGATAAGATCTCTTGCGAGATCTCGGAGAACATCGGTCAAGTCGATCTCGGATCTTGGATTTCTCTTTTATGTACTCCGTAGGCCTCGTCGATCAATCGCATAGTTATTTTACATACTCCTCATTGAATGCCGCTATGCTCGAGTTCTTCTAACTTACTTCGACTCCCCGAAGCTCTACTGAACGGTGGGGCTGGTGGAGTCGTGGAGTTGCCCCTGTTGGTGATCTTCAATAGCGCCGTTGTCGATCTCCTATAAAGGATAAAGGTGAAGATCAAAACGCTGAAATTAGTAGACACAGTACAACATAGTTCATCTACTTTTCTTTTTCTATACAACATATGCTTCCCATAGGTAAGTGGGGTTACTGCAACCATCCAAATACGGACAATCATTTTGCAATCCCAACATTTCAACACAACTCAGCTCTCAAGTCCTGTAGTGACTTAATCTGGCCACCATCCTCCCCAAAATTCCCAGCATCCAGCCATTTTTCCATGGCAGCCTTCAGCGAAGCATCCCACTCGTCCCTCAAAATAGAAAACCAAGCCGTATCCCTATTCCTCCCCTTAACAATCATATGCTGTCGAAAGACGCCTTCAAACGAAAATCCTAAGCGCAAAGCCGCACGGCGTGAAGGCTCATTTAGAGAATTGCATTTCCACTCCAACCTCCTATACCCAAGGTCATGGAAAGCATACTGAGCTAGGAGATAGATCGCCTCTGTCGCGCCAGTCGTGCGCTGGAGCGCAGCCGAGTACAGCACATTCCCGATTTCGATGCCCAAGTGATCGGGAGTAACGCGCATCAGAGAGAGATATCCAATTGCTTTCCCGAAACTTGGAAGACAGTTACGCTTGTCGATGACTGCGTAGAAGAATGGATCTGTTGAAGTGGATTTCGATGCAATGCTGGCTTTGAAGGTTTCGGCATCTAGGTACGGCCCCTCGGGTAAGTAGTCCCAGAGGGCTTCTTTGGATGGTTCAAGCCCGCCGGTAAAGGTGAAGAGGTCGTCGGCGTGTTTTGGGGAGAGTTTCTCGAGGAGAATTGTTCGCCCTGAGATTGTTTGGCTCGTTGGTAGTAGAGCTGGAGTGAAGGGGACTAGTGCGCCTTTTGGGCGTAGTGATGTCATGTTTGGAAATTTATTGTTGAGTTACTTGGTAAGAATCGAGAGCGAGGCGAGGTATATATGGTGTATCTTGATTTTGTTCCCTGAGTGCTATCAACCCAACTATGTGTGACTCACGCCAGTGTGATTGGTTGTGGATCCCGAGATCCCGTGATATCAGGATTTCGGGAGAACGCGATAGGTTGGTTGTCCGAACTATACGATTCAATTTATATGATTCAATTCAAAAGATAATAGAGATTATTTGAGAGTAAAAGAAAGTACATATTGAGTCATAGGTGGACAGCCTTGGAAGGCTTGGGAGATTAGTAACCAATTAATTACATTTCTGTGGACTATATACAGTTATTTTTCCTTAGCATCAAAATAAACCAGTTTTGCCCCTCTTTGTGTATAGCAAATGCCACAAAAGGATCAGCTGAAATGCGCCAAAGCACATGACTATCCCACTAAACAATTGAATACCTAGGTAGTTCAAATCCGCACTACCATCGGAGCCAATTGTAGCGAGCGCACCTGCTATTGGTGGCCCCACAAGAGTCGCAAAGCTACTCAAGCTCTGCGCCATTCCAAGCCAAGTTCCGAGACTCTTGGGGTCGGGACAGACGTGGGTGAAGACGCTCGGCGGGAGAGGGATCAAAGCCCCGGAGATACCCCCTGTGATTTGGGTCAAAACGGACGCACCGATGACTTAGATAGAGGAACCTCACTTACCATAGAAGGCCGCAAAAAGAATAAACCGTACCAGACTGTCTGCACTAATCCAACAAATACACAGAACACCTGAGAGTACACCGCAAATGATCCAAGAAATCATCGACCCATAGTAATGGGCGAATAAAGTCAAGACAACACGACCAATAACCGAAGAAGCCTGGGAAATCATCAGGACATTAGAGGCCATTGAGCGCGATGTGCACAGTTTCGTCTCCGCGTAGGTTGGGATATAATAGAAAGGAGTGATATAACCAAGGTATAGGAAGAAATTCCCAATAGCAAAGCTCCAAAAAGGCAAATCCTTGAAAGCGCGTAAATCAATCAAGCTCCTGCGCTGGGTGGTTTTAACCTTCGCTGAACGTCTCTCAGGCCATAAAAGCAAAATAGCAGCGGCGATAAACAGCGCCAGCATCAGGAACGCTATAAGACGAACAGTCCAGGGGAACCCCACCTTGGGTATAAGCTGGTTGAACATGATAGTGTAGATGATGCCCCCAACAGGGGCACCGCTACTCGATACACCTAGCGCAACAGCCCTTCTTGTTGTGAAAGAACGGCTTACCAGTGCAATAGCGGGGACATAAAGCAGTCCGAATCCGAGGCCCACGCAGACTCCCTGGCTGAGGAATATGGCATAGTACGCATGTGCAAGGCTGAGCATCATCATACCAATTACACCTAGGATGCTTCCGACGAGGATCATGGTCTGGTTGTAGCCGAGGTCGAAGAGTGGGCCGGATAGTAGCCCGCCGACGATTAGGAGCCAGGACTGGATTGTTCCAATCCAGGCGATGTCGGATGATGTTGATGATGGGATATAAATGAGTGCATAGTAGCTTTGGAATGTCCCAAATGCGAGGTTTAGACCCCTGGAAGGACGTTAGCTTTGTTGTTCAATTGTAACTCGAAAGGTAGTCGACATACCAGACATTGAAAAATATAAAGAAAGCACCAATAACTTGGAGACAGCCGTGCACTTTACTTTTTACAGCAGAGGTAGAGGGTATTTCGGACGACTCTCCATCTTCCGTGATATGTGCTAGATCTGTGGCCTCAGAATCAACAGGTGCCGTTTTGCCTTTTTCCGAGAACATGTTTAACAACCTCGAATAAGTTCAGGAAATATTATCAAGACTGTAGCCAGGACTCGAAGGAATCGACTAAAAACTGAAACCCCTCAAAGTTATTAGTCAGTCAATATGTCCTGGAGCCCTGTATCGTATGCGACACTGCCGTGTTTACCGGCGATGCGGGGTGAGTGTCTTCGCGGTAAACCTATCACGTAATTTGAAGCATCACTATTGCAGTCAATCCAAGATCAGATTTGCGTTTTAGGTGGATAACTGAGATCATTACGAAAATATCACGTTTGTCAAGATTAAGAGGCGCCATTGGGGTGAAATCGGTCTAGGTAGTAGCAGAAAGGTGCGATAGTTTACCTCGGCTAGAACCTATCAACCGGTACTTTGTAGTATGATGAGAAACGGCCAAATCATACCGTAGATTCACTAGAATTATATTTCAAGAACAGCTTGATTGGTGTAGGCCTTGAATACTATAAACTATTCAGTACATGATAACAACCAATAAAAACTAGCGATCTGCTGGGAATAGCATCGTGGACAACGGAACCATTTCCAAAGAATTGGGCCTATCGATTGAATTAATTGGAGACATTTACTCCGTGCAAAGATTAAACCCTATAAATTCTCAGAACATTCCAAGTCACATACGCATAGAATTAAAGGAAGCATTGCCTATCATGTCCTGCTGTGCCCCTATAAAAAACCAAATTTCAACATCATGAACTAGAACTGCAAATCTTTCTTTGGGAGATGAGCTCCACATCCACGACATTTTCGAAAGGGACATTGTTGACGGTGATGGTTCACGTTGGTTTCTCGCCAGGTTTGAGCATGTGCACTACACCGTGCGTGGATGTCCTTTCTTTTCGCAGCGAATTACGAACCAGAGCTCATTACATTCGAATATTATGCAGGCTAATGCTGTCTGTTTCTCTCTTCCTCTTCTCTGACTCTGGGTCTTCTCTGCCTGTTCCCTAGAACTATGGACTACTACCCAGGACTCCCTGTAAAGAAGCTGCATTTTTAGATCCCCATAAATTCGATATCCTGTCTAAGACACTCAATGCATAGTTTACTTATATCCCTTTTAAGCCTACTTTTATTTGCAAGGCGCCAAAAGTAAACCTGTGAAACCCCAGCGCTTAGCAGGTTCGACTTAGGGCACAGTAACCGCCTTAAATCTACGAGGCCAATAGAAGTCAAAAGCTATTATTGCATATCCGATGAGCCTCAGCAGTAACAAATACTGGTTTTAGAAATAACGGACCTGTTAGAAATCAAGTTATCTTCTCCTTCCCCCCTCTACTAACCTGCCTGCCTCATCTCTCTTACTCCCTCAATTAACAACAAGGAAGAAATAATATATTAGATGGGATGCTATGACGGGGATCGGTGTGGTATTTTGTTATTGGGATATTGATGTGTTATACGAACTTTGTGCATAGATTTCCAAATTTAGAGGTGTCTGGTGTAATTGAAGGCTGCGTGCGAGTGCCGATGCCTACTTGAATAGGCCTAAGATAAAAAGGACCTTGAAAATATCATGGGATATCAAATTGGAGTGAAGTCACTTTTTGTATCATCATCCAATGCATTAATTCCAACCCCAAACAAGAGCGCATAAATACATCCATCAATACACATGTTCAGATATCTGGAAAGAGAGAACAGTGAGCATAAAAAGCGAAAAAAGAGCACTATCATGACAATATTTCCATCATAAAAGAAAAAAGAAGAATGCAACGCCTGATATCTCAAAAGAAGCCCAAATCAGAAGAACTCCACGAGAGCCAGGAAAGCCAGGATAGAAGGGCAATCCCAAATAAAAAAGAATCGCAAACAAACCAGAAAAAGCAAGAAGAAATAACGTTCATCTACTTGCGCCAGAACATAGCTTTTCCAATGGTCCTGCCAGCAGTCCAGCGAGCCTCAGCAAGTTTATCCTTGAAGGACGCACCGCCGCCATAGCGCACTGGACGGGAGGAGGCCGCCCCAGACTCAGAGGAAGCAGCTGCACTCGAACCACCGAAAGCGCTGGGGGCAAAGTTTGTCATATTACCCGCATCGAACTTCGTCTTTCCTTCAACTATTTTCTGAACGACATTCAAGATAGCATAGGTAGTAGAACCAATAGCACGAATAGCGGCTAGTACAGCGACAGACCACAAGATGATAGCGAGGTAGATGTTTGTACCACCGGCGTCAACACCGTAGATTTCGGACACAGCCATGCCGAGGATTACGTTTGCGACCATCCAGATGGATACCATGTAAGTACGGACGGCGCGGTAGTAGTCCTCTTGCATCTGGGAGTCTGATGGCGGGGGCTCTGGAACCTCGAGGCGATCGCGGAGGTTGCGAAGGGCCGCGTCGTAGCCGGAGTCAATATCGAGTTGTTCGGAGGGCATTTCGATGACGACAGTTGAGCCATTGATGGTCTTTGCTGCGCCGAGGTCAGTGTTGATCACGTTGTCACCTTTCGTTCCCCAGGTTACGTCGTGGGTGTTGCAGAAGGCGTAGACTTGGAGGATGCAGATGTAGCTTGGCATGAGGAGGAAGTATTGAATCGAAGAGGTAAACATGTGCCACGGGTCCAGATAGAGGAACGAGGTGTAGAAGTAGAGGCCGACAGTTGACAACATGGAAATTACGATGTTCATCATTAGGCCGTCCCCGACCTCCATATCATCGCCTCCGATGCCAGCCCGGGCGAGTAACTCTTTGACCACCAAGTAGAGGGCACAGAAGACAGTGTAGAACATGATAATGGCGTAGACAATGATACCAGAGAGATAGAGATTTTTGGCACTGAAAAGAGATGTCAGTCGCGTTGCCATGTATGATGAAGTATTTCAGACTCACCCTTGCGGTCGATTACCCAACGAGATGATGAACTGCAAACACATAACCAGGATACAAGCATAGCGCAAAACAATGAAAATGTATTTGCCCATGTGGTGACCGAACGGATCAAGCTTCTCATCAGTCAAAGAGCCAGCAATGAAGTAGAAAGCGAGGTAGAAATTGGCCTAGAGAAAGTCAGTGGGCGCCCCCAAAAGCATAGAGAAGATAAACCCACCAGACCAAAGTAAGTAAACAGCAGATTAAGGAATTGATAAAAGAACTCGATGTGAAGCAAGATCTTCCGGGAAAGAGTATGATCCGTCTTCCAGATCTGCTTGGCATTGAAAATCGAGTACACAGCGGCGAAGAAGGCACCGTTCAGCCATCTTCGGCGCTGGGAGATGAATTCAGGAACCGAGTCCGGCACATCCGTTTCTCCAACAGCGCTCTTAACAAACTTCAACACCCATCTCTCTTCCCGCTTGGCAACCAACTCCCAGCAAAGAATACGATCTTCAGCCAGGTACATATTGGCAGTGAAAACATCTGCATCTTGACCGTGGAGAGTTTCACCCTTGAAATATTGGTTGAGGGGACCATGGCCATCTGCGTCGTTTTGCAGGGCAAAGAATCGATAAGCACTAAGCGCACCAGGCAACACAGTAATGTAACCGAAGACCGATTCAAGCGGCTTGTCGAGAATGTTGGACATCTTGTATTCGAAGTTCTGACTTGCCACGAGAGGGTTGAGCAGACCGAGCATGTTCTTACCCTTAGCAGCCTTGATCTCACCAGCAGCACCGGCAACATTGGAGTCCTGGTCGAATGCCTTCCACAAATGGTAGAGAGCCATTGGCTCTGGTCTAGTTCCAACGTCGAGCAAAATACAAATGTTGGGCTGAAGGGCACGACCGAAAGCATTGAAGAACCAGCGGTGGGAGTTGAGCTTCTTCTTGTTGTGTTCCTTCAAACAGAAGATAACCTGACACGGCACAATTCCCTTCTCAGCACCCTTGAACTTGAGATCATCGTCAAGCGAGACCTGGGTGGTGTACTCGTACACGTGTGCCTGAACTTCCTTTTGGTTGACAATATTCTTCGCAATACCCTCCTGGTAGACACCAAGGGCGGCCAATGCATTGAGCGTACGCGGGTGGACCTTCTTACGTCCATCAGCGACAATGCAAACGACGATTTTCTTCCATCCATCACGGCCCCAAGTACGCGACTTAGTGCGAGAGCAGAAGTGGCTGATATTCCGCATAACACCGTGCATGGTACGGGTGAAGCCAATCTCATCTTCGTTGTACATGGTGATGCAAATAAACAGCTCTGTCTCGCGAGTCGTGCTACCAATCTGCTGGCGAAGCTTATATCCCCGTTCGCCGTAATCGTCCGGATCGGACGTGACAGCGGTATACCGCATGTGGGTAAACTCGCGCTCGTCGCGGCGAGGCAGGAAGCTGTGGAGGATGGTGGGAATTTTGCACTCCAAAATAAGCTCGCCGTTGACCAGCTGAACTTCCTTTTTGGCGACCTGCTTGGATCGGACACCACGACGGCCCTGCTTGTCGGGTGCTGGGCCATAGTGGAGATTGGGATCCAGAACGTGCGATTCATCGTCGTCATCATCATCGAGGTCAACTTTTGACATGGCATCTTTCTCGTCTCCCAACATTGTCGATTCGCTCATGAATGATCGGACGCTACCGCGCGAGGTGTGGTGAATGGTGCGGCCATCACCACCGAATGGATCTTCGCCATTGGCATCACCAATATCGATGCTGGTATCCACGGTTGATTTTGGTCCCGAGAACAAAGGCGCAGGAGGCAATGGTCGGCGGGGACTACCCCCGTATCTTGAGCTGGGTGTACCGGGCCTTGGGCTACCGTTTATATCGGCCCGTTCATATCCAACACTTGACACGGACGGTGGTCGGATGTGTGATGGGCTCCATGGGCGAATTGGTGATCCTGTGCGTGGGGGAATAGATGGGTAGACGGAAGTGTCTGCGAGGCTTGCTGTGGGAGGCGGGATACTGGGTCCACTAGCCAAGCTAGATGGTGGACGCGAAGGGGAAGAAACGCTGGGCACCTCGTAATAATGATCATAGCTTCGATCTTGTCCGGTCCTAGAATTACGCCCCCTAATGTTAGATCTTGGTCTTGGAAGACGTTCCATTTCGCCTCGAAGCTGGCAGGAAGAGGGCCAATGTGGAGGTGGAGTTGGGGATGAAACGATAAACAATATACTAGAGGGTCAAGTGTACAATGTTTACAGGGAGGATGATCAACCAAGCAGCATGGAATGAGTTGGCTCGAGTCCAGTAGCAATGCCATTGACGGGCAACTGCCCAAGGCGCAAGCTTTCTCTTCCAGCCTGTCCATCACGCGAATGAAGGAGTTGGATTTGGTGATGAGCGTGGTTCCGTCGCGAAGGAAACCACTGGAATGTGAAAACGGACAGGGTTGCGAGGGAGTTGGTAGTACGTACGGAGTGTGATCATAATCTGGGTCATAATGCGAAGGCGAAGGAGCCCTATGACTACTGGCTAAATCATCGGCGCCGTCACCGCTGGGCAACAAGCGCATTGTTCCTCCATTGAGACGCGAGGCATTGGTCGGAGACTCAGGGTCAGACAGATAGGAACCCGTGTCGTGGTTGAGGTATGCGGGCGGCGCGTCACCGTAATTGGATGGCGGATGGTCCATGATAGAACGTGGAATGTGGTGTCTTTCTTTCAACTCACTGCCTCATAGCATGACACCTGAGGTGTGTATCGACTAATTGACGAGACAACGATGAGAATCAGTCCCGGTCTCTCAAAGATAAGACAGTGGGCGTGGATCTGTCTGATTTGACAGATGAATAGTTGAGGTCTGACGGATGGAGGAATATAAGTACAATATCAATATCAAAGCTCGACACACAAGCAATATGAGGAGGAGAAAAAAGAGACAATAAAGAAAGAGGATCGACTGGGCAATCAAGTCCAGCCCGTTCATATCCGTCGCTTTGCATCAACAAGGTGGAGGTGCATGTGGTTGTCGGGGCAACGCTGGGCTTGGATGTTAGTGCCTCCAAATCAGCACGGGGGAAACTCTTGGGAAACAATAATCAAAACAATTATTAAAATAGAACAGTACATAATTAGGGATTTTACGATGTTCCATTTTATTCCTTTCCATTGGTATCAAATTGTCAAAAATCCAACATCGTGTCTTCAATATCCCCAATGGATGCTTTTCACATTAATGCGCCATTTGAACAAAGACTGCATTATTCCAGGGGGTATCACAAAAGAGTGCATAATTCGGCCAAAACAAGACTGGCCTCGCAGATCCCAAACTCCATACTTTCATTCTCGTTCTCGTTCTTGGGTCTTTGCCCAGTCCAATCTTAAAAGTATGCATGCCCCAACGACCGGCTGGTAAGGTTAGGCTTATCATGGCAGTGGGTCCTTCATAATGGCATGACGACACGCTCACACGCCTTCGTTGAGTAGCGGCTCTCTCTCTCGGTCCGCCGACTCGGGGTGGGCAACGCGACGGAAGAGGCTGTCGCGGCCAGTGTACTTGGTCGTAGAGATGTAAAGCGAGACGGCCAAGAAAACGCCAAATACAGTAAAGGCAAAAATCCACTGCAGGGCAATAATCTTGATAGCAATTTGCCGGAGGGCGAGTGCTAGAGTTATGTATATCAGGAAAGCACTCGAAAAGGTGATAAAAAGGGCAGAACTTACACAGCGTCAACCAACTCAGACAATAGCCAAGGATATAATCCTCCCGGACGACGATATCGAAAAGCCCAATCGCGAGAATAACCCAGATAAAGATATTAGCAACAATACGGCCAGGTAGGTTATGGCTGTGGACAGCGACCGCGCCGTTCCAGAACAGCGCCGTCAATGTCCAGGCATAGGGACCGGCAACGGCGGGCAGGTGCACGAATGCCGGCAGGCCGCGGTGGCGCCAGTAGGTGACTGCCTGGTTGATTAAGTGGGCGATGAGGATGATCTCCGCGCCCCAGAAGTGGTTGCGGGTCCAGAGGAGGATCCAAGCGGCGAGGAAGAGGTTGTTTAGAATGAAGTGGGTGGCTACGTTAGCAGCTGCCGTGAGCAGGACACTGTTATTGGAAAATAGGTGCCAGACATAGCTGAGCTGAGACAGGAGGAGGAAGATCCTGCGGGGGTTAGTTTCTGGATATCGCAAAGCATAATGATTTCCAATATAGACATGACTGAACTAACCAAAAAGCGCCAGTCACTGTAGTGTTCTGGCTGAATGGAGTATTATGCTTATTAGCCTGCTTCCATAGCTTCTTGCCCTTCTTGGTATCGTCGGGCGAGTGGACGGAATGGTAGATGCCGACCACCACAGCCAGGGCCCAAGTGAGGGGTACAAGGACGCGGTATGTATTCAGCGAATTGGCGCTGTGAGTTTCGCGTCTAGCGAAGGGGTTGAATGATGCCATTATGGATTTATTACCCAAGCTGACGAAGCTGAGTATAATAAAAAAAAGGGAAAGTCTAGAAGTCTAGAAGAGGGGATCTTATAATCAAGGATTAACCAGGGATTCCCCGCATAAGGTCATCAGACCACTATCCAGTGGAATCAGACCATTTCAGGAAGAACAGGGAACTGGAAATAATGGCAGGTGAGGTCAATTCCGCGGTCATGACATCAACGCTTTTATCTTTTTTAGGGTTACTTCCAACTACATTTGCACTTGATACCCTGGAAAGATGAACGGACCATGATAAATCTAGCCACATTTTATTCGGATCTTTCAGTTTAACTAGAAATACTTGTGTTTCTCGTGAAACAAGGACTCAACGCCATGGCAAGTCTAATCCAGTGAGAACGAACTATAACCTGGCGCAACTTCTGCCAAGCGTAGATCATCGTGCACAGTCCTATTCGATACAAAGATCAACCTAAAATCGATGTATATGGAAACCCACAAGGTAGCAGTGGGCAAGAACTCAAAAACGCTCGAGACATGCTGAGCGTAGGACCTTGGAAGACGGAAATCAAGGAAAATGAGACCCGCAATTGAGCCTAGTTTGGCGCCGGAAGACAATTTGAGTCTGAAAGTAACATAATAATGGAAATAGTCTGTCTGAAACATACTAAGTACACCGTTTCTACTGAATGTAGGAATACATGTAGATATGCCAGGATTTTCACTTCGAGAATCTAGGAAACGCGGGGAAAGAGGCTAGTGCTCACGCCTCATGCAGAAATAAGAGTCTACATTAAACACACGATGTACATAGTACGTACTATTATAGTAACGATGCCAATGATGTGGTTATCTAGGGTATCAAAACCAATATGCAAAAGACAAAATGTAAAAAAGGGACTGCACCATGTATAAAAGGAGAAAATTCATAATCCCCGCGCATCCCTCACAGCCTCCAAAATCCTCCCATGAACCGAAGCCGGCCCAACAACCATACCATGACACCCAGCCAGAGTACGACCCAGCGAACAATCAACCGGTTTTCCCTCAAGGTCCGTAACAAGACAGCCCAATTCCTGCACAATAAGCATGCCACCCGCATGATCCCAGATTTTCGAGCGATAATCCGGACTCAGCGGCACCTTAACGAAAGCATTGCACCCTCCCTGCACGGCAATAGCGACATAACGCATTTGCGCCGACCACAAATCAACCGAGTTTGGCCACGGGCAGCCAAGATCTGCCGCCACACGAGCATGAGCCTCGAGATCCTGCGTCTTCGCCGCACGAGTATCAATGAACCGCACGCCGGAAGCTCCAACCTGCGGGACTTTTTCAAGCGGGCGCGCCGGCAGCAAAGCGCCCCGACCCATAGGTCTAATGGTAGCGCCCTGCCCGGCAACGGCTGAGATCATCTGGCCGAGACCGTCGCGGTCAACGCGGTGTTCGGCGACGGGTCCTGATTCAAGGAGGTTGGGGCAGCCGAGGACGCCGACTTTCTGGACTCCGTTTTCGACTAGCGAGAGGCAGACTGCGTACTGCTCACCGCGGATGAAGGTTGCCGTTCCATCTACGGGATCTAGAGTCCAGGTCCTGCTGGTAGAAGTGCAGGCGCCTTTTGCGCCCAGGTCGATTAGGTCGAGGAGTTCGGAGGTGGTACACGGGGTGTGGAGCAGGGCTTCGCTTTCTGGATCATCGAGGTGAATGCCGGTTGCTAAGTCCCAGGTCCTCGCGAGAAGAGCTGGGTTTGTACGAAGGGCTGTGGCGTCTTCTTCGCCGACGATGTCGTCGTCTGGGAAGACATTGTGGATGGCTGCAATTATTGAGGCTTGGGCGGCGAAATCCGCAATTGTTACGGGTGAGGAGTCAGTCTTGTCAAGGGCGCCTTTGTCGACGGCGGAGAGGAGCTCTTTTGTTAGGATGGCTGCTCGTTGTACGGCTAGGCTGGCGAGCTGAAGCTCTTTGGCGTATGGGGTTGAAGAGGTCATGGTGGGCGGTTCAAGGGATATTTTGGAGGGTTCGGGATGATTGATCCCGAGGGGGGAGATTTGGCTCAACCGGATGTAGAAATGACAATTGGAAACGAAGAGCATGAAAACGTTGAGTTTATTTTTTTTTGGACACGAAGAGCATCACGTGCGACGAAACATCGGTGCCCTATAGTAGATCTACAAGGCACAAAATCGTATGGATAATACTTTCTTCTCATTTTAATTTAGTACTACTCTCACTATACCATGCCCACTTCAAATCTACCGCATGAGGCTTCGGGATATAATCTAGTGAAGTCTTGAGTATATTTTCATAGATTGACTCACAACCTAGCCTTGCCTTCCTCCCGACCTTCAAGGTTAGGGTGTGGGGATCGAATGGGTCGAGTAACGGCGTAGAAGGCAAACCCTCGAGATTTGGTTGAGAACTAGGGGAAAAATTAGAACTATTTCAGCTAATATCTCGTGTACAAGTGTGAGAAAGTCATGACAAACCTTGACTTTAGATCCAACATGGAAAAAAGCAAAGTCTCCCGGGACTAGGTGGTGGGTGATCCCGGTGGCCTCGTCCTATTTGAAACGGTAATTGTTAATAAATAAAGGAGATCGAAGAACCAACTTTCGATACATATAAAATGGGACATACCAAAACATCGATCTGACCATTGAGGACATACTTAGTCTCCTCAAAAGTGTAGCTTGCGGGTCTCTCAGGTCCAGCCTCGATCTTATAGAATCCCGAAGTGATGTGTGCAGGGGATTCAGTCTTGGTGCGGATAGAGTGGAAGTCGGCAGTAGTTGCGTTCTCACCCTGAGGAAGGGGGATGAACTCGTCGCCGGCACCTTTAATGACGGTAAGAGGAACGATGTTGGTGGACACTTTCCATGGTGAATTCTAGTATTAGCGACTCTGAATGTCTTTTTCTGCAATCTACAAGGAATAACTCACTATTGCTATACTTCCTTGATACGTAAAGATAGAATTGGGACATATTCAGCGAGGTGACTAACTAATATACACACTCATTGTAGTAACTACGGTGTAGCTCGGACGCATTCCCGGGATATGGCGAAGATCCTGCGTCCTTTATCCTGATGAGGAGAAAGTTCCCGGTGTTGCTCTGCCCTCATGAGGGGAACACGGGTGCATCGCCCGGAGGTGGAGAAATGTCGGATGAAGAGCCGTACCCACTATGACATTCTCGCAATTGATGAGGAATTGCTATTTCTTTGTGAGGATAGACCCAAGGAAAGAAGAGAAAAAGAAGAAGAAACTCCATAAAGAAAAAGAGAAGCTAAGCTGTACTACCTCTGGTGGGTGCCGTGTATTTCGACTACGATCCAACCCTGATCACAGAACCTGAGTGTTCGGGTTGGATTCTAGCATGAGCTGTTATGACCATCTTGTAATTGAGTTACTGAGATAAAAAAATAATGATTCTAGATTACCAGGGTAGAAAATTCAACAAGTCATAATCATTCAATTGAGGGTTTGTAGGGTATAAGCCCCCCAAGACCGAAAAAAAAATAGAAACAGCATCGGGTTGAACCTCAATGTACTCTTAACGAGGGAAGCCAGCTTGGAGGTATATCACATGAAACGCCAAACCATCGTATAAACCAGAAAAACAAATCAGAAGGGAGCAAAAGCCAGCTCGTAAGCAAAAGCCAAGCTCATCTTCGCATGCTGCAGCATATGATCGAAGCTCAAATACTCAATCTTGTCATCGGTAGTGTGAATCCTCTTATCAGAGTTCTCGAACTGAGACTCGATCACAAATGCCGAGGGGTATCCGTACCGACTAGCAGAAGCATGATCAGAGCATGCATAGCCACACTTTGTCTCGACATAAGGCACATCGCAGTAGGTAGTTATAACCTCCTTAATGAACGCAGTAAGGCCCTGATCGACGTAGTCGATGATAACACCCACAGATTCCTTCTCGCCAGCGTCCAAAGTACCCTGAACATACCCAGTCATGTCCTGCTGGAGCATAGCCTTGACGTTCCGCTGGTTCTTCTTATAATTAGCATATACAGCCTGCGACCCGAGCAGACCACCTTCCTCGGCGGAGTACCAGTGGAACTCGATGGTGTTGCGGGCCTTTCCGTGGGCGATAGTCTCCGACCGCAGCAGGGCGCGAAGAGCTTCGAGGATAGTAACTGTTCCACTTCCGTCATCGTCCGCGCCTGGAGCAGCCAGGATCGAAGGCAGGAACAGGTTGATGCTATCCTGATGGGAACCGAGGACGATGGTGTTATCCGTCTGGCCGGGAATGCGGGCGATAATACTGAACTGACCCCAGGGATGGGCGAAGCGCTCGACGGTTGCGCCGTGGTCGCTGGCACCAGACTCGAGCACGGCGGCAGTCACTCGGTCGAATAACCAGGTCGCCGACTCAATTCCCGTTTGCGACTTGTAGTAGCGCGTGTGGAAGGATGTGAAGTGTTCCAGGTTGCTTCTCATGTTACTCTTGTCGAGGGTTTCAGTCAAAGGCAGAATCTCGTGTGAGTGCTCCATGACCCCTGGGTAGTGGACGACCCGTGTGGTGTGGAGGGTTCCGTAGGAGCCTGACTGGTATTCCTCAGTGACATCGATGAAGTTGACTCCGTCCTAATGAGGCGTTAGTACTATGACATGATCGAATTCGAGTCAGAGCTTGGCTTACCAGTTTGAGCGACCATTTTTCTTCTTCGGTTACCCATCGGGTCCGGTATGGGGCCAGTTCGATTAGAGACTTGGACTGAGGGTTTTGAACAATTGACGGCGCTAGAGGTTGTTGCTCAGGGTTGACTATGACCATGGCAGCTGCCGTTGCGCTTAGCGCAAGAGTGAGGAACTTCATGATGGATATGAAAAATGAGGATAAAAATAAGCAGAACAAGAGGGTCTCAGGTTTCTTTTAAAAGCTCTGGGATGTCTGAGAAGTGCAAGGTATTGGGCACGCGCCCTGCGCCAAGCCATTTTTGGACCCCGCGCGCTAAAACACCGAGGCTCTGTATCATATTATTCTTAAAACGGACATCCGGTATATCCGGTTCATCAGTTTAAATCTCTGCACATACTGAATATACCAAATCTTATTTGAGTCAAAGTCTTATCCAAGACACTCAAATCCAACCGTCAAGCAAAGCACCACAAGGCATAGGCATGACTCGGCGAGGTCTGGGGATTGAAAGTGGAGAATGTGAATGAAAACTCCACTATGACTGCGCCATGACTCACAGCCTTGCGGAGATAAGGCTCATATACGATGAAGATTAATATAAATGATTGTCTACGGAGTTGTCGCTTGTATACAGCCTCGATATCTGCTCCACCTTCTGGCCCCAAGGGCAATTTCTCAGTTCCCAATTCTTCTTCCCAAATAGGAAACCAGGGCTAGGGCTGACAAATACCCACTCCCACCCAATCAGCGTGCAGCAAGTTGTCCCGTGCAGACAAACTTGCGTATCATCTCTCCCAGGTCCTTATCTTGCCCATTTCTATCCTTATCCCTCTTCCCCCCTAGAACTGTTGCCTTTAGATCACGTTGCTTACATCATGGCTATCCATCCACGCCTGCGCCCAGAAGGTTCGCCAGGGCATCTATCGCCGCAACAAGCCCTAGCCATTTCTGCATGGACAGAGCAACATGCAGCAGCGTCCCTGCAGGACATGACCCTATCGGACTCAGCCCCTGCAGCGAGGACCCCGTCTACACCGACGCCGACGCGCTCGGGTCTGCGCGGAGCCACCGTTTCGCTGTCGATCCCTCTCGACGACGAAGCGACCCCAACCCAACGAGTCAAGGTCGAGTCCCGCCCCCCGACAGTCAGCTTCCGGCGTCGGGAGCCTCTCCGTCGGGATGGCCTCAAGACCCGGGAAGCCCTGCTCAAGGGCAAAGACGGCAGCCGTCGGAGACAGCGCTGGGAAAACGGTACGTTGTATATGCACTAGATAGGTTGCTGTGGATGCCGACTTGTACCTTTTTGGCTTTGGCGCAGGTTTGGCAGGCAATGCTGACCAGGCACCAAGATCGTCTGTTGCACAACCCCTGGGCAGAACCGCCATCTTCAAAGGACTGGGATGTCCAGCCTACCTATCCTCGGCATGACCCGATGCCTTATTATCTTGCGCCCCTGTGGGACGTTCACTATTCCCATGTGGCGGATCACCAGGCGGCCGTGAAGGCCGCGGAGAAAGCTAACGAGAAGCGTCACATTCCGAAGGAACTGAGGTTAAAGCTGAAGCATGCGCGTGCTGCGCATGGCATGCTCCGAGGTCTGGAAGATGAGGTCCGTACGTTTATCCAGAAGTGGAATGAGAGGGAACTTCTGCTTGAGAAAGAGGGGTTGCAGGATGCTCCCAATAACTCGGCTAGTGACGACTCGGAAGATGAGATCGTCTTTGTTGGTCGTAATGGGCAGATGCACGACTCGCCCGAACGAAAGGAGAGACTCCGCCTGCTTCGAGAGGAGATCAGCTGCCACAGCGAGCGGGATGGTGAGAAGATGGTACTTGAGACTCTGTCTGATGATCGTGCCGCTGGATTCGGGTAAGTTCTAAGCCTTTTCTCCCACCATGATAGCGAAATTGGCCGGTCACTGACGCTTCTCAGTCGCTGGTTGGTCCACTCCATCGCATCCTACTATGGATTGCACACATGGTCCGTCACAGTAGAAAACCGACGAGAAGCCTATGTGGGCTTCCGACCCCCGGTCCCAGGAAGCCGTGCCGGGATCGTTTCCCACCCAGCTTGCCATTCGGAGTCCTTGATCAAGCCCGGAGACGAGCTTCCTCGGCCTCTCTATGCGCAGGTGTAGTCTGGAGCGAATTCTTGTTTCTTTCTCTTCTGTCTTCCAGATTGGACATATGTTTTTGTCTCCATCCAGGGTAACGTCCACGGATATTGTAACTATCTCGGCAGGAACCCGCACGCGGTCTCTCGGCTACGGGTGGTCATATATATTGGACATGAACTTTTCGGTCGCAATTCAGGCCAAAGGATATCTTCTCGTAGCATTTGATGCAGTGTTGATCAATTGTCGGTGCGACTATGTTAATGGGGACTATGAATTCATCGTGTTGGTGTATGTTCAATCGGATCGGAGTGGAAATTTGAGTGGGACATAGAACCCCCTTCGTTCTCGCGATGTCGATAGGTCTAAGTCTGTGCGCTAAAACTGGCCGATCCTATGTCGTCATGCCAGGGTCCAAGACATGGCCGTGAAGGAAATTAGATAGATCGTACGATCGGACATATGTTCCCATGAACTCTGTAGTTGATCCAGCGCTGTCCAGGAACAGGTCGGATTCTTCTTTAACATGGCATGGCATTCTATTATATATAATCTTACGTACAATAGGTAATATCCAGGAACATGTTGTACAAAGCAGGTAGTTATACAGTCGGCTATATTACTGTCTCCACCACACAATGGATCGGAACGGACCGCGGGGCCCACGGTTTCCCTTCTCACGTCTGAAATATGTAAATATGTACATATATAAAGGGATCTCTCCTAACTAGAAGTTGTGTGCTCCCTACTTTGTATGTTGTATGATGTATAGCGTACAAGAATTAAGTGCTTGGACCCTAGAGGGCCCGAGCCCTGACACAAAAAGAAACCATCCAAGTACCTCGTCTCCCTAGGTACGGAGTACGGAGTACAGGGAATCTCGTGTCCAGGCCTCTCCGATGCAGGCCCCCGCGATCTCACTGGTTCTCTATCGGGAAACAAAAAGCAAAAGGAAGGGCGAAGCCACGAATGAAGATGAGACACAGGGACCATAACACAGCGCATAGTGCGCTAGAGAGGAGTTCTATCACCCCTTATAGGTAGACTCACTCGTAGCCCAGGATGTGTGGCTGAGTTGGTTCCCGTCTCCCTCTTTTATTTTTCTTTTCTATTTGTACTGTGAGAATTACGTGCGGTGTGGCTTTTAATAAATTGCGTGTGTAGAACAGAGTCGGGTACCCAAAGATGACGAGTTGGACATTCTCCCATTTCCCCATTCTAAATACTTCCCACATTGTGACAGTCCAGTTTTCCACATTCTCTCTGTGGTTTTCAATTTCGATTTAATCTCCTTTCTCTATTTGCTTTTTCCCTCTCTTTCACGTTCTCCCCAATTCCAATATTTATTCCTTATATTTTGTCTTCTCAAACAGGAAACATCTCACCCCTGCCTTTTGCTCTCTTTTTTGCTCTCGATCATATGATTATATTTCTCGCTTTTGTATTATCCCTGAATTAACGGAGATTACCACTATATGTCCCTTGTCACAGTTCCTCGGTCCCATGTTATGAGAATCTGACCCCTCCTTGACTTGCGGAATCAACCGGACTATCTACAGGTCCAAACGCCGTGATCGCTTTTGCTCTGATATACTTTATTTGGCCAACCACACCATCCACGGCTTACTTCCGGCTAATTTTGATACTACTCCTGGCTTATATCCACTTCCTCGACCCTCCTTTCGCCTGCTTCACTATCTGTGGAACACATACATATATACACCTATAACCCAAACCAACATTACCCACCATGGGCTCCTATAAATCCTGCCAAGCCGGCAGCTACAGCTCAACAGACAGCTCATGCTCAAAAAGCACGGCAGCAACAATCCACAGTGACCAAATAGCCCCCAAGCCACACAAGGGCCACTGGCCCACCAACCCAGCCAGCCAAAAAGACACCTACAGATCCGAATCCGAAGCTGAAGTCAAGTACGAGTGCCGCGAGCCACATCCCCGCGCCTCAACCTCAACCTACGCCTCAACAACATACTCCACAGCTGAGCTCGACCCAGAGCCCCAACCAATCGGGGCCACCAGCCCCCAAGAAGACCGCTACTGGGTAAATGAGCGGCAAGAATTCTACCCACTAGATGCAATTCCATCAACACCTTCATCCTTCGCACCTCTCTTCCCCTCCTCGCGGCGACTGCTCATCCGCCACGACGATGCAACCATCGACGGCAATATGAACCTGCGCGTCGACACGCCCGTCCACCTCCGCGACGGCTCTCATCGCGATGTCATCCTCTTCCACCTCCGCATGTACGACCTCTTCTCGCGGAAGTTCTCATTCCGGCGGTATTGCCGGGACTCAGGGCGCGAGGTGTGCCATTCCGCAAGGCGGGAGGTTACGCCTGCTCATGAGCGAAGGCCTGCGCTGCGCACCTCATGGAGTAGTGTTTTTGCTGGGTTAAGACCTGGTCCGGCCGGTGGTCATTGTCCGCCGAATGGGGAGCTTAAGAGGGAGGATTCTGGGCTTGGGGCTTGTGGTGGGCATGCTGCGGGGGAAGAGGTAGATAAGAGGTCTGCTGAGGAGGATGAATTGGAAAAGGAAGGACAGGCCGCTTTGCCGATACTGGGTGAGACGATTTTGCTGGAATTCTCGAATTATGCGCATGTCGAATTACGCCGCAAAGGCCCTGGCTCGACTAAAAAATACGAGTTCGAGTATTGGTCCACGAAGTACCAGTGGCGGAGGGAGGTCCGCAAAGAGGGTGATCTGCATGAAGTGTCTTATTTCTTGGTTGACACGCGCACTTCCAAGACTATTGCTCATTTGGTGCCGGATACGCTGGCGCCGCTGGAGGTTGTTGAGGAGGAGAGTAAGGGGGGTTGGGTGCCGCCTTCTTCATTGTGGATCAGCGATCCTGAAGTCTACAAAACGATGCCTGATGTTGCCGAGTAAGTTATGCTGAATCCCTGCCCTACCCTCCGACTACCTGGCTGGTTTTGTTCTCCGGTGCTAGCTCTGGCCCTGGATCTGTTCTTGACCCTATTTGCTTTTTTGTTTTGTTGTATATTTCCCCTCTTTTTTTGGTCGCTCTTTTCTTTTTTTGCGATTCGTATGAGGGGTGTGCGGTTCGTGTACAATGCACCAACGCATGCGCCATGCGTAATGACCATGATACCCCTGCGCAAAGTGATGATGAGGCATGAGGCTGATGAATCGGTTCGCTTTTTTTTTTTCAGTGTGATTGTCGCAACAGGGATAGTTGCGCTAGTTGACGACTGCATTCGTCGTCGCTGGCATCACGAGCGGCGCCCCTCTTGGATCCTGCCCGCTCAGCACTCGATAGTAAGAAGCCTGGAGCGCATGGGCCCTCGGCGCCTGATTGGCCAGGTACTCCAGCGGAGAGGATCCGCCTAAGCGACACAAGGGCGCTCGGTTTTGAGACCAGACAAGGATGCTTTATCATGAGATGAACTAGATCGATGAGTTGGTCCTGCATTAGTCGGGGTATTTATGGCGCACAAGGATTGACGCTGCCTTTAATGACTTAATGATGTGAATGAAGCGGGATATGAATGTCTTGTTGTTCTTGTTCTAGTTTAGCTTCTTCTTCTTCTGGATGATTCCTGCCATGTCTTCTAACTTTTTTTTTTTGCTTTTTGATCCTTCATTGTTGTCCATTGACACGAGTCATCTTGGTTTAACGGGACCCCGGGGACTCGAGCAGCCTAATTCCGGGTGATCCTCTAATACGGATCTGACAGGGAACCAAGCCGGCTTGCAGATTTGGGCATTTCCATATCGCATAAATTGGCAATGAGCATGATAGCTTACAATTTCATCTCATATCCTTCCCAAGGGTTTATTGCTATGCTGGCGTTGCATACCACGTAGAGTCCGACCGCTCGAAGCTGAACCATGGTTCTATTTTTGAGCTAGAGCTAGTCTACGCTATGAACCATGGTTCGAGTCTCCGAGCTAAACGTCTCGTGCTCTATTGACCTATTGATCTTTGACCTATTGACCTGATTCCTGACTCCAAATGCATGTACACCCTACCTCATCTAAGATTTTCCTCATGCAACAGAGCCAAAAATGGATCGACTAGCGTACCATATGAAGAAATGTCAGTATTGTTTAGGGCTCATGATCGATTGGCTCTGGATGAATCTTTCGTTTTTTAGCGCGAGTAACAGCCCAAAGAACACACTCCTGGCCTTGCTGCCTTATGGAAATTCAAGACATAGCCAATATTAGGCTCAGTATGTATTCTTAGTATGCCAGTATATTGGTCTACTACATCTACTACTGTAGGTACCAACTTTGTATGTGGTACTTATGTAGTCTACTGCGCAGCATACATCTATAGATGTACTTCGACAGATCAAGATTGGGTGCCGGGCGAGCCCCTCATTCATTTTCTTTTTCCAATATTTTAGACGCCCTATAATGTGCTGGCCTAGTCCCCTGTCGACCATCGGCTGTTTCTCTACGTGTGTCGTGCATAACTCGATATTAGCCGCATTACTGAGAACCACGGTTGAGGATATTGTCAACTCTGCATGAATGCCCAACACTTCTCTGCCAAAGCGTACACCCATTCGCTCCGACTGTGATATTCCAATTGTGTCTCAACGATAACTATCGAACTGTCGATGAATTTCCTTCTATGGGGTCTCTGCACATCAGACTGTCGACCGGACGGGACTAGCCGACAACATAAAAATGAACTAGGGAATTCTTGGCCGTATCTTTGTCTGAGATCTCTGCAACACACGCCCTCCCGCCTCTGTGACGTTTCTCCGACGGCAATGCCGCCCATCTCGCCTCACTCCACCGCTTTGTCCTTTTTTTTTTCACTTTACTATGCTGATCCTGGGCCCGACAGCAACTGCTCATGCAGGGCGGCCCGGTCTATGGTTTTTTGGGGTGCCCAGCAACTCCTTCTGAGTTAACAATATGTGGAAGTTGACTTCTCCGAAATAATCATTATCTCATCCATCATGATGAGCTGGCAACGCTCTCCAATGCGGCCCAACTTGGGGTTGAACGTACATTTCGGGCATCCTCCGCGTCCTCTAAGACCTTAAAAACAATAAAACAATAAAAGCTATGACACTGACGCTGTGGCCATGGGCTCCGCTTTTTGGGCAGAGATCACCCACAGCTCTATACCCCTCATGCAGTCCCTCGTGGTTGTTCCAGAAGCCCGCCGTTCCGCCGATACGGTTCAAGCCCATGCGCAAACTAATCTCGGGAGATTATAATGTTTTTCGGTTTCTTTTTTCTTGCCCTAAAGCACTTGTGCTTAAGTGAGGCGAGAGAGAAAAGAAAAAAAAATGAAACAAAGAATGAAAATCCCAAAATGAAAACCGCATGCAAATCCAAAATCCCAACGTGGGGTTCTCTGACTTGTTCACCTTTTCCATCCAATCCGCGTCCAACGTTCTTCCGAAAAAGGTGTCACTTATTCTGGGATAGGAGAAATTAGCCAATATCTCCCTGTCTGTCATGGAGCGGGAACTAACTTGGGAACATCCGGTTTGCCCCTCCTTCCTTAGCCTTTACGTGCTGTCTAGCGTCTCTTCAAGGGCTGTTTTTGCTTAGTCGGCGTGCGCCGGGCCGTTCCAGGTTGCAGCCTCAAAATGATCCGCATACTCTTTGTCTACGCCCCTTGACTGGTGGATAACGAAGGGGGGGATTTGGCTGACGCTGTGTCATGTCCACATCGACATGCATAAGCCCCCTCCGTTAGGTTTGACGGTTAGGCTCCTGTTTGTTCACAGGGGGGAAATAAAAATATTTTTGAAAAAATATAGGAAAAAAAGAAAAGAAATACTAAAATAAAATTAAAAAATACAGGGAAAAAAAAGGAAAAAAAGAAGAAAATAACGGGGTCTTCTTTTCCTGGCCTTGAAGATATGGCCCACTGTTTACATGACTCCCCGCTCCCATGTCGTCTTTGAAGGTCATTGAAAAATACATTTAAGAAGATCTCTAGAGATTCCAAACGGGTCCAATTGAGCTCATCTAATCTGTTCTTTCTTCTATATCTTTGTGGCTTCCCCTTCAAGTTTGTCTTCTTTTTTCTCTTTTGATCTTCATCTTCAATTGGGTCATTACCAGACACTATCGTGGACTCATATCCTCCCCACCTTGTATCCCACTTCATACCACCTCAATTGCAAAGCTTAGCAGCTCCCCCGCCATCCTATCTCTCTACGAAGCAAGGATGTCGTATACTACCAGCCCCCAAGGGAATAGTGTTGGCAGCCGGCCCAGCTGGCAGGACCAGCTCCAGGGTAAGCCATTGGAATGCGAGGTCAAGCCTCAGCAGCCCCAAGTTCCTCCTAAATGACAAGAATAACCGACTAAATATCTCCAGATCATTGCACACGCAACAAGCAGTCTCCTCCTGTCTTCAACATTGTCTCCGATCGGCGAGGTACTTACCCGATTTCCAATCCTCCTCCTCCTCCTCCCCCTCAGTCTCCATCCACCATCTTCCCATGCTGCAGAACCTGATTATTTTATTTTCCCTCTTATTCACCGGTCCAATACGCACGCATACAGCGTGCCTCTATCCACCGCTGTCTGTCTCGTGTGTGGGCATTGCAGGAAGGAGTGGAGTCTTGCAGAAAAAGACAGAGAAAAATGCCCCCCTTCACTTGTACACCGACTTTTAGTTTCCGAGCTCTTGACAGCAGAAAGCTAATTACTTTTTCCTCGGAATTGCAGGAGGTCGTACTGCTTGGTCCAGCACCGTCACCGTCCAGGGCCAGAATATCGCCGCTCGTTACTGGTATGACGGTCAGTTTATCAACAATGCCAAAGAGGATGCCGCCGAGGTCGCCCTCAAGACCCTGAACCAGCAGCCCCGGGCTGCTACTGTCTATCAGGGTCAGCTATTCCCGCAGGCAACGTCGCCCGGCTATGGTCGCGGAGCTGGCGGGTTCTGATCATATCCTTTATCTCAAATATTTCCTACTAGTCTTGGGCGGCATTCTCTTCCCTTCTTGTGTTTTTATCAATTTTTTTGGGTTCTTGATTCTGACATTGATCCTGAACTCTGTTTCTCTTCGTTTCTTGGAGTGGTGGGTGCTTGTTCTGGTTTGTTTTCCACCTGTTGTGACGGGGGCTCGGGGATCCACAAGTCCTATCCGATACAACACCCCATACATTTGTTGTCGCGCTGCTCTCTCACTTGCGTTTTTGACTGCAGGGAAAAAAAACGTATCCCCTTCACCGCACTCCTCTCCTCCCGCTTCTTTCTCGTGTCGACACCCTTTTCCTCAGTCATGCTGATGCATGCACTATCCCTCGTCGACAACCACATCTTCCCGGGTTTCAGCAAGCCTTGCCCACCGTGGCTCACTACAATGCAGAGCCCATGACATGGGCTCTGATGGGATGATTCCTGGCAGCAAAAATATGGACAAAAAGAAAAAAAAAAGAAACACGCACCATGCAGCATCCCTGCCCCGGATGACCACTTCCAAATGCAGGTCACTACCTTGTTTCGCATTTGTGAAACCTCAGCACCACTTGTGACACACCACACCCGAGATGCCGACAGCTTAGGTACATGATAGGGTGTCCGGATATCGCCAGGCCTCGTGTGATGCGTCGTGAACCAGACTCCCTTTTGGCTCTTTCTAGCGGCCCTCCCCCCACATACGTGTTTTTTGGGAGTGGATAAATTTATTTCTTGGAAGAAACATCCCACATACAGTTTTCTGCACCAATTATTGTTTCTGTCTCCCCGATTTGGGTTCATACAGATCGCCTTTCGCATTTGATTTGTCTCTGCTCTTGCTGCGTTATCTGCCTTGAGACAAAACAGGAAGTTGGGCCAGATGCTTACAACCACTTGATGAGAGGCGAGGGGCTCGGGTCTCATGCATTGTGTCAAGTGACTGCTGCTTGTCCCTTCGAGAACATATGACTTGTCATGCTCAAGCGGGTTTGATGTCATACCCGGGACAATTTCCAATCGCCACTCGCTGCTGCACGGTTGGGATAGCAATTATACTTGTGGCATTATCGGCAAGTCAAAGGTGGCATTTGTACTAGATGCTACACCCCGTTGCCTCGTTCGCCCTGAAGCTATGGACGAATATGTGTTTGTGCCACCGCAGATGCAAAGCGAGGAAAGATTTGATTACGTTCCTCCTGATTACTCGATACGTTTGGCTTTGTTTTATCTTTCCTTGGTTCAGGTCGGGTGTCTGCGCCTGGCAGAGGGAGTTTCTTTGGTGTCTCGCTGTCTTTTGTTGGGCTGTGTTGGGTTTTGGAAGTTCGGACACGGAACTGGACCGGGCTTATCTATTATTGCTACCATATACGGATGGTACTGGACTTGGGACCGTAATGGCCAGGGTTTGGTTTCTATCAGATTGTTCTCTTTTGTTTCTCATTATACGATTACAGATTATCTATCGACAGGACTTTTATGTGTGAATTATTCCTTTCCCTTTTTTAAGAAAACTAATGACGGATATATACTAATGGATCCATGACACACCACCGCCGGCTGGAACAGACTCGCCCCTTTGTAGAAAAGGTTGTCGTACATGTTTACCCTCATTTGAGGTGCTGTTGATCATCGCGGGTTCTTGCCGCATTGGCCTCCCGCCCGAGCTTACACATCCGCGGGTAGCACAGCGTTGGCCATGTGTCTAGCCAAACATTAATTTCCGATGCACAGCGGCCGAGTTGGGCAGCATTCCAAGTGACCGATGTTGGCTTTTGACTGAAATGAATCAAATACGTCGTATTATACAACAGATTATTAATCTCGATCGCTTGACGTTACGAAGCATATATTACAACAAAAGTACGTTGTAGACTCGACGTTGGATGTTGGTCAGTTACTTTGGGCTGAACCATGGAACGCTGAACTCTAATAACTAACAACTCTAATTGTCTATTTTGACCAACTCATTGCCGGCCTCGGATGGGTACTAGAAAACATATAGGAAATATTCTCAGTAATTAGTGCTACCATTATGTTCGGTATATAACCAGCTACGATTGCACGTTATACAAACTATCTAAAGAGTGATTGCCAAGACTCTGCTTGATATGGTCGACGCCTATGTTTGTACTCCGCCTTCCGCTTTCCTCGGGCGGTGGCTATATCGGTCGAGTTGAAGAGATATAAACTACCTAGGACGCCAAATCTTTCCACGTCAGGCAGCGACAAAAGATTTGTTTTGAACACTACTCCGTAAATAATTAACTATTCCATGACCGTAGCCAACCCAGCTACAATCTACTTCAAACCATGCACTTTCTAAAATATCCGAGAAATCCAAAGGATCAAACTGCTATCTATCTCATCCCTTCCACCAAATATCACCATGTGTTTCGGCTCATCGCGCAGAGATACATATGACTCTCCGCCCCACGGCGCGTATACTACGGCCGTGACGCTACAGCCAGTACACATATAACAAGGACTACGAAGTATCTAAAAAGAAAAAGAAGCGTCGTGCACGTCAAAATGCTGCTGCTATTGCTGGAGGTGGAGGTTGTGGAGGTGGCGGGTGCTGCTAGAGCTGGAGGGTTGAAATGGGCGTCAAATATTTTTTATTGATTGAATGGCTGCGATATTATTGACTATTTTACATAGGGTTTACACGGGTCTAGAATATGATTCGAATTTGAAAATCTAGGCAAGGGGACATTAGAGACTCAGCTGACATGCACAATACAGATCTAAACCTTGCGCTTCACTCCGTGCATTATGTAGATAGTGGAGTTGAAGTTATCCATTTTCTGCCCATACTCCGCACTCCATACAAATTATCGAGACTCCATAATTTGTCATTAAAATTAATTAGTTACTTCAGGTGTCTATCTATTTTATGACTTAGATGCATGCACTCCCAACCTCATATACGACATGTACGCCCTTCAGCTCGTGAACTGATTCCTACCAACTTTCACCAAAACACTCCAGACCTACCAATCTAATACGCAAAACTCTTTCCGTCTCTTGCCCCGTCTCCGCGGCGGTTGCGCCACCCGTAGTAGAGCCTCAATAGAATGCAGCCGGCTGCCACAAAGAAAAGCAATGCTGCATTTGTCCAATGCCCGGTTGGATATCCGATCTTTGCTTCGTCGCTTTTGTAGATCCAGACGCCGACAATCTGACCTGGTGCACCGAATGATACATTGAGTGCGATTGCGAGCCCTGCGCCGGCTGTTGAGCTGATATTGGAGGATAGCCAACCTAGTAGAGGTGGGATGCAGGCAAAGGCACCGCTTGCCGCGACTATGAGGCATCCGTAGCGGCTCTAGGCTTTGGGTTAGTTGATGACTCTCATTGGCTTGGTGGGCGCCTGAGATGATTGAGCGACTTACTAGATATGCACTGGCGGGGAGAACTGCGGAGGCGAGGAAGCCCATTGCCCCAACGAAAGAGAATATGGCTGAATGGAGACCACGGCTGTAAATTAATGGTGTCAGGTTAGCGATATGCTATTCTTCAAGCAAAAAGACAGTTTACCTGTTGAAGTAGTCCGCAGACCAGGCCACGGCTACAGTCACGACGTAGGCCACCGCGTACGGAGGCACGGTCATCAACTGAGCACGGAGATCAGAGTATCCCAGACCAGCGGTGATGGCAGGCGTAAAAAGAGAAAGACTTGAGAATGGCGTCGAGATGCCGAAGTATACCTGTTGTGATATTAGTCTTCCAGAAATTGGCAGGAGAAAAAGGCATAGAAAACGTACCGCATAATGAGCGTACAATCTCCAATCCGTCAGCGTAGCCTTAGCATCCTCCCAAGACATAGCATGGGCAGAGCCCTTAGATCCTTCCAAAATCAACCTCTGCGCAGCAAGCTCCTTCTCCTCAGCAGTAAGCCAACTAGCAGTCTCCGGGTAATCCGGCAACACGAACCAGACCAAAACAGCAGACGCGCACGATGGGGCCCCTTCAATAATAAACAGCCACCTCCAAGCAGAAAGGCCATGGGCGCCATTCATATGGCCCACGCCAAAGGCAATAGCACCACCAAACGCACCAGCTAGTGTTGCCGAGGCGAGAATCAGGGCTACGCGGATCGATCGCTCGGAGTTGCGGTACCAGAATGTAAGGTAGTATACGAAGCCGGGAAAGAGGCCAGCTTCCATAACGCCGAGGAGGAATCGGAGCCCTGTTACTTGGGCGTAGTTATGGGCGCCGCCGAGACCCATTGTTGTTGCTCCCCAAGAGAGCATGAGGAAGGCGATCCAGCGCTAGTGTTTGTCAGTGGAATTGTAATAAATGGGAATCGACGATGTGTTTGTATTGGTTTAAACGTACGCTTGGGCGGAGCTTCTTCAGGAAGTAGTTTGATGGGACTTCGAACAATGCATATGCGATCAGGAATACCATGAGTGCAATTCTTTTGTGCATCAGCGCTTTGAATTGTTGTGGTTAATTAATGGTTGCAACTCACGTGTACTGATACGCTGTCATATTAGTCTCCGAGAGAAGATCATTGTGAGTGTCCGAATTCAAGATTTTGGCATTGCCTAGATATTTTAGCTCCAAGTCTATCCGACATTGCGGTTCGGCAACACACCGATGTTAGAGCGATCGAGATAACAAAGCAAGTAAATTGCAGCGCATAAGGGAATGATGCGTAGATCTTGTTTCCAGACCAAGGCTTTTTCGCGTGCGTTGAGACCATCGTTGACAACATCAGGGCTGTTAAGCTGCGTTACTATCAGTCTTAAGCTCGCACACCAACACCAGTCGGTTTTATAACTAACATGGGGGAAGGAGAAAAGATACCTCTAAAGGTTGTTCAACATCTGGCATGTATTTTTCGGTCGCCATATTTAATCAAGCACGCAAAATAGTTGTGTCAGGAACAAGAAAATCAGAAAAGACCAGTCTTTTTTTCACTTCCTTTTTTCCCCCTGTGTGATTTAGCTCCTCCGGGTTTATGTCCCCCGCACTAGGGGGACTCGCCATTCCTCCGACGCCTCGCCGGTATTTGGGTATTTGGGAGATCCGATTTCGGGACTAGATCTAGTGTTTGAAGCTGCGTTTCTTAGTGTATACTGTAAACGACAGTCCATACATATTAAGGCGGCATTTAGGTTGCATTTAATTACCGTCTCCTGTTGCCCCTGAATTGGGGTTTCCCCGGATCTCCACATCGAGATCTCGGGGACGTCTAGGATCGTCAAAATAAGCCAACATAAGAAACATTAATAGCGACGAGCAAGGCTATTATTCACATTTCAAGTATTGAATGATCTTCTTATAAGGACTTTGCAGACTAGGGGTTGGTCTTGTCAGAAAGCAACAGGATTCACTAGGAATATTGAGTTTTAACCAAGGCGAAAAATATCTCCAACGTTGGAATCATAGAGCATTAAAGAACTTCTCATGCAAATGAGTCCAAAGATATCCAATCCATATAACGTGCGTAGAGCGCGTGTATAAAAGCAGAACTGAGCCTCATGATGCAAACCAGACAAACAGCTTATCAGATAAAAGTGTTACTGATCGCATCGCAAACACTTGATCACCATTGCCCCATGCTATGCCACCGTTTGCTTGCCAGGCGCCTCGGTAGAACATCAAATCCGACTCTATCCATATCAATCGCAACTATGTCGACTACTACCGCTCCTGCCCGCAAACCGATGCCCTCCGCATTAACATTTGATCGTCACGCCAAATGCTCGGTACGTCCTTGTGGCATGCCACCTAGAAACTACTGTAACCTATATCTGATGCGTGTTTTGGTACAATAGACAACTAAGGCCCGCGCGAGTACCCTCCACCTGCCCCATGGCTCAGTGCCTCTGCCGATCTTCATGCCCGTCGCGACACAGGCATCTCTAAAGGGCCTAACCTACGACCAGCTGCGAGAGACGGGATGCATGCTGTGCTTGAATAATACATATCACTTAGGTCTGAAGCCCGGTCAGGCGGTACTAGATGCAGTGGGCGGAGCGCATAAGTTACAAGGCTGGGATCGAAATCTCTTGACCGATAGTGGAGGGTAAGACGTACTTTCCTCCCCTCGCACATTGATAGTATGTTACTAACCGGATATATTGTCCCTCAGTTTCCAGATGGTGTCGCTTCTTCAGTTGGCCACTGTCACAGAGGAAGGAGTGCGGTTCCTTAGCCCGCACGACGGCTCGCCAATGTAGGTCGCTTCGCTGTAAACCGTGTAGCTGAGCATCCGAAATGCTGACTTGTTGCCAGGTTACTGACTCCCGAACACTCAATTTCCCTCCAAAATTCTATCGGATCTGATATTATTATGCAATTAGATGATGTGATTGCAACCACTTCACCAGACCATGCTCGCATCAAGGAGGCTATGGACCGCTCCGTGCGATGGCTAGATCGGTGCATTGAAGAGCACAAATACCCCGAGCGACAGAACCTCTTCTGTATCATCCAGGGTGGACTGGATCTCGAATTGCGAAAACAGTGCTGTGAAGAGATGGTAGCGCGAGATACTCCAGGAATCGCCATTGGAGGTCTATCTGGTGGTGAGGCGAAGGAGGAGTTCTGCAAAGTGTATGTGCCTCTACTTTCGCTCAAGAAAAAGCAAAAAGCTGACCAACCAAAGAGTGCATACGTGCACTGAAATTCTCCCAGAACATAAACCCAGATACGTCATGGGCGTGGTATGTGTTAGTGAATTGGTCATTCTGCCTTGGCTAATCACGAAAGCTAGGGATATCCCGAGGATATTGTTGTAGCAGTGGCTCTCGGTGCGGATATGTTTGACTGCGTTTGGCCGACACGGACAGCGGTAAGACTCAACAAACGCTCCGTCTCGATCACCGTATTAACATCGACCAGCGCTTCGGAGATGCCATCGTCTCCTCTGGCACCCTGAAATTAAGCCATAAATCGTTCGCCGATGACTTCGGTCCAGTTGAGGAGGGCTGTACCTGCATTTGCTGTCGTCCAACTGACCAAGGTGGTCTCGGGCTCACACGAGCATACATGCACCACATCACAGCCAAAGAGACCGTCGGCGCTCATCTGTAAGTGTGGACTGACCACAATATCTTGTTTTGGTTCTGATACTTCTACAGTTTGACCATCCATAATGTCCATTATATGTTGAACCTGATGGGGAAAGTCCGACAGGCCATCATTGATGACCAATATCCGGCTTTCCTTCGCAAGTTCTTCTCCGATATCTATGGAGGCGATAAATCAAAGTTCCCCGAGTGGGCGGTAGGTGCTCTGCGGGGAGTCGGAGTGGACTTGCTGGCAGATTCATGACGGCATGATCACTTATTTTGATCAAATGAGAAGTGTCTTGAAGGAATAAATGACGAAAGATTCACTTCATGCCTTATAAAAGTGTGTGTATCCGTTCCAGCGGTGTTAAGTTTTGACTGAACATAGACTAGATCCCATCAAATATTTATTGAAAATAAGACATGAATCCCTAGTCCAGAACTATTATTGTTGTCGCAATGGCATAAAATTATTTGAAAATATCCATCTATGGTTAGTGGTTGAAATCTGATATGGATTTCAGTGTTTTATATGTCGGTATTAATGTTGATACTCTAGGGAAGAATATCAGTATTTCTTATAAATATCGTGCAGTTACCCAAGTAGTGCAACGCATGTTAACTAGTGCCTTTAACAGCTAACTATGTAAGTAAAAGTTGATTGGATAATTCGCTTGAATAGATTGGAGCACTATAAAACGCGAGGTCGGCACGTGACCACGTGTCGCGTCAACGCGATCCACCGATCTCCCCCTCTCCATTGTCCACTTGACACTTTAAGTGTCTCTCTACCGTCAAATATCAAGAGAAAGCCTGATAGCCTGTCTCTCATTAATCTAATCTATACGATGACCCAAGACCAAGTCGCAGCAGCCCCCGTGGTATCCTCGTCGCCACACGACCCATCGCACGAAGAGCATCAATACCTCAACTTGATACGCACGATCCTCTCCGAAGGCGAGCATAGACCCGACCGCACTGGCACTGGCACGCAATCAATTTTTGCACCACCGCAATTACGCTTCTCTCTCTCGAAGCCGAGCCCAGAAGGCGGCGAGCCAATCCCCCTCTTGCCCCTCCTCACCACCAAGCGAGTCTTTCTACGTGCCGTACTCGCTGAACTACTCTGGTTCATCTCTGGCTGCACCTCTTCGCTCCCACTCTCCGAAGCCGGGATTAAGATTTGGGATGGAAATGGAAGCCGCGAGTTCCTGGATAAATCCGGTCTGGGCCACCGGGAAGAAGGCGACCTAGGACCCGTGTATGGATTCCAGTGGCGGCACTTTGGTGCCGAGTATGTCGACGCCAAGACAGATTACACCGGCCAGGGTGTCGACCAGCTCAAAGATGTTGTGCACAAGCTCATTCACAACCCTTTCGATCGCCGCATTATCATGAGCGCGTGGAACCCCGCTGATCTGAAAAAGATGGCCCTGCCCCCGTGCCATATGTTCGCCCAGTTTTACGTCTCATTCCCGCCTGGCATGGAGCTCGATGAAAATACTGGCCGTCCATCGAAGAAAGGCACCTTGTCCTGTGTGCTCTACCAGCGCTCTTGTGATATGGGTCTTGGTGTGCCCTTCAATATCGCGTCCTATGCTCTTCTCACCCATATACTTGCACACGCTGCAGATCTTCATCCCGGAACTCTCATTCACACTATGGGTGATGCCCATGTCTATCTTGACCACATCGATGCGCTTAATGAGCAGCTGGTTCGGGAACCAACGGAGTTCCCTGAGCTGCGCATTAAGCGTGACGACCGGGGTAGCGCGGTCATTGATGGCTGGAAGGAGGATGAGTTTGAGGTCATTGGATACAAGCCTCACAAGATCATCAAAATGAAGATGAGCGTTTGATTTATATAGGTTTCCGATTTGCGGGTACGGCCCGAGTTATTGTTTGTATGATACCAATTATTCTGTGATGTATGCCACAGGACTACACTTTGAAGTAGAATGTAAAAAATGAAAATGCATTCGAACTCCAAGTCTACGTGTACAGCAAATCGACTTATGCATTGTTGAAGCAGAACATGCTTCCAGGTGTATCAGGCTGTGTATATGCTTCGAAGAGCAAAAAGCAACAATAAAAGATCAAACAGAGAGAGAGCAAATAAATGCAAATAAATGTATCATGCGCTCCCAAGAACAGCCCCAGCGCCGCGAAGCAACACAATCGTGTCGCCTTGCTTTACCTTACCAGCACCAATAGCCTCCGAAAACTCGAGGAAATCCCCAGACTCAACATGGAAGATCCGCAGCCTCGAATCTTCCCCGTCAACCCGATTATTTAGATTCTGAACACGCAACTTCTTCGCCGCATCATCAAGCACACGGCCAACCTTCCACCTCGAATCAAAAAAGAAATCCCCAGCCGGCGGCTCCGCAGCCTGCGTCTTCGCCGTACCAACAGTATGCAAATACAGCCTCTTATCCACAGGAACTGAAGCATCCCCCTTGGCCGATCGCTTCAGCCCGTTAACAGCAACCGCGCGCGCAGCTGGACTGTTCGGCTTGGGCTTCAACTTGGGCAAAGCCGGCAGTAGGGTCCCCTTCGCAGCGGCCTGCTGCTTATCGCGGCCCCAGGTGCGCACGCGCGCGAACATGGACTTTATTGTATCGTTTGGCGAAGCGGCATTGCTCTGGCGCGCGCCCAGCGGGGTAATCTTGGCGCATTCGTGTTCCTCGCGGAGGCGGTGTTTCAGGCAGTACTGGTGGTTGCACTGGGGGCAGCGCACGGCGGGGTCTTTGAGAGTATTGATGAGGGTTTTGCACTGGGTGTGGGCGCATTGGTCGGTATTGTAGATAGATGGCTTTTCGAGGGTGGTGCGGTTTTCTTGGCTGGTGTTAGTTGTTCCGTTGCGGCGGCGGGCCCATTCGCCTTCGCGAGGACACTGGTGCGCGGTTTCGGTCCGGTGATCTAGACAGTATGTGCTGTGGCAGGATTCGCAGCGGAAAGGAAGGAAGTCTAGTTGGCCGCAGTACTCGTATTGGCAGTGCCGGCCTAGGGATTCCAAGTCTGTTTCCGCCATTTGCGTGAAGGTTTCGTTTGGGCCGCTGGAGGGGCTGCGCCCTTTGGACACGGTTATAGGGGGCATGGTTGTGCTTGGTCCTTGCGCTTGAGGTTATGACACAGGAACCGAAAGAGAAATGCGTGAGATAAAATAGAGACTCGAGTATGCGATCTGATAGAACGCGCTGGCACAATCGCCATGTGACTAATGTGGAGAAGGTTCTGGGCTTATCTAAATGCGGAGTTAGCGTTCGGAGTTAGTCCATCTATGGAATGATCAATAAACACATCCATGGTTCTACGACATAACCTAGATACCTACTAGTATGAACAGGGAACGTGGAAAGAGACATTATGGATGTGTGAAAACTGGCAAAATACGGGATAAATTTCTGATATCAACTAGTACACTCCATCGTTTGCCTGAATACGGATTCATCGGGCTCCACAATCAGCAAAATACGTCTAGGACTGCTTTCTCGATGAGTAGCGCTAGTCTCCCTCCTCGCGTAGGGAATCCACCTAATAAGAACTATGTCTACAAGAGCCCCGGGGAAAGTCCTTGCTCGTAGTCTGGGGCAAAATCGGTCGCTAGTATGTGGCGCTGACCATATCTTACTTCTCCGCTTAATATCCATGGATAGCATATGCAGTTCAGTTTATCTCGCTTGTTAGGATACATGACCAGTTAGTAGACTTTGGAGCTGCCAAGTTCCCATTGCGTCACTTATCCGATGCTATCCTTTTAATGAGTCTTCAATATGCCAAGTTTTATAGCCTTTCTAAGTATGTCTTCTGCTCCGCAACGAGTAAAGGAACTGGAAAGGCCAAGGGTCTATATTTATATATATATGTATGTATGTATATCATACCCACACAGCCACCCTTTGCCTTTCTAAGTGTTAAAATGCAATAAGAGCACGATAAAATTGTTTAATCGTTTATTGACACGGGCATGTTGCTCTATCAATGTTGCTCTCGGACGCTCTACAACCAAAATGGACACTCTTGGGAGATAATCTTCCTGACACCACATCAGAGCATTCTTTTCTGATTTGGCTTGACTGTCAAGATTCCTTGGTGATCTAAAGTGAGATCGCCCGAGAGTCTAGCCTAGAGCTCTGTCGAGTTGATCTTGATACCACCTCGGAGTTCTTAGTAGGCTGGCTGACCCCACAAGTTCTTTAAGGCGTGTTTAGTACGAACCAGATATTGTCGGCGTATAGCTCAAACATCTACATACAGGAACACGTAAGTTCAGATATTCTCTTTTTTCCCCCTTGGTAAAATTGACACTAATGGTTTCCCAACTTTCTTTCTATTTTTGGTCGAAGTTCTCTATTTCTAGATCGACCCTAAGCCTGTGAGTAGGGTAAGCAAAACAGGCATCTGATAAACATCTGAATCAGCACCAATTGAGTATCTTGAAGAGATGCTTTGTTTCCCAACTCATGTGTTAGGTATTCAACGTATATTGTAAGTAATAGAAATGGCCTGGCTATGAGTCAGACACCCACCTATAGTGACGCATCATCCCAAACCCCGCGACGTCGGTACTCTCAGAGTGGAACTGTTGAGGAATTCCTATTGGATCCACCTGCTGGTGTATTAGTGTCCAGTGATGACCGCACAGAATGTCACTCGAAATCAATCTTGAATGTTCAAGCCTTGACTTAAATAACCACAGTATCTGGTGTATCATGCTATCTGTGGGTACAGTCTGAGCAACATTGAATGTGACGTCTATAGTCCATCATCACACCACATAGTGAAAGGGTTCTACCTAGGTATGCAGAAGTGGAAAGGTATGGCCATGCATAGCACTCGGGGATTCTTATCTGTGGCTATCTTGCCCGCCTATTGGAGAAAGATGAGTGAAGCTTTTGCCATGGTATTGTTAAGCCTTCATGTAGTTAGTGCCTCGCTGCTTTGCCTATATTTTTGCGGTGCAATTAGGCACCTTTTTTTTTAGTACAGTATATAGAAATGAGACATTTCCTTTTTCTTTTATAGACGATCAACTACTAGTAGTAATGTATTAAAAGTGAAGTTGTACTAGTAAGGGACAGACCGGGATGCTGATCGGAAGCCTAACATCTCTTTTTACTGCCTGATTTTGAAGGCAAATGGGCACCCCACTCTGCAGAAGTCGGTGAAAAGATGAGCAAAACTCATCGAATATCATAGCATAAGTGAATGTTAAGATCGGGGAAATGCGGGGAGGAACCATACATCAGTCCGTTTAGGGCAAGCATACGCGTTGTCCTGGACATCCTCGTATGCTTTGGAAAGTCCGGAGTACAAAACTTCTAGAATCTCGTCCCTGACTTAGTTATAAGGTCGATCGCGGCGCGGCGACCGCACCAATCACCGGCCCGTATCCAGCACCGGCCGCCGGCCCGGTTGGCATTGTTATTGGTTCGCTTGGCCGACGCGTTGTCTTTTTGAGCCGGCGATCTATAAATGTCGATGGTGCTTGATTTCTTGATAAGATGTTGGCATTACATTATAGAAAACGTGCTGGGGATATATCTACGGAGGGGTTTCTTCTTCTATTCACTTTCTTCCTCTCTCCCCTCCTTTTATTCCCAGTACACCCCAAGTCACGCAACCCTAACTCGTTCCATTGATCAGCATTGATCCACAGTAAGTCGCCTCAAGGAATGCCCCGCGTTGGGCTTATTTGGTCTAATAATGTCAGTCCAGTTATATTGAAGCTTTACCGAACCTTGCCCGGTCCTGTCTCTACATCACAAATACACCACTGCCAGACGGCCACGAACAGATGGTAATAGCGTTGCCGGCTTAAAAACCATACACTATAAGCCATGACACAGCAAATCCAAGAGGAGGCTATGCCATTTGGTATCCAGCACACCAAAAGCCGAATGGCGGAACTGTTGGCGGCCGATGTAGTCGTTGCTGCAGGCTCAGCAACATTGATAACGCCAGCGGTGATGATCTTTGACAGGTAAGTCCAAGTCAGACTCATCTTATCGACATATACTGACCAATATCACCCAGACTCGTCGTCGAGAAATCATTCTACAACCAACCTCTCTTCCCGGCATTCCGCAGACACCTCTGGTTCTCCCTCACACAACCCGCAACTTTCTTAACATCACGACCCAGTCTCCTCGTCTGGTCCCTTTACACCGCAACCTTCGCCACTGCCAACGCCTCAGAGACCATTCTGAGCAAATGGTACCCGAAGATTGATCATGCTATCGCAGGCATGACCACCTTTGCTTCAACATTCATAGTCAACTCCTCCGTGGGCATCTGGAAGGACGTGAAATTCGCCCAATTATTCGGCCACAGCAACACCTCTGTGCCAGCCACAAAAAACACCACCCCACCAAGCCCAACTGCAACTCCAACTCCCACTCCCACCTCCACCTCCAACACAACCTCAGCCCCTAAAACGGCCCGCTCAATCGGCCGCACCAGAATCCCCGTAGCAACATACTCAGCCTTCCTCGTCCGGGACGCCCTTACAATCTTTGGCTCCTTCAGCCTCCCCGCCATGGTTTCAGCATCAATCCCAGACTCCGTCGCCTCCCAAGAATACCTCAAGATCCTGATAGCACAGCTCGCTATCCCGGCCTCCATCCAACTCATCAGCACGCCAATCCACCTGCTCGGCTTGGACCTATATAACCGGCCACAGGTAATGCCGACCAAAGACCGGATCAACCGTGTCAGTCGCGACTGGATTGGCGCGTCGCTACTGCGCATGTGTCGCATTATCCCCGCTTTTGGAATTGGCGGGTTCGTTAATACAGAGGGCCGGCTTTACTTGCACGATCAAGTCGGTGGTCGGCGGAAGGAGTCTTGACGTCCCTCCTTATACATTATAAATATACAGATACAGATACGGATTCATAGACAAATATACCCTTTCTTTTTTCTTCTCATTTCAAATGTTCAACCCGGCTTGTGTGTGCCTTATCCGCTATCGGTCTCCCCCACTCCCGATATCACCGGGCCGGTTGTAGGCGCTTCACCTCGGATCGGTCAAGGACACAATGGTGAGTTTTGGACTTTTCCATTCCATTTTTCCCGGGAGTTTCTCGGTTGGAATTTGACAATGACGTTATCGGGGGGTGGGTTTGTTAATATCGAGGGATATTATTGCATATCGCTCGCCTCGACGGATGGCGATCCCGGTCGAAATTATACGGCCGATTTGGATACATGGCCTAAAATAATGTATTCTCAAAAAGGGCTTGGAAATCAGGTTGCTACGATAGATATTTTATTTAGAAGATTACGATCACGAACCGAAATCCAATACATATACCTGAGGCGACATAAAAGACATGGGCATATGTATAATCCCAGTTTCTCGAACACACAGTTGGATCCCCAGCACTCATGAAGGCATCACTTGGCGCATGATTGCGGAGACAAGCACAATTGTCCTCCCATGCCGTTACCATAGAGTTCACTTGGTACCAATGACAATTCGTGTAGAATGAATGCAATGGTGCCGAACTCGAAAGCGGTGGAATACTGTCAGAATTCACCATATAATCGCCCTTATATTGGCTATAGTTGTCTATACTTGCCTAACAAAGTAACAAAAGGCAATGACAGCTAATGTTTTGGCTGCAAAATGACCAAATACTTTCTCTCCGTGATCATTAACTCGTTTGCCGTGCTTTCTTGTCTTACGCTATGCTCCGTGGCGGCAAATTCCTGGGGTCAACCTATTATAAATTTATAAAGTGCACAAACTACCTACGTCCATGCAGAAAGATGGCTAGTTGTATATATGCCAGAGTGCATATCCCAATACTTCTACATTTTGTGGTTTTTCCAAGTCGAAGGAATTAGCTTTCACCAGAAGTTTCAGCGCGAAAGTAGCCTCAGAGCGAGACTATGGCATTCCGATATCTCTATTTGCTTGGGCGTGAAACCTAGCATGCTTGAAGGCACATCGCTTTCCACGAGGCCAATGTGTTCGCCCTCGGTCATTCTGAGGGATGAGTCGGTGAAGGCGGCCGCAGCGCAGGGTATTCCATGGCTGATTACCAATCCAAGTAGGTCTCAGCAGGGAAGACAAAGCTTGAGCGACAGGCGCCGAGCGAATGCTGGCGGGTACGTCGATGTTGGAGACGGATGAGTGGGATCACTTCGGGTGGTGGTCACCTCACGCACAGCAGATATACCAGAATACTGTGGGATGGATCAAGTCGGCCAGTTGGCTTGGTAGGGGTGTTTATAGAAGTAGAAATACAGCCAAGCTCATCGCACGTCGCTGTCAATGGCCTCGGTTCCAGACACGCGGCCTTTGGATGCCGAGCTGGTACCCAAAGAGTCTGCATGGCTGAAATCGTGCAAGGCATGGCTCGGGTCAACGAAGGACGGATACTGCCCGCCGGCAGTATTGAAAGACGAGGATCTCCACATATGCTGGTGAGCGATATTGACCAGCTTGCCGAGGACGGCAATTTCGAGTTTCAGCTTGATACTGTACAGCGTGGCCTTGAGGGTCGTTTGGTAGATATAGAAGTCCCTAAACTCGATGATCATCAAGGCGATATCCATCAGGATACAAGAGACGTTGACGGCGAGCAGCTGCAGGATAGTCTTGCGACTAACATGGTCCTGATTCATGCGCAGCATGCGATTCGTCTCCCACATGTACAGCCCAGAGATGATTACCTCCTGCACACAGAAACCCGTCAGCTGCAGTTTTTCCATGATATCATATCCCGCAACCGAGGCTGCAGAGCTGGAGAAGTTGGCCGCGTACGTGAGGACGGTTGTGGGCACGTGTAGCAGGAAAATGTTCATGATGATCATGGCTCTCACCATACGCAGCACGCGCATGTTCTGAATCACCAGGTGAAGGCGCGAATACAGCACGAAGGATTGGCCGGTTACCATAGTCCACCAGCCGATTGTTAAGAGCGTGACGGGTACCCAAGTCGCGGACGTTAGGCCGAAGAATTTGAGTAGGTAGCCGACCGAATACGGCAGGATGCCAACGCTGGATATCAGCATGCTCCAGAAATAGGGGCCTTCATAGCGTTTGAAGGTTAGGAAGATGAGCACGACTAGCTCGATCACGTTGTACCATGCGACGCCGACGAATGTTGCGATCGTGATACGGACACCAATACTGTCGCCTGTGTAACTGCCGGTGATCCAGTTCCCTGGGCTGGAGTTGCTGAGTGAGGACATGTCCTCATTCGGAAGATCTGATATGGGAAGAAGAGAACACACGGACCGTGACGTGTTTTTATTTTTTTTAAGGCGGGGTTTCCCCTAATTTATTGGAGGCTGGCTAATTTTTCGCCCCGTCCTGGCCCCAAGGGGTGCCAAGTGGGCCAAATGTAATAGTCGGGAATTGATTTTAACGAGATCAGCAATTCGTCCAGGGACTATAATAATACGACCCACTTGCCGTTCGATGCGAGGGGTCACAATTAATGTATATTTTCTTTACTTTAATAGCCTGGGCTATCCAGTAGATTTGCAGATTCATCACATTCAAATTCGGGGCTATGGCTGGTCACGTGTGGACTATGAAATGCTTGTTATCTGTGGTAGTTAATTAAACGTTCCTGAGGCCACTCACCATCTACCACGGACCCAAAACACAAAATGAATCTGAAACATGTCAAGGCTACCGTGACGGGGGTATAGAGGCTCATGGTAGGGATTAGGACCGTGGGCTAGACCGGAAGATAATCTATGTATTTTCTAGGGTAGGAAATCTCAAATGGATAGCGCGGGGTTGGGTTTGCCAACATGCTCCAGAAGCACTTTTCGGCGTAATTTTCCATCTTGTCCTGTCCAGGAGAAGTTAATCTGCTAATTTCACCCATATCCATGTATTAAGAAGGTTATAGATAAATGCCGACGAGACAAGGTACACCAAGTACATCAGTATGCCCGAGTAAAGCAGTCCCGAGAAAGCTCTGTGTCAAAACGTTCTAAGTCCTAGTATATAAATGTCAGGACTAATCTAATACACTGTGAGCTTTGCATGGCCTCCGAAGTGGCAAGAGTCTGATGTTCTACCACTTTACCCTCCAATCCCTCCCCTTTACTTTAATCCTGACCCAGAGAAAAGATAACAAAGCGATCACGTAATTGAGTCCAGCAAAAAGAGCGACTGCCCAATACTTTTCTTTTCCTTTACCCCCCACCGCATCGAGAAGACCCCCGGCAATTGGGATACTTGCGAGTACCCCAAAAGATACTACCGTAAAGCAGCTCGCATAATATCGTCCATATTCTTGAGTTTCGCAAAGCTGACCAAGGCATATTGGTGTCAGACTAACATTTGAACCACTGCAAAACCCGAATAGTAGTATAAAGACTACCAGTAGTGCGTAGGAATCGAGGTCTGGTGCGAGGATATCGGGTAGCCAGAAACCTAGAACAGATACTGTGCAGAAAAACAAGGAGACAATCATGGTATTGTATCTGCCAAATCGATCCGCCATGTGGCCCGCCACGTATCGGCCAACACATGAGGCAGCATTGAGAATTGCGAGAAGCTGATATGCAAACGCCGACGACCCCATCAGGGCCTCCTCGTCTGGCAGATGCTGTCGATCGATATAGTAACGTGGTGTGTACGTAATCGGGACGAAGTACGCCAAATCCGTCAAAAGGACTCCGGCGGTTGTGAGTGCCATGGCTCCTGTTCCGTCCATGAATATTTTATAGTCTGGCAATGTATCTCGCCAGGTTGTTTCTGCTCCTTTGCGCGGAGGGATTCTACTTCGGCAGAATGCCACGCTGATAGTGCTTAGTACAAACAGCACAAACCCGAGGATCCGGATCGACCATCCCCAGCCAACCTGAGGGAGGAGGGATTGTATCATCAGGGGAAAGAGAACCCCACCGAAACCACCTCCTATGAACGCTATTCCACTAGAAAGACCGCGACGCTCCATAAACCAATGGGCGACACATCCCATCGATGGGGTCAGGAGAAGGGATGAGCCGATACCGGTCATGATGGAGAATGACAAGAAGATCTGGTAGTATTCTGTATCATCATCAGCAAGGGAACGTCAATATCAGCAGTGTTCACGACCATGAACAATTTCATGTCGTATCATGAGGACTGATCTTACCCGTAGAGACACTGAGTGTGAAAATGCCAATCAGCGTGCAGATCGTCCCCGCAATAAGCAGCGCACGCGGGCCCATTGCATCAAACGTCGGTCCAATTTGTACTCCACAGACCCAGTTTACGAAGGCGTAGAATGAGAATATCCAGCCAAGAGTAGATGATGAAGCTTCTGGTAATATCACTTTGGATATAACAACCTCGAAAACACCAGATGTGTTGTAGATACCCAGTGATGAGGTCAAGCCACACCACGCACCCAGCACGACGAACCAGGCGTCGCGGCCACCCTCGGGATAAGTGACCTCGATGTTGAGAGGTGCTAGGTCGACTGTTGTGGGGAGATGCGGCGATGGCTTTTCGATGTCGGAAGCAGAAGAGTACTTGCTACCAGTGAGCGGCTCCTTTTTATATGAGGCATTCGAAGCATCCATCGGGAATGAATCGTCGTGTTCGGACCTTGGTGCTATTGTCTCAGAGTGCTTCATTTTGCAAGGATTGGAATCCTCCGTAGAAATGAAAGTGAGAAGGCAATTGTTTGCTACTAGTGAGCTGCAAGCTTTTCGAAGTGACCTTCTTTCCTAAGACCGCCACGGAATATGGCGACAGATGCAGTGAACAAGAATTCAATTGAACAGGGAGCGCGTAAAAGAACAGAGAAAGCATAACATACCCTGCCAGTATGTCCTGAATGTATCCAATCAGCAATAGAAGATGAAACTGAACGCGCAGTGACCAATCATAGCGAAAGCCTCAATGTGTACTCAAAATAGCCAATTAATATCCAAAGTTGGTCCGTCTCGAGCTAGATGCAGAGCCCAGGCTCGCTGAAAATAGCGAGGTCGGGTTAATTCTGAAGCCGATTTCATGCGATGTCCGCACCACTTCGTGATAAAACACAGCTCGGTGGAGCCACTGGGATTATTATATACTTGGGTTCTCGAAGAATAGTCTTTTATGCTTCCTTTGGCCAAGTAGCTAACCACATTCATACATCGCAACTATTACTAGTTCGTAAGTTTACATCCTCTTCCTAATTGGCCCAATGTTCTCAATTTGACCAATCAGCAGTGACCTCGGGAGTGCCCAGGCTATTAAACTCACAGTGATCAATCAGAGCGAACTATGTATGGGTCATGGAAGGTGCTGAAAATAATCAATCATCGTTAATAGCAGTAAGCCACGCGATAGTGGGTACATCTAGCATACGTTAATCTACGGACAAGATGTTTAACACGAAAAACTGATACTGAGTAGAATTCTCTGAGGTGAGAATGGCCATATAGATATAGTCTAGGCAATACTCTCGCCTTCATAGGTCTTAAGAAATAATTAGCCAATAGAGCGCCACTATACAACAACTAGGATAACCCACTAGCCATCGTAAGAGGCTGTGGAGAAACTTAACATATGTACATAGTATCTTCATTTAATGACCCGCAGAATACATAGATTATTTATGGATATAGTAGATCAGGGGTACAGGGCCTAAATGGCAGTTAAGGTCGAAGGGATGGCGTCAAGCAACAAAAGTACTAATATTGGCGAAACAGTGGGGAAAGGATCATGTATGACTGATAATGGAAGAAGGAGAGACCTATCTGGCACGAAGAAATGACCTGCCAGAAAGGATGATACGCACCCCCTCCAACAATTCATCTATGTACTGAGAATGTCCGATCAAAACGACAAATTATTGAGTGCCTTATTCTAAACATTTAGTCCTTGTGTACTGTACTCCGCACTATTGGTTCAATGTGATGATATGACTTCAGCCCAAAGTATATCGATGTACCAAAAACGAAAATACTACGTTGCATATCAGGATAAAACGTATAAGAGGTTCTGCCAGACCTAGAGTGGCGGAGTATCAGCAAGCACACTGTCCATCATCCTGGAATAATATTAGCAACATTTCAGCATGGATTACACAAGAAAAAACTCACATAGCAGGGTACCGCGTTTCGGGGATCTCAGTCCGCGTGATCAATGCCCGAATATCTTGCAGCTCCGTATCTGTCAAATTAAGAAAGACGGAGTTGGTGTTCTCATCAAGATTCTTGATCGACTTTGTTCCGGGAATAGGAATAATGTCAGAGCCCTGAGCAAGAAGCCATGCGATAGCAACTTGGGCAGGAGTGCTGCCGTGGTTATTGGCAACATCTTTGAGCCCCTGAACCAATTCGATGATCTTTGGGAAGTGTTCCTGTGCGTATTTGGGGAGCATGCGGCGGAAATCATTTTCAGGAATATCGGACAACGATTGGATCTGTCCAGTCAAAATGCCTCGGCCAACGGGACTGTAGGCAATCACAGCGATACCAAGCTCACGGCAAGTAGCCAAAATATTGGCGGTGGGCGACTCAATTTCCAAAGCGAAAGGACTGTATTCCACCTGGTACGCTGCAATGGGGTGGACAGCGTGGGCGCGGCGCAGAGTTTCAGCTGAACATTCAGATAATCCAAGATGCTTGATCTTGCCTTGGCTAGTAGCGTATCAGTGACAGAGTCTCTTGATCCGAAGTGGTGTAACTTACTTCTTTAACTCGACCATGGCCTCGATGGTCTTCTCAATAGGCGTCACGCCATCAACCCGGTGACAGTAGTAAAGATCGATGGTCTCAATCCCGAGTCTCTTCAGACTCTTCTCACAGGCAGCCTTGACGTACTCGGAGTCGGAGCGAAGTGTCTGAATACCTGTGCTGATGTCGTATTGGATCGCAAACTTGGTAGCCAGGAAGATGTCTTTGCGATTTCCTGACCTCTTCAGCCACTCTCCCACTGCGTCTTCGCTGTCAAAGTACATGTCGGCTGTATCCCAGAATCGCGCACCGATCGAATGGGCATGTTCAAGGAAAGCTACCTTGTCTTCCAGGGAACCGGCAGATCCATAGACACTACCGAGGCTCATAAGCCCGAGACCAACTGCGGGAACTTGAGGGCCGTTGCGGCCAAGGGATCGAGTTGGAAGAGACATGGCTGACACGATATCAAGAGAATTCGAGTGAGAAGATGTGAGTAGTAGAAGTAGAATTGTGAGTATTGTAGTGAATATGAAACGAAACATACTTAGGGAGCAACAGGCTTTTTATATTTGTACACGGATAGTCTATTCAATCCTAACTCCGCATAGCATAGAATCTATCCGCAGTCCGAGTCCATTGCAAAGGGCGTCATTTACAGCATCTACATACTAAATGGATACCCGTGGTCCCTTTAATGGCTTCAACCAATCAAAATAATATAAAAGCGAGCGCACCAATCGCATGCTGGCGTAGTTAAGGATTAACTCCGAGAAGCTCCACTCCAACCTTGGAAAGGACTCAGAATCCACTTAAGATATGTAGCTCCTTTACATATTCCTCAACTAACTGCCGATATGTACCGGAACGCGCGATCATCCTGCAAAAAGGCCAAAACAGGCTGCAAGACCTGCAAGTAAGTATTTGCGCATCCTCATTCTAGCACTCCCTTAACTAGATCAAGAATCCGCCGGGTCAAATGTGACGAAGGCCGACCAGCTTGCCGACGCTGCGTATCAACCAGCCGAGTCTGCGACGGCTATGGCATTTGGGGAGGAGGCGGAAGTCCTTACGGGAAGCCACAGAGCAACCGGGCTCTATCAACCTACTGCACACCGGTCCCAGCCGGCAACCTCAGTCACGAGGAACAGCTGTGCTTTGACTGGCTGATTAAACGAACCGCAAAGAAGTTTGCCGGTTTATTTCCATCTGACTTCTGGGAGACCTTGATCTTTCAAGCCAGCGCACAGGAACCCGCCGTGCGCCACGCTATCATTGCCTTGTCGTCTGCGCATCGTTTCCAAGAACGATATGCTGCCGGGCCGAATAAATATGACGAGGAGTGTTTCACTCTTCAGCAATATAACAAGGCAATTCAACACCTACGCCTCAATACGACCAACAATGGCTACTCTCTCCGAGTAGCGCTGATTACATGTATGCTCTTTATCACTCTCGAATTCATGCGCGGGCAGTATCAGATGGGGAATGCACATCTCCAATATGGCATGAAGCTCCTCTCCGATATATCTGCGCCATGGCCCCCGTCATCCATGGTCCCCACCATTCTGTCTCCTGAAGAAGACTTTGCCTACCACGCCCTAGTGGACGCCTATGTTCGACTAGGCATTCACTCGGCCATGTTTGGCCACGTGCCTTCACACGTGTATCTTGTAACAAAAGACCCGCGAACTACCAGTCTTCCATATGTATTCAGCTCGCTCCTTGAAGCAAGACGCAGCCTAGACGACCTCTTGAACAGAGTTCACTGTCTAAAAAAGCATTACCACGACCACCACGCATCCCAGACACCAACCAGCAGCCAACAAATGCTCAATACACAAAGCGCACTCCTTGCAGACCTATCCCTCTGGCATAAAGCATACACCGTCTCAGTCGCACGCCTCGAAGCCAACAAGGTATCCGGAAAAGACCAAACCGGCTACCTCCTCCTACGGGTGCACCACGAAATGGCCACAATAATGGCCTCAGTTTGCCTGTCACCAGAAGGAACCGAATCTGAGCTGAGATTTGACACCTATACGGAGAACTTCGTCAGAATAATGTCGGGCTTCCTCGATATATGGAAAAGCTGGACAGCAACAGCATTCAGCGAAGAAGATTTCTCTAAACTAGCCACCGCACCTGACGACCTGAAAGCCATCTTCCAGAACTTCAGTACGATGTCCGACATCAGCGCGATCCTGGAGGACTCTCTACTAGAAATCCTCGAAAAAGCCTCTAAATTCAACTACTACCTGCAGGTACCGGACTGTGGTAGGAGAGGGTTCACCGTTGAGATGGGGTACATCCCGCCTGTATACTACACGGCTCTTAAGTGCCGTGTTCCGCGGATCCGCAGGCAGGCTGTGAGGGCGTTGAGGGCTGCGCCGCATCGAGAGGGGGTGTGGGATGGTACGATTCTGGCGGATGTTCTGGAGGAGATTATTAGGGTTGAAGAGGGGGATTTTTATGCTGGTGATGTCCGTGTCAATTCGTCTGTTGGGCATATCCTACCCGGGAACGAGGATTTGCTTGTGCCGAAGGTGCCAGCCGAGGCAAGGGTCTCGGATGTTAGGGTACTTCTGCCGAATGATGTTGGGGGGCATACTTATGTTAGCTATCGGAAGAGGGCTGGGGATGGTGAGTGGGTGACTTTCAAGCAGAATATTGGTGTATAGGGGGTTGCTGTAGTCTCTCTTTTCATAGTCTCCTTTCATTGTTTATTGTACAATTTTTATATCGCCGTATAAACGGCCGTGGGTCGTGATTTCGTAACATGCTTTCCAGTATCCATAACACCCCAAAGATTGTCTCCCTTTTCCAAATTCATAATGACAGAAGTCTTGTGCCTTGCATAACTAGTTACTTCCCGCCTACTTTTTGACTCCGCAAAAATGCAGCCACCTGCTCATGCCTCGTGACAAAAAACATGCGCTTCCGATCCGACTTCCAAACCAGCACGCCAATCTCCGCAGCATACTGGCAAGGAGCCTGATATTCCGTCAAGCTGGTGAAATCCTTGAACAAAAAGCCCGCCGTGGCCCGGAGACGGTCCCGCTCCAGCTGCCACAGTCTGATCTGATCTGTCACGGTAGGCGGGAGGACAGATGCTGGGACACCCTTGCCGTTGGGTTGGGCAGCGCTGTGCTTCCGCAGCTGTGGGTGCGCATGCGATAATAGGTACGAGATGATTTGATCGGCAGTGATTCCCATCTCGATAGCTCGGCGGACAGACTGTCTTGTGATTTTGCCGGTGACCAAATTGGGGAAGCGGTATTTGAGGTTTGTGAAGAGGGAGATGAGGGATATTTGCAGGGGTGATGAGGTGTAGGCGTAGAGTCGGTAGTTGGTTTCGATGATGATGAACCCGGAACCAGAGCCACCAGACGGCCCTGCTGGCCCAGTCAGGGAGCCTGTGACAGGGTTGCTCAGAGCGCTCGAGTCGGATGTAAGTGTAGTTGCGAGACGAGTGGGATAAAAGTGTGTTGCGTCGGCGTCTTCTTGGTAGACAATACCAAAATCGGCGAGGTCCGCGAGAGTGCGAAGTTGGTTGGGTGTCATATGGCTCTTGTCGTAAGACGATCCGAGCTCCAGGCTGCTCAGGAGGAACAGAAACGAGAGAACCTCGACGCTATCCATGCCGATGGCCTCGGCGCTCTCGACATAAAGAATCAAGATATGCCAGACCTGGGTATTCACGTCCTGGAGCACAAATCCGAACCCGTCTTTCGTTATATCGACACGGTTGCCTCGGATCTCAACTAGGTGTCCCGCTTGGAGAAGCTGTTTGACACCCTTGCTCAAACTGACCGCGTCGCGCTGCCCACTTAAGGCACTCGTTCCAACCATGTACCCCAAAACACCTTCCCACTGTCGTCTAGCATATTCGTCCAAATCGGCGATCGAAGTCAGGGTGTGTGCTGGGGCTTGGGAGAATACACCGAAAGAATGCGAGTCCTCGGCACCCATCAGAGCTTGTCGAAGCGAAGCAGCGAATGGGTTGGTGATCATGTACGCACGGACGTTCTCACCTGTGAGGGTCGTAGAAAGGATATGAAGTCGACCTAATATTGAAAGCGCATTATCTCGTTCCCTTGTGTGAACACTGTCAGTGATGACTAGAGCCAGACCCGGCAGATAAGCCACTCACTTCTTGCTCTCTGAGTTGACCCAAACTTCCAGATCTGCCGTTGGAAGAGGATCTTTTAAATAGAGCAGAGCCATCACAAAGCATTTTGCTATATTCACCGTTAGCACAACAGTCCCTTCCATGTGAGTGAGCTCAATGTACCTAGATCGGGCAGCATGCGCCGGAAGATCGTGAGGGCTGTGGATGGCTGTTGGTATAGCTTATAAAAAGTCGTCCCGGGGAGCCCCTCCAGGTACTCCAGAGGACGGGATGTTGCACTCGCCATGGTGAGCTGTGAGAAACCAAGTTCTCAAGCAACTGAAGAGAATAAGATGTCGAAGTGGAGTGGTTGAATGAAATGACGCTGGTACGGTTGCCGAAGCGGCCATAAAGTGCAGCTCCGGGATGCTCCCGAGTCACCGAGAGTCGAGTACAATATACGTATTAACCCTCCCTATACCACTCCATCTCCAACACATTCATCACTTTTGAGAAATGGCCTCTCTTAGATTTGTCCGCTCTGTAATTGCCAAGGACTTCACATATTCTATCATTCACTTCTTACTAACGCATTTCGCTATCTATAGGTGTGGGAGTCCTTCCGAGCTACCTCGGGTCTGGAGCCTCGGTATGGAATTCATCCCAACTTGCCTCTACCTTTCAGATATCGGAGAAGAACTAACATCTCACTTCAATTGAACTAAAGCTTGTTAAATAATGTAAGTCTGAGCCAGTTTTGTAACGGTTTATATTGGATCACTGACCTCTATTATAGCTCCGTGTTACAGCTGCCAGGCCGGGTGTAGTCAACTTTGAACTGGATATTCAGAAAGAGCATACAGTATGTCCCTTTGTGCTGCAGTCTCTCCGGCAAACATCTCTGTGGATCTTTTTAAAGACCCAACTTCTCACATGGGACGTCATCACTGATATCTATATCATCTAGAACCGCCTGAATATCCTCCATGGAGGCACTATTGCGAGCATGGGTAAGAGATCCTCGTATGTGGCGCGAATGCTGTGATGCTTGGCTAAAAATGCTCTAGTCGACCTCGGAGGTTCGCTGGCTGTGGCATCTCGTGGCTTGTTCTCGACAGGTGTGTCAACGGACCTGAATGGTAAGTTTATGAAATAAGCATCACGCCTGACTTCTTCTGTTTCTAATAAATTCTCTTAAGTCACATACTTGAACTCAGGCGGCAAAGTCGGTGACCGAATCATGGCCGTATGTCTTTCTCCATCTATTCTTCTCAGTCTCTCAATCCTACCAAACGAGTACTAACTTTTGACGTTAGGAGGTGACTTGTGATAAATGTATGCTATGCTATCTGACTTCTTCGTCACGTCTATTTTGCTTAATATGTTGGCCATGAACTAACTAGCCGCGCTTAGTTGGCAAGACCCTTGCTTTCACGAACATCAAGTTCACGAACCCCAACGGATATGTCGTTGCCCGTGGGAGCCACACGAAGTGCGTACCTATTGTATTTCCAGAAGTAAACTGCTAATGTCGCTTAGGTATGTGACCCAGGCTTGGAGGGATCCCAATAACATTGTAGAGGAAATGAACAAGTACAAGGACCAATGAGAACGAAATTGGGTATTACGATCGATGAAACCAGAGCGTTTTGGTCGAACAAGTCACACATTTACTTCAAGTCATTAAGACGTCCAAAGACAAGATCAGTCGACATTGCACCAGCAAATTTGAGTCAGAAAAGACCGATTATAGAATACAACGAGTCTGTTCATATCCCCAAATGATACCCACGGGGTTTCTAGCGCCAGAAGGTGTCATTTTCGGGGTAGAATTCACAGGCCCCCATATTCTATGTGTAAAATGAAATGCTGCTCACTCAAAAGCCCCCTCAGAGTACAAGGAAGCAGAAAACTTGAAGTGATACCAACAAATTCCTTTATTGAGTGCTGCTGTTACCATTTAACTCGCGAAACAATTCATACAATATCTTCATCCTCATCAGCCCCCATGGCCTCATCCTCATCCACATAGTCATCTTCGCCAGCTGGCGCCGCATCCTCAATGGTGATATCTCCATCATCCATAGCCTTCACCTTGGCCTGCGTCATCTCAAACACATATTGTCCAAGGTGCTCAACACTCTCCATCGGCGTGCCCTCAATGGCGGCATTAGCTTCCCGCGACGACGGGAACATCTCACCAGGCGCGAGCATGAGCTTGTCCGGTCGTTGCAGAAGAAGGTCGAATGCGGGCTTGAGTTCGTAGCACGATTCGAAGACTTCTCGTCGGCCGAGGACATACAGACCTAGTCGGGCGCGGGAGAGAGCTACAGTCAGGCGGCGAACGTCGCGCAAGTATCCGACGCTGCGGGTTCGTGTGAGAGAAACGATCACGTCTAAAACATATTAGCCATTCTGATATTTTGAGTGACGTAAATACGCTCTGGGAGGAAGTCAACTCACAATCATTCTGTTCTCCCTGGTAGCGATCCACTGTCGTCACAATCTTAGGCATTCCAAACATTGGGTTCTTTCCACAGCGGTGACTCAATACATCCCGGATCAGGGCTGTTTGCCCAGCATATGTGGCTAAGATCGAGATTTTAGAGGCAGGGTAGCCCAAGAGTCGCATGTACTGATACATGGCCACTGCATACTCCGCTTCACCCAAATTCTGGATAAAGTGAGGTGTCGGCTCTCGCTCTCCAGAACCCTGATAGTCGGGGACATTGATGAACTGGTAGTCGAACTGGAAACCGGCATTGGCCTGCTGGTACTCGGAGGCAGTTTCAACCACTGGAAGATCTCCGAGGTCCTTGTACCGCCAGCGGAAGAGCTCTGCAATGCTAGGTCGTGCGCGTCCCTGCTTATCCAAGTTAATCACTGGGACACCCAACCGCACCAGTCGCAAGAAGAGACTTTGCTCGAAGTGGGCATATTGACGGAAAGCCATGTTCTGGATGATAGGTGAGTTCTGGTAGTGATCACCGCAGAGAACAACACGCTTGAGAGGAAGTTCGCCGTTCTTCATGGTTTGCAGAGCGTTAGGGATGAAAGTCTCCACTTCAGTAATCTGTGCAGCTTCTTCCATGACGACGTTGTCGTAGTGGAAGCCTAGATCGGCAATTTCTTGCCGGCGCATGGCTGCGTGAGTCGAGGTCATCGCGATAATCCGAGCCTCCTTGACGAGGAGATAGTTCGCTTTATCGCGGGGTTGCCTCAATATCTCGAATGGCCGGATGTCTTCCAGCTCAGAGAAGATTCGAGCAATATGGCGTTCGCAACCTGCAGCAGTATCAATGATCGCCTCCTTCGCCGCTTGGGCTTCGAATAGGGGTTGGGGAGCATCTGCAAAGTATGATTGGAACGGGAAGGATGCGACAATCTCGTCATTTGACGTTCCTTCGGAATTGGCTCGATCCCAGAATTTGGCCCATGTTGGCTGCACGTAAACTGTATTGAAGTAGCCTGCAGTCTCGCATGAATTTCCGTGCGCACCCTCGACCCCAATTGACGCCGCCAAGCGCATCACTTCTGACAGATAGTGATTGCGGTTGTTAAGGAAGGATTCGACTCGTCCATACTTGCTGTAGTTGGAATCAGTGTCCAATTCTTCCTCGCCGTGACCCAGTCGCAACAAGTGTCGTTCATCAATATCAAGGGCGATTATTTTCTGGAATAACTGATTGAGGGCCTGGTTGCTGTGTGCAATGAGTAGCGTCCGTTCATTCGGGAAATTGTGGTAAATGTTGTTAATTATTTGGGTGGTGACATCAGTCTTTCCAGTACCAGGCGGTCCCACGATTACGGTGAGTCCAGGCTGTGTTCCAGATGCGATGGCTTCCACCTGGGCGGGTGTGAATCGGATTTTGTTCAGTTTGGGAGTGTCGACGGGGTAGGGGCCGGGGTTTGGTGGCTTGTATGTGGAAACACGCATGCTGCTAGGCGCCAGCTCTGTCTCTGCAGCCTGTTCCCGGCGTCGCTTCTTCGGCGCATGAGACTCTGCTGCAGGCTCTTGGTGAACATATTCAATAACATAGGGCGGGCCAAAGCTGGCATTCTCAGCGCCCGAAGGTTCAATGCCCGGGAAGCTTTCCACCAAATGAGACCAGTCCAAAAGCGTGTCTCGGAAGTCGACAGTGGTAAGTCGGTTTGGCAGCTGTGTGTATCGAGCACTAGCGGGATCTCCATAGCCCAGGAAGATGTCTTGGAGCCAGGAAGGAAGCGACATATCAGAGACAATAAGCTTTTGCATTGTCTGCAGAATTGACTTGAAGTTATTCTCCCTGCCCTTTCTCCGTGCAACCACATTTATGAGGGGGTAAATGTCCGGTTTACCTTGGGCCTGCTGGTCCTTATCGGCTTTGAATGCAGCCGCATCCAAGTTGACGATCAATCTCCTCAATCGTGCCCTGGGCTGAGAGCCATTTGCCTGGCCACTATTTTGTCGCAATGCGCGGCCTTGCTCGTCAAGTACCTGTACGACCTCGGCCGTTCGAAGATGGGTCATCCGAGGGGCTTCAGATGCACCTTGTTCCGACTGTGACGAGCTCGACTGGACCGCCAAAAGATAGACGACGTCATCGGGACGGAGTGATTCCCATTCTCTCCTAACATTATCTGCAAGCCTTCCCACCTCTATCGCAATCTCAGCTCGAACAAAAGCCGGGTCTGTTGCCCCGACCTTTGGTGGTGCGACATCAATGATAGCAGGCTTCGAAATTGGAATAGCCATTCGAGAGAATCCCTCGAAATTTAAGCTTCCATCACGTGCTGCCTTTGGCTGCATGCGTTTGACGACGGACTCCATATCCTTGCGGATTTGGAAGAATGCTTCTGATCGGTACAGGAGGAAGGAGCGCCAAAGGAAATCTCCAAGACTCAGATACTGGAGGTTCAACTTTGGGATTGCCAGAGGCCTCGATCCGTCGTATGTCTCATTCCTCAACAAGGCCGGGTCATAGAGGGTTTCTTCCGTCGGAAGTGGACTCAACTTCTCGACAGCTTCTTGGAAGGGCACCTTGCGTTCATAGGATGATGCCAAAACTTCCAGATAGAACTGACGGCCTGGAGTGACATGCGCTGATTTTGGGTAGCTTGTGCGGAATCCTAGGTGAGAGCAAAGGCTCTGGAGTTCCGACTCGTCCAGAGAAGATAGCTGTCCCTCTATATCCGCTCGCTGCGCAATTGACCCCATATTGGAGAGAGCGAGGATCATGAGCTTGTCCTTGAAGAATTTCATTGAGGTTCTTTGCAGCTGGGCCAATTCCTGGCAATGCAAATCGTAGACTCCCTGCGGAGAGAGAGCCTCGCCAGAGTAATCATCAATTGCAAATTCGACAAAATGTTTGAGGAGGCTGTGGAAGTCGCGCAGAAGAGCATTATCAGGCACACGGTAGAGCTCTGATAGGCGAATAACCGACAGAAGGTTGAGGTCCTTCAACAACGTGTTCACATAGCGCCTAGTTGGAAGCTGACTTTCGAGATCAACCAAAAGCTCAAGGAAGCGTTCACAGTATAGCAAGTTCTCAGCCTGATCCTTTTCGGGTCTGTTCAGCCTATGAAGGAAATCCAAGAGCATTGTATATAGCCATGAACGTTCAAATCGCATCTTTGCTTTCAGTGCCTCATCCCCAGCCTCATACCGCTTCGCAGAGGCTCTCCATGCCTTTTTTAGTGTCGGGGCTCTTGCAATAATACGGTCTCTGGCCTCCTCGCTGGCCAGATTGTGCCAGACCGAGATAGAAACGAGGGGCGCGCATTCTTTGCGGATCAGGACGTTCTCGAGTGATTGGAAGGCGCTGATAACAAACGATATGATAGAGAGTCGAGAGCGAGTCGGAAGTGAATGATCAATGCTCATCGAGAGAATACGGTGGAAGAGATTGGAGAAGTCATCGGCGCGGTCGGAGAAGATATCTGCAACTGTCAGCTTCGTCGCGTTATAGATCTCGTCGCATTGACTCACGCCATATCGGTAGGTGCTCGCGATGCTTCACGCTGACGATCAATGCAATCAACAACACATGATGATTCGACGCATCCTCTGTGTAAGTCGGCCAAAGAAACCTGGAGAACAGTCAAGTCAGCGTCGCCCTTCAGGCATGACTAGAGGACACTTACCTCTCAAGAATGTTCAAGTTCTCGAGGATCAATAACGAACGACTGTTGAAAGCCTCTGCTTCCAAAGGATCCCACAATTGCTTCTTGATGACATCTGGTTTGGCCTTACGGACCTTCGTGTTCAGCCAGTGGGCCTTGGCTAGCTGCACCCACGGGCTTTCTTCACGGAAGTCCACCACTGTAGGCGTGTATTCGAGACTCTGCGCCATGGCAGGAGTCAATAGCTTCCTTAACCTAATAAATCGGAGTCGGTCAAGGAGGTGTGAATTGGCGCGGTCGGAACATATGAATGAAGCTGGGGGAGCTTTTCCAGAAAGTCTTGGCTTTGAGTTCCGCCGAGCCGCAGTCCTCAATCAATCCGACCACTTTGTTTCCCTCCTTCCTACACCCATCTGAACTTTCTTCTACTTCTTATAATCTGTATTAAAGGGACGATTGAGGAGATCGCTGACAAGAATCTGAAGACCGCAATCAAGAAAAGTCCAAAGCCCCTAAAAGACGCTCGAGAAGGCGCCTACCAACACGCTCGAGACGACTCTCCGCGACAACAACTTGAGACAACCCCTCAAGGGTCTCTTACGAAGGCACCTGGGTAGACGCTCAGAAAATGGCCAACGAGGACGGTGCCGGTGTACATGTCTACAAAAGACTAGTGGACAGTCTCCTGGATCGCGCCGCGCAGGTCAAGCCCGACAAGCAGATCGAACCCCCTTTGACCGAAACACACCTGGGCGAATCGATATGGCAAGTTCCATCTGATGATGACAAAGCTACAAAGCACTTGAGCCCACAAACTAAACTTGCGGCCGTGGAAATCGCATTTCGCGAGAAGTTCTATCGCGTTTTGGTACGGCCTGTACAAACCTCAGTCCCCAGGGCATTGTTAACAGTTCGCCATAGGCCTCGACTTCCATTGATGACCCTACTTTTATTCAAATCTGGAACCTCCTTGACATCGTCTCGATATTTTCTGATAATGGTCAGTCGCACTCCCTCCGCAATCCATGCCGATCTAACAACCACCAGAACAATGCGAACCCGGTCTGATTTTCTGGCTCATTGAAGAGCTCTTGGATAGTCAGACCATTGATGGTTGCCGCAAGGTGTTCGACTACTTGGAATCCCGAAGAGAGAGGAACACCAAGGTCAGCATGGCCCCTCATCTACTGGATCTGTCGCAAAGCTGACCCCGCAAAAGAAACATTTCAAACAGAAAAGCTTGGTTATTCTACGATCATGCAATGAGCTTCTTCGCCGGCTCTCGCGCGCAGAAGATACAGTGTTTTGCGGGCGGGTATTTATCTATCTCTTCCAGAGTTTCCCACTTGGAGACAAGAGTTCGGTTAACCTTCGCGGCGAGTTCCACTCTGAGAATGTTACGACTTTTGACGAAATTGCGAAAGAGCCTAGCGAGAAGCAGGAGCAGGATACAACAATGACTGAAGGGGCTGAACCCACGGCACCGGGAGAGGCCGCGGCGGGCCAGGCTGAGACCCCTTCTCAACAAACATCGAAAGTGCCGAAGGTTGTCGTTTCTAAGGATGAGAAGAAATCAGATGAAGTCGACTTGGATGCCCTCTACCCGCTCTTCTGGAGCCTTCAGGCCTATTTCTCCGCACCGAGCAAGATGTTCGATGCTGAAAGGTTTACATCATTCAAGACAGGAATGGAAGCTACGCTGGCTGCATTCAAGAACATCAACACTGAGATGGAAAATGAGAGCTCTGCCCGAGCCTCGGAAGATGCCCGCAAATCGAACAAGCGCAAGCGCATCGCGGATGGTACTGAAGTCGCCACTAGCTTCAACCCGAAGTACTTGACCAGCCGGGATCTGTTTGACCTCGAAATCAGCGACACCGCCTTCCGACGACATGTTCTTGTCCAGGCTCTTATTCTCCTCGACTTTGTGCTCTCTCTCACGTCGAAGTCCAAATCACGCCTGGCCAACACGACAAACAAGTCTGTTCTCTACGGTTTCACTTTGAACGAGGAGGATACCAAGTGGGCGACCAGCATGCGAAAAAGCATCGAGGGATATCTGCAACAAGGGCCTGGAGGCAAATTCTACTATCGCATGGTGGACACAGTCTTGTCTCGAGATAAGAACTGGGTGCGGTGGAAAGCCGAGGGTTGTCCATTGATTGAACGACCAGCCGTCTCGGCAGCGGAGTATACGACTTTCCGCGAGCATGCCACCAAGGCGTATGCCAACAAACGCCTTCGTCCATCCCCGATGGGCTCTCTTGATTTGAAGTTCCTTGCCGACACCGAGGCGCTTGCCAATATTGAGCGTCTCAAGGAATCCGACCGATACAGCGTCCCTTCCGCGGACTCGTTCTTGAAAGGCATTATGGATGATGAAATGGACATCGATATGGCGATGACCGACGAGGACAAGGCGGTTGCCGAGGGCGCTAAAGCCAGCAAGTCCTGGCGAATCTTGCGTCTTGCTGCGAAAGGAAAGCTCGCTGCATTCGACAAAATCGGAGAGGGTAACAACCTACAGGTCTTGTTCCAGAGTGCTACAGCGACTGAGGATAATAATGAGCTCAGTTCCTCTGGCGATACCAAGGATATCTCCCAGTCCCTCGATGGAGCTCAGGACCCGCCTGTTAAAACCAAAGAGCCCGCTGAGGACAAAGAGCCCGCTGAAGTGAGTGAGGCTGCTGAATCCGAAGAGCCTGTTGAGGGGAAAGTCGAGACGGCTCCTGGCCGATCTGAGAGTGCTCGGGGCCTCCAGGATCTGCCCCGGGGCACAGATCATAAGGAAATGCAAGTGGAAAACAAAGACGTCATCAGCGAAAAACAAGACCCAAGCACCGATGAAGAGGCCCTTGCCGCCACTAGCGCCTCGAAAGAGGACTCTGCCACGTAAAGCCAGATTGTGGCTTGAAGATATCATGTTGGATATTCAATGGGCTTTGACCCCTTTTTGTCCGGAGAAAATCCCCCAATGAGCAATGAGCACCGTCTGGCGCAGTCACCCTGCGACCAACCACATCCAGATTATCCAGGCAACTTGCAGGATTTCCTGCATCAATATCACGGCGCCGACGGCGCCGTTAGTGCCGTGATCTGGTAGCGAGATTACTACATCCGTGCACCTGCATTATCTGCGACACATCTACTGGAATGGTTCAGCACTTTGTCTTTTTTCGAATACGAATACCAGAGTGCGTCCTGGGTTGCAGACAGAGTTAAACCTTCATCTGCCCTAATTTGGGAGTCATTTCACGAGCCTTTGTTTCCCCCTTCTTTTCCCCTTCTTTTTCAAGAACCCGCCCCTCTTCAGGGTCGCCATCAGTCCAGCTTCACGGAGCAGAATCGGAACAAGATGTCGCTTAAACCGAAACAAGAACACGAATCAATTGGGCCCATTGGCCGATTGCGGCCCTAAACCAAATCCGGCATTCTACGGGAAGCGGGCCACTAGTAAAGGCGATGAGACTTCATACCCGTGGCCATGGAGACTAAGGACAAGGACCTCAATGAATTAGCTAACGTGGAGACCAAGATTCTTTAGCTGATCGGCAACTCTAATACAAATGACTTGAAAGGGTTCCTGCATGAAGCACTCAGTAGCTAAAGTAGAAAAAAAGGAATCACGTTCTGTCCATGTTCTCCAGAACTAATTTCTCACAAGTGGCGGGGTTGGCGTCGCAGCCATGTTTCACTTTTTCAATTTTCCAATTTTTTTGGTATCAGTGAGAAACCAGCGGGTAAAATTAAGTAGTTTTTGATTAAGCAATACGGAGTACTCCGTAATATTAACCGACTTCATCAGAAACGACGAAATCAATCAAAAAAAGGAGAGAATATGGAGTAAGTCTCCTGAAGTACGGAGTACGTTCATTGTACACGAGATCAAAAAAATCCCCATTGAACCGTTAGTTGCAGAAGTGGGCACCTTTTTCCCCCTGTCCACTGGGCTCCCCCTTTTTTCTTGTGAGCTCAGAGAAGAAACTTTTCGAGTAGTTCGTGATATACGATATACTAACAGAATAGGGTTCGAGAAGAGCAAGCGAAGCCAACAGGAAAATCGCGCACTGATCGTCTGGGGTTCGATGCACCCAGAGGACTATGCGTCCACTCCACTCACGTAAACAAATCCAATAAAAACCACATGGGAAGTTCAACAGTCCGAACCACTATCGACACAAGCGTCGAGTTTAGTCTCCATTAGTGGACACCCGCTATACAAGAGACGGAAGGAGGTATAACGGTAGGCCATGTGGCCCGATCTAAATGCACTGGCCATGTCTATCTTCTACGGAGGACGGAGTATGGATTGGACCGATGTGCTTGGAGATGTCAGATAAAATCCGTGTCTTTTCTTTTTCTTTCTACTCTTGCTGTGACTCTAATCCTTTTTAGGCAAAACCGGAATATATATTCAACTTTCCAGATCGGGAACTGTACATGTAAACATCTACATACGTCTACAAGTATCTACAAATGAAACACCTATTATGCTCTTCTCTATTCTCTAGTCCGTACTTTGTGGTACGGCATGTACCAGCGATTGGTTATATACAACATAGATTAATTCTAGTACTCATCAAGGGGGAAGCCTCCATTTCGCCAAGAGATCGGCTTGCGTCACCCACTTAATATTCTAAAGTCCGATGGATAAATGGGAATAAAGATTACTAGGGTATTGTATGAAGTACAGCTTGTAAGCATACTACAATATACGTGGCTTGATACTCCAATATGCTGGTGTAATAGGTGTATAGGTGTGGGAGATGATGTTCTTTCCCCGCACAGCACGTTCCAGGATGTAGGGAGATTAAGGACAACGTACATCATACGATGCAACGGTATGGTCCTGATCTCTGGGTTTTAATTTTATTTCATCTTCAGGGTCCAACCCGAAACACCGAAAAAAAAAAATTGTCGGCCTAGTTAGCGATCGTCGAAATCCAACGGCTCCGAGTTTTCTCCTCCGAGATCCACCATAGCCTTGGAGAAGCGGTTTTGTATACTTCTGTATACTTTTGTATACCTTTGCATGTATGTGATTCGGTCTTTGGAAAAGGAAGACACACTTCTTCCTGTTAATCCTATCCGATATCCGATATCCGACCCGATGCTCTTTGCTAGAGTCCTTTCTGACCCACAACCTCGAATGAAAATATCATTTCTATTTCGTACTCATACGGTTAACGCCTCATTTCACCTGTGACTCGAATTGTTTCACGTCGATTGTGGAGATTTCCAGGGGAGCTGTCTCTCCTCTTACAACTACCGAGCCATGGTATATTGCTCTCTGGACAACTTCTTCACTAGGTATCTAATTCCGAACTCCCGATTCACACGCAAGGCCCGCATGGTGGTCTTTCCTGAAGAAGGAATTATCGAAATTTCCTTCGGACGAGGCTCTACAAAGGTTATATCGCTCCGGTAAAACGGGGCCCTTTCTGCAGTTCTAAACATTGCTAATATAATTCTCTATATTGGTTCGTTTGATTCGGCATTCTCTGGGGTTTCCAATCGATTATATATATTGTTTTAATATATATCAACCCCTCTCATTTCTTTATTTTTTCAATTTTATTTGTTTACTTACTTCCCTTGTTCTCCCAAGTCATCTCAGTGGGTAATTCAGTCTCACCTTCGCTTCTTTCCGAGTCAATATGGAGTTTGTGGCGGGCAGCCCGCTGAGTGGCTCTCCTTCGATAGCCCTGCCCAGGTGAGGGTCCGGCTCAGCTTGCCTATGGATCCTCAGCACGCCACTAGCACAGCCGACTAGGCCTTCCCACATGGCCTGGTATGCGCGTTCCGGTCTTACATCTAGACGGAGCAACGGGATTCAGGATTTTTTTTTCTTTTTCCTTTCTCATCTGTCTACTCCGTACTCCGTATACCGATCCGAGCTATGATCCTCGGTCAATTCCACATTTTGCCTAGAGAACATAAGTCATACAAGTAGGGCTTTGTCTCTCTCCCCTTTATCTTCCTTTATTTTCCACTTCCGGGTCTCAGGTCCCGCAGGACCCATTTGTCCCCTTTACCGTGCAAGCTTGAGCTGAGTTGACGTGGTGGTTCCCAGCTTTTCAGCTTAGACAGACCGTATGATTCACACAAATCCATATGCCCTCCATGAGCATTCGGCATTATATAGAGTCTGTTCTGCATATATCTATTATTTTACCCGTATTCTGTTGGAACCTTCTGTATCACTTCGTATCCAGGGACGCCTTACGGGTAAAATGGCTTTAGGCCGGTTATGGGCATTGGATCGGAGGCTACCATTTTATTCTCCGAGACGATCCTTTTAGTTTCTGATACTAATACTAGTCCGTATTGTCCATACCATCTATACCATCTGTAACTTGATGTTTTACCAACGAGGTCAACGGCTGCCGCTATGGACCGTTTTGTATAGGATCTTCATCCAGGTAAAAAGATCGAGTGTTGATCTGTGGACTCGCTGGATCTATGTCTTGTTGGACTTCTACACTGTCCTCCGTACATGTACAGCATTAGTCTCACACTCAGGCCCACCTGAGAACTGATTCACTTGAACCGTATTGTACCTTGTATCTTGAGTTTTTCCTTTTTCTTTTGTACTTGAACATTCTGATCTGTGTAGACTAATAACTAAGATGATAGCTATACTATCATGTTCCAAGTTGTATAGATGAGATTTATTCAAAGAGGTGGACCCTGATTCCGTTTAATGGCCCTGTATTCCCACTGTTACCTCGCTTGGCTATTAACACCTATATGCCTCACAGGATATCTCCGGTCGATCCTGGCCTAGCGGCGTGTGTCCCAGGTACCACATTTTCACTTTGGTGGATGCTTCTCTCTCAACATCTTCTAGTTACTGCCCAGCTGCGTAACGATCATCCAAATCAATCGGGATCTCAGATCCAGAGAAAAGAAAGGGTAAAAAAAAAAGAATAATAAAGGCTGGAGACAGTTGTCCCGCTTGACGTCTTATCCTCGTTTGGGCCTTGTTTTTTCCTTCTCCTCTTCTGGAACACCGATTCCTCTTCTGCCACGCATGCTTTTTACCTTTAATCCTCTTTCTTATTTTCTTCAAAGTCTGGAGAGCTTCACCCTTTTTACTTTAATTGCAGAACCCTGATCCTTTTTTTTTAACGGCACTTCGATCAGACCCACCAACGTCTCATATCGGGGGAGCCTACCGTTTCCTTTTTGGGCTAGAATTTCTCCTATTGTTTCTGTCGAAAGTCTTCTACTTCTTCTCCCTTTTCAAAGGACTTGTCGATTTTGAACTATCGTGAGTAAGGGCAACACACATACACACACCCGAAACTAGACCCTTACCATGTCAGTCGGCGGCCCTTGCCTTTGGTTGCCTTCATTATCTTCGCCAGTTCCTTCTCCCCTATCTGCAGTATCATCTCACCTGTCAGTCCGAAACAGTGAGAGACTCTCTTTAGGGCCCAGGACTATCTCACCACGGCTATCTGTGCAGAAGAAAGAGGAACCTGGCGTTCCTGTTCCTGTGCACGCCCCCGCTCTTCCTGTGGAGATGCAGCCGACTGGTTATAAGGCTGAGAACGCCTTGAATAACCCGGTGGCACAGCCCGTCAGCATGGGTTCAGCGCCGTACTTGGAGAGAGATGTTTCACGAGATACGGTCAACCACCGGCTGGAGGCGGCGAAACAGGATATGCTTCCACGTGTTAAGTTGGAAATCCCGAGTCTGAATCAGCGGAGCTTTTCAACCGTCCAGCCCCTGGTCGGACATGGTGGTCATCCTGGGGAGACGGGTGTTTCATCGTTTTCTGGCCATGACCCGGGAGACGACCACGAGAGAGAATCGACGATCAGTCCTGATGATGATAAGGATATGATGGGTAGTGATGACAATAGATCGCCTTCGATGGAGAAAAAGAAGATGAAGCGTTTTCGGTACGGAATTTTGTCTCCGAAGTACAACGCATTCTTGCTGACACAAGTATAGTTTAACACATAACCAAACCCGCTTTCTGATGAGCGAGTTCACTCGCCAGGCACATCCCGATGCGGCTCATCGAGAACGTCTGTCAAGGGAAATCCCTGGGTTGACCCCGCGTCAAGTGCAAGTCTGGTTCCAAAATAGGTACGGTGTTCAACTAGTTTGAATCGTGTATCCTTGGCTAACATAGATGTACTGTCAGACGAGCAAAGCTCAAGCGTCTCACTACGAATGATCGGGAGAGAATGCTCAAATCTCGGGCACTTCCTGACGATTTCGATACTACGAAAGTTCTCCGCACGCCCTTTGAGGGCAAACAATCAGGTGTCACTCCAGTGGCCTCTCCACAAGGCTATGGGGTCCCAAATCCAGATTTCGGGGCTTTGAGAACACTGCGTACCGATTGCTACGCCCGACCAAATGAAGACGAGTACCTCGTCTCGCCTCTCAGCTCTGCATCGACAGCAGGAACCTACATGTCCTCGACTGGACGAAATGACAGCCTGTCTCAGTCAAACATGATGTTCCGTCCTGCTGCGTCTGCCTCCATGTCCGATTTACATAGAACCATCCGCAACGATTACCCAGTCACTAGATCAAGCAGCTTGTCCGATGCATCGGCCCATCCGTCGCCATATGCGGGGTATCCTATGCAAAATCGCTTCGCGGGGCCCCAGCCAAGTCAGCCAGGTCTACCATATATGAGACGACCCATGGAATACGCTATGCCTCGTCATCCAGGTGTGGGACCCTATGACCAACATCAATCGTTCGAGGGCTCGGTGTCGCCGACAGACACTCAAGGTTCACATATTACCTACGATATGAACACCCTAGGTTGGTTTTTTTCCCGTTCTCTCGACATTTCCCAGATGATTTTCTAACATGCTCTTGTATAGGCGCCCAACAACAAAGCTACAATCTTGGAATGGGCTCTCAATTACCAACTCAAGGCCGACCCATGGCCACCATGCAGAACCTGCCAGTTTCAGCAGCCCAAGATTATCGGCCCTATTCCTACGACGCCACCGCAGGCCCAATGGGCACACCCATTCCCTACACACAAGCAAACACCTCGACTCTGAGTCTCCCAACTTCGGAGCCATCTTACAACTACCCCAACTATATTCAGCAGTGAGGGGAGCAAGACAGTGGGCTTTGAAAACGATCGGCTTCCACTCATCTTGTATACGACATCCTTGTTTTGCTTTGCACATCTTCTCTTCGTCTCCATCTCAACCTTCCTGGTTAACTGGTTAGCTGGGTTAACCAAGGATCCGCGATCTATATCAGCGAGTATTAATCATTAATCATTGTCATAGCGTTCATCATTCCTGGTTTCTGGTTTTTGGGTTCTCTTTTTGGGATTTTTTTCTTTCTGTGTCCTGTGTTATCAATTATCTTTTTAAAAGCTTTTTCTTGCCTGCATCTATATACTTCGTTTGTTTTCACACCATGTTGTTCCTATTCGTGTTGCGTTTCTTTTGGTCTGGTCTAGTCTGGTCTGGGATCTAGCGACCATTGTCTGGGAGACAGTTTGTCTAATATTAATTGTTTCTGATCTGCATAGCCGCGGGATGAAAGGTCGAAATGGTATAGAGATAGATGCTACTGTTTAGAAGCAGACAGACCATCGAGTCTACAATTCACTTGAACCAAATAAACCAAGTTGTCCTTTCTCTACTTTCATCGCGTAAACACCGAATATCTGATTATTTGGTACTACTCCGTACTGGCATCGGAATTTGACTTATCAAGGTCATAGCTCCCGATGCAACTAACCCTGGCTTGCATACCATAAAAGCCTTGCAAGCACAACCCATCAACTCAGCCCCGGAGGTCATACAAATTCTATCCATCGAATCAGCATCAAGACAAAAGTAATCAAATTCTTCTTTTCTCAACACATCCACTGTCAGGCCACATCGTCAACCACTCAAGCGACCTGTATTTGCGAGTCTCCGCGATGGGCCAATCAGCGTCCACCGAAACAGAACACTGCACCACGTGACACCACCTCTCTTGGCCAATCAAAGCCCAGCAATTGGTAATCACCACCAATAGACTCAACCTCTGACGCATGCAGAACAGTATAAAGGAACTCGTAGAAGCAGAATGTTATTTTCTTTTTCTCGGACACTCTCATCTTGATACAAAAATAATCTCATTTCTTACTCTTTCATCCTTCAATTTTGTAAACTCACAAACTCCTACTTCATCAACATCACCTCTCAATCTTCAAAATCCAACGTCATATCAAATCAAACCACCAAAATGGTCCACCCCACTACCACCTGCTGCAAGACCAGCCAAGATGGCTCCTGCGTCTGTGCGGCCCAGGCCAAGTGCTCCTGCGGCCAACAGTCCGCCCTCCACTGCAGCTGCAACAAGGCTTCTTCCGAGAATACCGTGTCGGGTCCCCGCTGCTCATGCCGTATGTGGTTCCACTACTCTGATAATCTTGAAGAAACATACGGAGTATATATTAACATAATCAAAACAGGCTCTCGCCCAGCTGGCCAATGCACCTGTGAGCGCTCCGTCACTGAGAACAAGCCTATCGCTGGTGAGACCTGTGCCTGTGGCAGCCGTCCTCAGGGTGAGTTTTAGCCTCCTTCTAAAAATGTGATTTGAGGTGTTGAATGCCCTGCTAACTTTGACTTTAGCTTCTTGCACTTGTGAGAGGGCTGCTGCTGTTGATTCCGCCCTCGAGGTTGACTTCACTGGCACTGCTTAAGTGACTCGATTCGTTCTTATCTCTGCTTTGATGGGGCTTCTCCGTCATTGGAAACTGCATTTTTCATCCCAGCCTTGATGGGGTGGTGGCGTCTTGGGCTTGGGCGTTTTTACCGGTTGTGGTTGCTTAGGGTTATCGTTACCTACTGAATGAGATATGAAATGAGACTTCAATACCATCCAATCTTTCACTACAATATTTGTAGCAAAGAAATAACCGCAGGTGACGCCTAGGCTAGTCTTGTTTAGTACACTAAAAGCTATCGAAATGGACTTGGTTGGCTTTAAAACGGGAATATACATACTTCTTAAAATAAGCTTGTTTGGAATGGGAAAAATGCAGATCGAGGGCAATATATTCAAACAATAATAAGCCAGTCTCTTTTCCAAGTGCTTTTACTATGTATTTTTCACATAGAACCAGTCTGTTGAGATATAGTTGTGTCCAGGCTAACAAATAAAACTACAACTTATACTTACACCCTCCACCGCCACATCGGACCAGTATTCCTCCGGCGCCACACACCGCCACAGCGGAACCCGAGCTGATCGACAGCGGAAGTGACCCAAATGAAATACGGAGCGGACAAGTCACGGGGATGGACTCATCTCGACTTCGCGTGCTGCTCGGCCTATTTATCCTGGGATCTCTAAACTGGGCGCTATTCTGTAAGTTGCCGTGGTTCGGATACCTCCGGCCCACACCAACCAACCATTGCTGACCAGCTCCCCCAGAATTCAACTCCCTTACACCACAACCCCCTGTTTTCCAAGGTGCTTCCACGAGCCCGGAAATCCATCGCCCGAAACGCTGCATAGCCAATGCCCCAATCGACTCGCCAATATAACCGGGACATGGTTGTGTGACGTTGTGCGTCCGATCGCGAACCCCCTGAGGTGATAATCCCGCGTGGCATGCGAGGACGCACCTCGATCGAAACCCCCGCCATACCATAATCGTCTTTTCATTTTTTATTTTTTCCCGCCCGTGGACTGGTAAACACGCTACGCTATTGCCGTCGCTATGTCGTCGATGCGAGGGCTCGTGCAGTTCATTGCTGATTTGCGGAATGCCCGCGCTAGAGAACTCGAGGAGAAGCGCGTGAATAAGGAGCTGGCCAATATTCGGCAGAAGTTTAAGTCTGGAAATCTCAATGGCTACCAGAAGAAGAAATACGTGTGCAAATTGCTCTATGTCTACATTCAGGGTTATGATGTGGACTTCGGCCATCTTGAGGCTGTCAACTTGATCTCTTCGTCTAAGTATTCTGAGAAGCAGATCGGATACTTGGCTGTCACGTTGTTCTTACATGAAGAGCACGAGCTACTTCATTTGGTTGTCAACAGCATTCGGAAGGATCTGCTTGATCATCATGAATTGAATAACTGCTTAGCCCTGCATGCTGTGGCTAATGTCGGTGGTAAAGAGCTTGGAGAAGCACTCGGCTCGGAGGTTCACAGGCTGCTCATCTCACCGTGAGTTTGGGACGTTGCTTGTTTTTGTTGATGATTATTCTGACATTTTCCAGTACCTCCAAAGCTTTCGTCAAAAAGAAGGCTGCTTTAACCCTGCTTCGGTTGTACCGCAAATACCCCGGCATCGTGCGAAACGAATGGGCCGAAAGGATCATATCAATTATGGATGACCCTGACATGGGAGTAACACTCTCCGTCACCTCTTTGGTCATGGCGCTAGCTCAGGATTTGCCAGAGGAATACAAGGGCTGTTATGTCAAGGCTGCGCAACGATTGAAGCGGATTGTGGTTGACAACGAGATCGCTCCGGACTACCTCTACTATCGCGTACCATGTCCATGGATTCAGGTTAAGTTCTTGCGCCTGTTGCAGTACTATCCTCCATCAGGTACGTTTAGTGCCGTTGCAACTTATAACTCAGTTTCTCACATATAATTACAGAGGACAGCCATGTTCGCGAGATTATTCGAGAATCTCTCTCCCAGATGATGCAAGCTGCAATGGAAACCCCCAAGAATGTCCAGCAGAACAATGCCCAAAACGCCATCCTTTTCGAAGCCATCAACCTCCTTATCCACCTCGACTCTGAGCACAATCTCATGATGCAAATCTCCGCCCGCCTAGGCAAGTATATTCAGTCTCGGGAGACCAACGTTCGATACCTTGGTCTGGATGCGCTGACCCATTTCGCTGCTCGAGCTGAAACACTGGACCCGATTAAAAAGCACCAGAACATCATCCTGGGCTCGCTTCGAGACCGCGACATTAGTGTTCGTCGCAAAGGATTGGACCTGTTGTACAGCATGTGTGATACCAGTAATGCCGGCCCCATTGTGAACGAGCTTCTGCGATACCTGCAGACTGCGGATTATGCCATTCGAGAGGAAATGGTACTCAAGGTCGCCATTCTTACTGAGAAATACGCCGCCGATGCACAGTGGTATATCGATATGACATTGAAACTGCTCTCACTGGCAGGAGAACATGTCAACGACGAAGTATGGCAAAGAGTGATTCAAATTGTGACCAACAACGAAGAACTACAAGCTTATGCAGCACACACCCTGCTGGGCTACTTGAAGTCCGATTGCCACGAAAGCTTGGTGAAAATCGGCTGCTATGTCTTGGGCGAGTACGGCCACCTCATCGCCGAAAACGCAGGCTCAAGTCCTATTGAGCAATTCCTGGCCCTGCAGGCCAAGATGTTCTCCAGTTCCGACAACGCGCGGGCCATGATCCTCTCGTCGTTTGTCAAGTTTGTGAATCTGTTCCCCGAAATCAAACCTCAGCTATTACAAATCTTCCGCCTGTACAGCCATTCTCCCGATTCCGAACTGCAGCAGCGAGCATTTGAGTACCTGTCACTGGCGACCCTCCCGACTGACGATCTGCTGCGAACGGTCTGCGATGAAATGCCGCCATTCTCGGAGCGAACATCCATTCTACTTTCTCGGCTACACCAGAAGACAGCCGGTGCGAGTGAGAAGAAGACCTGGGTTATCGGTGGCAAGGACGCGAATGCGGACAAGCAGGAAATGCTCTTGGCACAGAACACCGGTCTCAAGCGTACCTTCACGACAATTGTTCATGGCACGCGCACTGGGTCCGGCAATACTCCAGCGAGCCCGGCAAGCGCATCCAATGCGGCCAGTGCATCGGGCGACTTGGCAGGCCTTGATCTCAGCGGTCCATCAGCCCCAGCTCCCAACATGGCCAGTGCCGCTCATTTGACCCCAGAATGGGATATCGGCTACAACCGACTGTTCTTCTTGCGCGAGGGTGTGCTTTTCGAAGATGCACAGATCCAGGTCGGACTGCGCTCGGAGTACCGAGGCCCTATGGGTGTCGTGAAGATCTACATTTCCAACAAATCTACGTACCCCATCGGGTCTCTTACCACCACCGTCGACAACCCGGCCTCTCCTCAATTGAAGATCGACACGAAGAACCTGCCCGAACCGACAATTCCGGCTGCCGGGCAGACACAGCAGACTCTATTCTGCACCGCCCATGGTCCCTTCACGGATGCGCCTACCATCCGTATATCATACTTGGCCGGTGCTCTCCAGGCCTATACACTGCAGCTGCCTGTCCTGATGCACCGCTACATGGAATCCTCGTCTCTATCAGCCGAGGAATTCTTCAAGCGATGGCGCCAGATTGGCGGTGGACCACTGGAATCCCAGAAGACCTTTGGCTTGCTGGGTAAGAACAAGACCGTCAACGAGAGATTCACTCGGAGGGTTGTCGAGGGATTCGCATTCAAGATCTTGGATGGTGTCGATCCAAACTCTCAAAACATTGTTGGGTGCGCCGTGTACCAATTCGAGGGAGGTAAGACGGGCTGTCTGCTGCGGCTGGAGCCCAACTACGAGAAGAAGGTATGTATTAGAATTCTTCGAATTATTTTTGTGTCCTCCTAACTCTTCTCAGATGTATCGCGTCACTATTCGTGCCACCCAAGAAGAGGTCCCGCAGGCACTGGCCAGACAGATGGAGCTGAAGCTGGCGCAGGGCATTAAAGCAGATGAAGCCTTCGATTAAGGCGTCTGCAGGTGATATGGAAGCATTCATGTATATCTCTAATTGGATTACCAAGTAAAATATTAGCAAGGGTTCCTGGTGGAACAGCGCATCTCTTTGTGTATAAACCCTTGCCAGTAAAGTAATAAATAGAAGTGCTATACATACGGTACATCTAATGATCAGCGTTCTGAGTGGTGATAACCACCAGAAGCCTAACACTTTTAAGTTTAATCTTCACGAAATCATAACTCATGACCCACCCAACCCTCAAACTTAGACAACACTCGCCTCCGCCTTGGGCGGCCGATCCCCGAAGATCGTAGTCCCAACTCTAACCTGATCACTCCCAAGAGCAATCGCCCCCTCGAAATCCGAGCTCATACCCATACTAAGCTCCAATGCAGCCTCCTCCCCAATCAACCCAAGCTCCCTAACAACCCGATCCCTCGTCTCCCTCAAGCAAACAAAATCCTCATTCTCATTTTCCACCGTCGTCGCTCGCGATCTCGCAATAGCCCCAATAGTCATGAAACCCTGCAGCTTAAGCCGGGGACACTGTTCACGAACATATCGACAAAGCGCCGCCGCGCCGGCAGGCTCAATGCCAGCCTTATTCTCCTCGCCAGATGTATTAACCTGAACATAGATTCGCAGCCTCCCATCCTCGTCGTGGTTCGTAGCAGCCATTTCAGGGCCCCTCTCGCCCCACCCCTTATCCAGCAACTTCGCCTTCTTCTCCGAGTCTACACTCTCGACTGCCCACAGCCCGCGCACGTCCCGCGCAAGCGTTACGCACTTGTTGCTCTGCAGCCCGCCGATGAAGTGCCATTTGATAGTTGCAGGTAGCAGGCGCGATTTCTCGAGTAGTTCTTGAAGGTAGTTCTCGCCGAAGTGGAGTTGTGATCCTGGGGTTTGGTGCAGTGCCAGTGCGTCGGATGCGGGCTTGAGCTTGGAGACAGCGACGAGTCGGATTGGTTTGCTGGGGATTGGGGATTGGAGGGCGGCTGTGCTCATCCGCGCGCGGACGGCTGTTAGATTTGAGAGGAGGGCAGCAGCGCGCGCTGGTGTCGCTGGGGTCATTGTTGGGGCTTGCGGTAATGTGTTGGTTGTCATTGCCGGTTGGGTGGGGTTGTTGTTGGTTTTGATCCGTTGGTTGAGGTGGTGTACTCCTTTTGATGATGTATTATTGAGGTTTTTTTGGGGTCTGGTCCGAATCTAGGTAGGTAGGGAATGCAATGATGTGTCCAATCAACTGAGTCGAGGTAAATCAAACCCGAGCTATGGGCCTCGGGATTAGAAGGCGGACTTTCTATAAGAGCCTCAGGCACTAATTTCCTCGGAGAGTTTCCCGTCACACGTGATTTGTATGCACCGCCACATCCCATCCTGCGCCTCACAGTTTATTTCACTTTTCCGTTTGCATCCTTGAATCGACAATGAGATCATCTATCTCGATCTATCCAATGTCAAGTGACATGCAAACTCTATTTTTTCCCCTTCGGCGCTAGACGATACAGTCACCCGGTAGGTATTCCCGATGCGAGATCCTGGCGGCAAGCCAGACAGACCTCTGCTCCAATCACGGATCTGGACACTCGGAAAAGAGACCCCTGCGGAGCGCCGGGTATGGGCGGATCCCAGTTCGTCTCAAACTGTTAGGGCTGTCTGGCTCTCGGCTGGTCTAGTCCATCAGATTGTCGCTGTTGAGTTTCAAACTAGTCCTCCCTTTGATGCAGGATCTCGATCTTATTTTTAATGTTTCTGCATGACTTTATTTCCTGCCTTTGTTGACCTGTTGAAACAGAACAATAGCCGCCGCCATTTTCTTTTTCTTTTTCTTTTTCTTTTTCTAAAACCAATCTCGTTTTCATTACCTCACCTATAACCACTGTCCCCATCAGAGCGCCAAGTTTGCTGCCTAGATTCTCAATTAAGAGTAGCTAGCTGGTATAAGTCTAGACTACCTGTCCAAGGGCCAAAATAGTGGTACCAAGTCCCATCGCGCCCTCGGCGAGAATACCACCTGTCTGATGTAACCTGCAGCTCTCATCGACGGATGGGTACAGTCTAGGCAAGGTATAAGCCAACTAATGATATATAAGCCTAATAATATAACTTATAATACCCCGTGGTAATCAAAAGAAGGGTTTCTTTGACGTCAGCTCCAATCAATAGCCGTGGGTCTGTTCATAGACACGGTCAATGACCTATCTCATCATTACATTAGGCAGAACTTAAAGAGCTAACTCTCCCATTATATCCGTCCTTTTTTTCCTGATCCCCCAACATCTTCGACTCTCCAACATCATCACGTCTCATTTCAGCTGGTCTGAACAACCCTTTCAAATCTCTGAGCATCTCGACATCACCAGCTACAAAGTATACTTTCCGCGGCTTTCCGACTAGGCTTAGTAGCTATACAGCTCCGACGCTGGAAACCATTTTCACACATTTACACACCATTGGGCATCTGACATCCTCATTTTCTTGCCAATACACCATTATCAATATCCATCTCGCAGTCATTCTGCCCAAGGCATTCTGAAACCATAAAATCCATATCGTTGTCCATCGTCCATCAACAATCAGCTATTAAAAACGCACTGCGGGTACCTGCGGGACACCCTGCAATAGTGAACAGTCAACTACAACTTTGAAGAAAAGCATCCAACAAAAGCAATATGTGTCGCCAATACTTCACACTCTACGAATGGTGCCAATGCGAAGAAGATGCCGGCAACAGCGTCTGCGCCGCCCACCGCCGGAACGGCTGCCCGGGGGTCAGCGTCGAGACCGTGCACATGCACTGCTTCTGCAACTCGCATGCCACGCGTGGCTTCAAGTCCGAGAAGGAGACCCGCAAGAAGGAGGATAAGGTGCGCCGCCGTTCTCAGGATTCCCTTGGTGAAAAGGATTCTTTCGGGCGCCGTTGGTATCAGTGGTATCAATGGCGGGGTCTGCGATCGCGTTAGTGATGACATTTATATTTGACGTCTTTTTCTCTCTCTTCTCTGTCTATCTTTTCACAGCTTTGGTGTTGGGGATTTGCGGTTTCGGTTTTATCTTTGGAAGATAGAATTCTGCGGGTTTACGGTGTTCCATAACGTGGATGCAATGGTCTAGAAGATCTGCATGAGATTCGATTCTTGTCCTTATTGGATTCTTTTCATTTTTTTCTTGTTTTTTCTTATATTGGACCTGAGTTCTAATAGAACATGAAGCATGATTGTGGACTGTTACAAAACCTATCAATAAAGAGAATACAATTTGATTGTGGTTATAGTTAGACAATAAGGATTAAGTCAAAGAAGATCAAAGAAGATCAACAATCAAATCTAGACAAAATATAAAAATGTGCATATGTATGTTGTTGTATGTCGTTATTCTATGGTCTGGTGATCGACCGAACCCCTACCCCATGTGGCTTAACCCAAACATGTGAATCTCCACCCTTCCTTTGTCTCTTTGTTTCTTTTGTTTCCCCTTCCTTATTCATCGAACTTTGACCTATTATCTATCGCCTTTCATTTCGCATTGAATGAGAAGAAACATCGTGTATTGCCCTTTGTAGCAGAGTCGACGTCTGCAAGATGGAATACAAGTTCCCCTCCACTCAGGAGGACCCGCCATTAGGGGACAATGGCATCAAGAACAACAATATTGATGAGGCGCATTGTGAAATGATCGATTCTCTGAATCGCCTGACTCTGGCGACAGCGACTCCATTGCCTTCATCACCTCCTCTTTCTCCTGTTCCATCCCATCTTCCCCCTTCTAGATCTGTTCAAGCCACTCGACCTGTACCTGCTATTCCTCTGCAGCCCAACCAACCCGTTCAAGCTGTCTCTTTACAATCAAATCAGCCTGTGCAATCTGTCTCACCAAAGGCCGGTTATGTTTCTGTCCGAGACGAACGACGCAAGTCAATTACACCACTACAAAAGCGCAAGTCCGCTGCATCTCTTCGTTCTGTCTCACAACCACTCAAATCTTCATCTCCAACTCCTGATCCTTCACGTCGCATATCATTCACCTCTGTGGGGTCGCCAACCACCGCAACGTCACCCACGATGCACCCCGCACGCCTTGTCTTCAGCCCAGCTCCAGAAGCTCCAATCCCAACTGCTTCGTCTGTCGCTGCTGACCACTTCTCGAAGGAGCTTGAATTACACCGATCTGGTGGTGTCAACACTAAAACTGCAGTTGTTGTTCATGACGACTGCTACGGCCATCGTTACTCCCAGCTTGAAGCACCAAAACGAACTATCGACAGTATTGTCGAAAGACCAGAGCGCATCCGCGCCTGCGCGGTAGGCATTTCTGCAGCTTATGTCCGTCTCGGCTCTCGGTATGCGGAAGATCTCGCGCCAAACCCAAGTTTGAGCTTGAACGAGATTGACGTTCCCTTTCAAATTATCAAGACTGATCGCAAGGTGCATTTGTCTGATACTGCTGTTACGGATGTTCATGGAACCCAATGGATGTCAGAATTGAAATGGATGGGGGACCTTGCAGAGTCACGCCTCCTCGTAGATGGAAATGAACTTGCAAGACAACGGACAAAAGAAGATGACGGGCTTGGGACAACTGGTCCCGCCCTAAATACCAACGATCTCTACTTATGCTCAGAGTCGGTGAACGCCTTCCAAGGAGCCCTGGGGGGCGTTTGCGAAGGGGTGGATCTTGTTTTCAAGTCTGGTCCAATCCAGCGAGCGTTCGTCTGCATTCGACCCCCCGGTCACCATTGTTCAGCTAACTTCCCTTCCGGCTTTTGCTGGATCAATAACGTTCATGTCGGAATTTCCCACGCGGCAACAACCTACGGTCTGACTCATGCCGCGATCCTTGACTTCGATCTTCACCATGGTGATGGGTCTCAAGACATCACATACGATCACAACTCCAAATTACTCAACAGAGCACAAAAGGCCGACTTGGCCAAAACTGATACCATGAAATTTAAGGAATATGAAGACGCTCCTCCATACACCAAAGCAGCAATTGGCTACTACAGCTTGCATGACGTGAACTCTTTCCCTTGCGAGAATGGTGAGCGGGAGAAAGTCATGGGTGCCAGCCTCTGTGTCGAAGCACACAATCAGTCCATCTGGAACGTCCATCTCGAGAAGTGGGACGATCTCGATGGGTTCTGGAAGTTGTATCAGACGAAGTACAACGCATTGCTCACCAAAGCCCGCTCATTTCTACGCGAACGTACAAGCGAACTCAATCAAGAACGACAAGAGAATCCTAGCTCTCCACTGCCCAAAGCGGCAATCTTTATCTCCGCCGGGTTCGATGCCAGCGAGTGGGAAGGCAGCGGCATGCAACGCCACAGCGTGAAGGTACCGACTGAATTCTACGCCAAGTTCACCGCGGATGTCATCCGCATGTCGCAGGAGGAAGGCCTCGGTGTAGAGGGGCGCGTCATCAGCGTCCTCGAGGGCGGCTACAGTGACCGCGCGTTGTCCTCCGGTGTGCTCAGTCATCTCTCAGGTCTGAGTGAAGACTCATTCAAAAGTGAGTGGTGGTCTCAGAATAATCTGAGAGAATTGGATGCCATCATGGCTCCAACGCCCAGCAAAGGGCGCAAGAAGAGTGCTGCCACCTACCTGACAGCCACAAAGTCCTTTGCGGCAAAGGCCGTCACCCCCGGCAGAGACCGGAGGTCCACCGGGGACCCGCAAGCCAACATCGCCGCCGCCCCTTTGCCGGAAGTGAGCTGGGCGGTGGCCACGGGGGAGCTCTCAAAGCTCATCATCCCCGATGGCCGCCAGACACTAAGCTGCCGCCCGGCAGAGCTGAACCGCCAGCGGCGAGAGCAGAGCGCCCAGGACGGGGGTCTTGACCTCAATATCCCCGTCGAGAAGGGGCGCCAGCTGCGCTCGCGGAAGCCCAAGGAGTCGACCCCCGTGCCCATCACCCCCCGCCCAGCCACCCCACGACGTCAGGCCCGAAAGGGCCCGAAGACCCCAAAGACTACCACTGCCGCCACGACCCTCCCTGCTGCCTCCCGCGAGGCCTCCCCGTCTGTGGGTGCCTCCCGTAGGAAGAGCACCAGTCTGACGCGCGCGGGAACTCCGCACCTGGGTGTCAGCCCCTTGAACCTCCCCCCAGTTCCACAGATTCCAACTTCCGTGGGGGGAGTCGGGGGTGGCCCCCGGATAATTCTCAACATGCCGGCGCGGGAGCCCGGTCGTGGCCGCAGGCTGTCCGGCGGTGCGGTTGACCACCACCGCCGCGGTCGAAGCTCAAAGTCACCTATGAAGGTGAAGAAAAATCGTGGGAGCGACTCCGGCGGAAGCTCGGCTGCTTCCACCGGCAGTTCTCCCCTGATCGCAGCCAAGGATGCCGCGATGGAGGACGCTTAGGGTGGCAGGCATGATCTTTGTTTTCTTTCTTTTTATATATACCCCGATACCCTAACTAGCTCTTGCATAATTCGTTGTTCGATTTCTCTAACCCTTTGTTGTCATTGGTGTAGACATTGTAGACCGTAACAGTAGATGGCGGTTTAATATACCCAACTCTCCGTTCTTTCTCCTTTCTAAGGTCGTGGTCTAAAAGAATACTACGTTGAATTGACAGGATTATGGTGCCTGAAGCCAACATCACCTCTACCTCCAAGGCTAACTTCGACCTAGAGACTAGTAAGGTTAAGCTCGATAAAGTGACCCTACTGTACGCGAAGTACGGAATTCCATCGAAAAGATCAACATATCTGCAGACTCCATCACCATATACATTCCCCATACCATGTCGGTCTATGTGATCATCGCGTGGGAAACAGACCACATCAGATTCGTTCGTTCCGCTTGCTCCATGAGTAGGAGTGGGTGCGGATCAAATTGGAATATGAGTAATCGGCCGTGTCGATGACTTTGAGGGGGACCTGAGGGATGGGCGTAGCTTTGAAATCTTGCATCGTACCTCCAATGCCGTGAAGTAAGCCATTGCCATGAACACGTTCCCACTGATTGTTTCGGATGGCCAGTGTTGCGGTAGCATGTGGCCTCGGCATATGATCTCAGTTTATATCTCAGTTTATATGAATTCCAATGCGTACGATGATCTGGACTGGCCCAATATTAACGGAAGCGGCTATTTCGATGCCATATCATTAACCATGCTCCGTGGAGGTCATATGTGCCCGGCTTCAGCCGCTCAAATACAATCGCTTTTTCTATCGCGGTTTGCGCGGGCAGTCTAAAGTTCAATAGCAGCTGGTGATGGATGCATAAATGGCTGCAGTCTAGGGATTTGGGGAGAAACATCACACAAGAAGTTCGATTTTCTCGCTAAGTTAGAGGGTCGTCTCGAGCCATGAAACTATAGCCCTGGCCTGCTTTAGCTCGACCTGGATGTGCTGGACTAATCTTACGATGACTGGCCATCGCCCGGTGGAATGTTTGAGTCGGATCTATTCGTTTGCATGGATCTCGTCCTAAAAGAGATTACGATACAATTCGGGGACGATGGGACCGGGGGGGTTATACTCACTGGTGGGGCGATGTCCTTCCAATATAGGGATTTCTACTACCTCATTAGGGTCCCGTTCCAAGGTTTCGAGGTTGTATACAGGGACACCTGATGGGAAAGGAACAACAACCGAAGGGTCTGGATACCAACCTTGCAAGGTGGTTGCGATATATATATATGTATAGGGCTTGGTAAGATGGACGTTGCATTGAGATTTGAAGCGAATTTCCAGTTGCTCCTAAATATATGAAGACCTTTCCAGACTTTGTATGGATTATAATAAATCACAGTAGTAAGGTATATCGTCTCAAGGATATTTCTGGTCTCACTTTTGATATCTCCTTCACGCGCAATGGTGTATAAAGCTTAAAGTTCGCCGTCGAATAACAAAGAAATGGCCAATCTGTCATCAAATGGGCCTGTGGTTTAGGGGTATAATACCCGCTTCGCACTACAACAGTGACTTGCGGGGGGTCCCGGGTTCAATTCCCGGCGGGTCCATTCTTTTTTTCCGTCCAAAAGTTTTTCTTCTTAACTTCGTGAATCTCTTCTTGCCAGGCTTTTCCTTCCTGGTTAACTATTTTCTTTTACGGTGCACATGATGAACTCATCCTATTAGAAAATTATAACACTTTCTTTTCCTTGTTGGTGCGGTTTCCTACTCTTATGCAAAACATATCAATATACATGTATATTGCGCACCTATGTATCCTCTAAAACTCCTGTCGCGGCCACTGGTTTAACTCGAAGAATCTCGAATCCACCCTCATCTCTATCCTCGCCTTTCTGGGGCCACAGGATCTGTCCCGTCAAAATGGCCCGAACCATCATATAGCATACGAAAAAGTACATCAACAACAATGGTAGTATCGCTGCACACGCAACAATTTCAATAGGCTTGCAGGAGAATGCCTTGCCAATAGCAAAAGTAGCAGTGATCAAGGCAGTATTAGGGAAGACGAATGAGAACCAGGTCATTGAGAAGACCATGCGTCCATGTCCAATCGCCGACCAATGGGCTGCGCTTGCAATAATGAAGAAAAATAAGGCTAACCTATAGGAAAGTTAGCCGAGTAATAGAAATAATCATGGAACCGAACATACCCCCAGAGCCAAAGACACGCAAAATTAACAACAATCCTCAATACATCGGCAGCCAGCGCCCCATTACCCATAAAATCGGCTGGAAACGACCTCTTCGCCCCAGCCGCCATAGTCACAAGCCCGGCAACTGTAAACCCGCTCGGTCCAACAGAAACAAACATACCAGGACGGAGATTTTCCCTCGGCAGCTTCTGTGTCATCAGCCGGTAGATGAAGGCCGAGTACACCATCAACGAAACCAAAAAGCCGACTCCCTGGATAGTCGTGCCGCCAATAATTACTGGCAGAGACTGCGACGGTTCCAGCTTTTCACCCAGGATTCCAGCGTGCGGGCCAATGATGAGCATCGGGTAAGCAGGGAAAATCCAGATAGGAGTCATCTGCGCGATGGTGAATGTCTGCGTCGACCAGAGAAGGAGGTAGATGCCCGCTGTGAACAATACGGCGAGAGTGGCATCGATCCAGAATAGAATACGGACTGCATGCATCAACCACGGACCCGTGTTTTCGGGCCCGTACTGGGATACGTTGATTAGGATCGTGCCGAAGGATACTATCGATGCGGGCACGAAGAGTGACTCCGTTGGGTGCAGGAAGGACGCCTTGAACGTATACGGATAATGATAGAACCGAACAAGCAGAAGAGCCCATATGATGAGATACAAAGCAATATTGAGCAGGAAGACAACGACGCCAATCGTATCCAATCCATTAAACCGAAATGGAACTGGTCCTTGTTAGCCATGTTCAACCGAACAGAATGAAATCGACCATGCACACCTTGATACAAGACGTTAGCCAACCCGCCAGTAGCCATAGTCAACGTAAAATAAGCCCATGTAACATGGCGAATGCGCTTCTTCCAGCTCAGCTCACCAGAAACCGTGCGTTTGAGCCCAAACAGTCCCAGCCCGTTATACTCCCGGGACGGACCGGCTTCCTTATCCGGCTTTGTCTTCACAGTAACCTGCGACGAGGCTCGCTGCAGTGCAGCCTCTAAAGCAGACGAATGAGCCTCGCGAACTCCACCACCGGCGCTTTCTTCAATGGTTCCCAGAATTGAAAGCGCCCGCTCGGCATCTTCTATCGTTGGCGTTCGGTACCCATCCTCGCCAGGAATTCGCATGTGCCGAGGCAGATCGGATTCGGTGGCCATCACTGTTTACTGCGATTTGACTCAACGAGTGTACACAACGTTGAACGCAAGCGTGGATAGTTTCAACTTCTCCCCTCCCGTTCGGGGTTTTCTATTCTGCCGCTTGCTTGGGGAAGATGGCATGGGCGGTAGTAGACTTGGTACCACAGAAAAGCTAGGACGCTAGCCTGGGAAAAATTATGTACGATTCTGGGTTTCTGTTGAAGCCCTTTTAATTAATAGCGATCGAAGAGCTCTGTAGAACAGAATAAACGGGTCGTTCGGGTCGACGTGGATTAATGTGGGGACCAATGGCAAGAATCTACTAGTGGCAATGGCGAACAGACGATTGATATTCCATTACATACAACGTTGTAAATAGATGAGGGTGTTGGTGCATCTATGGCATCAGTGTCCATTAAATTCTATCTTCTACCCCGAATCTCACATACTGGTTCTCCGGTATAGCAGGACGGTGTCACTCGTGGAGTTCACCTCGGGAATTGGCACTCATCCGGCGCCACTAGACGGTTTCCAAGGTTACTTTAGACTATCAATCCACAGGAACTAGCCATGTTTGAACAATGTTCTTGTTTTCGATCGAACAGTGTTGACGTACGTGGATGCTCGGGACCTCGGGAATATGTTCGAAATAGTGTAAAGTGATAAGCTTTATTGCAGGTGGAGTAGTCTACTCCGACTTATTTTCCGATCTGTTAACATACAGTCCAGCCCTGGAGATCATTTAGGTCTTTCATATATCCAAGCCACTATTTATACGATAAAGACAAAACAGGCAATAGGGCTTAGGGCTGAGTGCTATACTCTTGAAACACGGAGAGCCGAGGCATCTGCTGGATCTCCACTCGCCTACCAGATGTCCATGCCGTAGCCAGCTGTTCTACTACATCGTATAACTATCTTTCAGATCTAGAAAGTCGTTTCAGTCTATCATACTCCACCTCAGACATGTCGGGAGCGACAGACACTCGCAGATCGGTGCTCATCACGGGGTAAGTTACATGTGACTCTGGACAGATACCAACAACAGCTTCTGATATATACCGTAGATGTTCCCCAGGCGGAATCGGCAACTCCCTCGCGCGCGAGTTCAACCGAAATGGACTGCGCGTGCTGGCCACCGCTCGCGATGCGGCGACCATCTCTGATCTGGCAGACCTCGGCATTGAGACCCTGAGCCTCACAGTTGATGACCCGGAGAACGTGAAATCATGTTTTGCGGATGTCGAAAAGAGGCTCGGAGACAAGGGTCTTGACTATCTCGTTAATAATGCGTGAGTATCTTTTGTCGCTTCATATATGGACGGTACGGTACATTTGCTAATATCCACCAGTGGTCGGAGTATGTAACTTCACTCTCGCGGCTTCCGGCGTCGATAATTTGAAGCATGTACTGATTGATGCAGATTACACCGTCCCTGCGATGGAAGTAGAACTCGCCGAGGTTCGCCAAACATTCGAGACCAACCTTTTTGCGGTCATTACTATGTGCCAGACATTCCTGCCCTTGCTTATCAAGGCGAAGGGAACTATTGTGCAGATTGGATCCGTCGCCGGGGTAGGTTTGGGATAGATCCCTCTTCCCAGATTTTATCTTACTGACAATAACTAGATAATCCCATATGTATTTGGCTCTGTCTACAACGCCTCTAAAGCCGCACTGCACTCTTTCAGTGACACGCTTCGCGTGGAGCTGGCACCATTCGGGTTCGTTAGATACGGCCCCAAAACCAAATATCTGTTATGTTGTGTTTTCTAATTACGATCAACAGTGTCCATGTCACAACCATCGTTACTGGCGGTGTTCAATCGCGTATTGCGCGTACCGACCGTGCTCTGCAGCCGGGTTCCTTGTATTCCCCCATCGAGACCGAATATCTTACCCGTGTGAAGCATAGCCAGCACAACGCTATGCCGAATGACGCCTATGCTCGCAGTGTCGTTTCTCAGGTGTTGTATGGCTCAGCTCCGTGGCGCTGGTTGTGGCCGTGGGCTCGTGGTCGTAAGGCCTGGATCTGGGAGGGTCGTGCGAGCTGGTTGATCTGGATGTTGTCGGGTGGCTGGGCTTGGTCGGGACTGTTTGGGGGGATCATGACTAAAATGTTTAAACTATGGAGGATCAAAAATGCCTCGGGGAAATAAAGGGGGATCTTTGTGGGTTTGAAGTGTGAGTTTAGTCGATATAATGTTGAGATAGAAGACATGGACAAAGCTGAACATCTAAAGGAAATACATATAAAAAGAAACCGAAAATCTATAATATCCGAAGAGAAATACTTTAATAGCCATCCACGGAGGTTCCGTTATATTCGCGTTGTCCCCGAACCCATGCTGAGTCAGTTCGGGAACGATCGCTGGTTGGCTGCGGCACCCGATTTTACCGCAATGCAAGGTCACCCCGAAGACTTGCTGAAAAAGAAAGCTGTTCTGTCCCTTACCAACTATCTAAACGGGCTTTATACCTCCGCCCTTCCACACAAATTCCCCATCTCCTCTCTCCATCCAATTCATCATGTTCAAGCTTGCTCGCGGTAGACCCGTTGCGGCGGCTTTCAAGGCTGCGACAGTGAGTTATATCTGAATTCGATCGGGCCGTGTTCGGTTTATGTGGTTGAGCTGACTTTGGCTATGAACAATAGCAACCCTCCATCCAGAGCAGAGTCGCTTTGCAGAAGCGAAACCTTTCAATCCACGAGTACCTTTCCGCAAGACTCCTCAAGTCGGTACGTGCACCCGCGTTTCACCCTTCGGTCGCCCGAAAAAAAACGAAGGAACTCGGGATCGCTGATCAACAATCTAGTACGGTGTCGGTGTCCCCAAGGGTGATGTCGCGAAAACCGCTGAAGAGGCCGAGACTATTGCCAAGTCCATCGGTAAGAACAACCTACTGATTTCCCCCCTTTGAACGCGCTCGCTGAACATTACATGCCAGGTGGTGATGATCTTGTTATCAAGGCCCAGGTTCTCGCCGGTGGCCGTGGTAAGGGTCAATTCGACAATGGTCTCAAGGGTGGTGTCCGTGTGATCTACTCGTGAGTTCTACAAATCCGAGAACAGGTCGGGAACAATGAAGCTGATAGATATCTTTGCAGTCCCACTGAGGCCAAGATGTTCGCTGGCCAGATGATCGGTCACAAGCTCGTTACCAAGCAGACTGGCGCTGGCGGCCGTATCTGTAACTCGGTCTACATTTGCGAGCGCAAGTTCGCCCGCCGTGAATTCTACCTCGCTGTCCTCCTTGACCGTACCACCCGTGGCCCCGTCATCGTCTCATCCTCCCAGGGTGGTATGGATATCGAGGCTGTTGCCAAGGAGAGCCCCGACGCCATCATGACCACCCCCATTGACATCCACGTCGGTGTGACTGACGAGATCGCCCGCACCATCGCCACCGATCTTGGTTTCTCCGAGCAGTGCATCGAGGAGGCCAAGTCCACCATCCAGAACCTCTACAAGTGCTTCATGGAGCGCGATGCTACTCAGCTCGAGATCAACCCCCTGTCTGAGACCTCCGACCACCAGGTTTTGGCCATGGATGCCAAGCTTGGATTCGACGACAATGCCGAGTTCCGCCAGAAGGAGGCTTTCTCGTGGCGCGATGTTTCCCAGGAGGATGCCGATGAGGTCAAGGCCGCTGAGTAGGTTGCCTTGCTGAAAAAAAACAAAAAAACAAAGAAGCCCGGACAACATTGACTGACTTCTGTCTTTTTCTAGGCACGGTCTCAACTTCATCAAGCTCGATGGTGACATCGGCTGCCTTGGTAAGGATCCTGTTGATATACTTCAAAAGATCACAATGCTAATTCTCGCTTTTAGTGAACGGTGCTGGTCTCGCCATGGCCACCATGGATATCATCAAGCTTAACGGCGGCAGCCCCGCTAACTTCCTCGATGTCGGCGGTGGTGCCACCCCCGCTGCTATCAAGAGTGCCTTCGAGCTGATCACCAGCGACCCCAAGGTGTCCGCCGTCTTCGTTAACATCTTCGGTGGTATCGTCCGCTGTGACGCCATTGCCCAGGGTTTGATCAACGTTGTGCAGGAGATGAACTTGCGCACCCCCATCATCGCCCGTCTGCAGGGTACCAACATGGAGCAGGCCCACAAGCTGGTATGATTACAGTCCTCGTTTTCCCGTTCCTAGCTACGGTGCAAACTAACCAAATCTGTTACCTTCTAGATCAACGAGTCCGGCCTTAAGATCTTCTCCATCGAGGACCTCCAGAACGCCGCTGAGAAGTCCGTCCAGTTCTCCAAGGTCATCAAGATGGCCCGCGACATCGACGTCGGTGTTGAGTTCACCCTCGGCATCTAAAGGGTTTTTAGCTCTTTGGTTATAATGATAGAGAGGGTAAGGAGCATTTTCATTTGCCTTTTTCCTGGGGCTAGCGAACCGAACCGAACCGCCGCAGTGACATCTTAGAGAGATCTCTGTAATGCTTTTGCGCCTGTTCCTGTGTCATTTATTTTCTTTTTGTCACTGTATTCTTGAGTGTTTCTATGACCTAGATCAGTTCCTAATCGGGATGTGTGAGAGACGATATATTGATCTCTCATTGTTTAGTATGAAGTGTTCAAATAAATTTGCAGATATGTATGTAGGGTAGATGGCTGCTTGCACCGAGTAGGAATGGCTTGGATTCGGGTCTCGTATTTCCATGAATGTCTACTACATATGTAGGTATTAAGCGACTTGCACTGAGGTCCATGGGTCACCTGCAGGCTCCAGGGCACCTTCGAAGGTTACCTAAGGAACCCCCTCAAAATTCCACCCATCCTTTAACAACCTTGGAATGTTTCTATGAAAGTTTCTTCATTTATCTCAGTCTTCCATTCGACTCGAACCAAATATGGACCCCCCCACACAACCCATCATCGCCGGCTTTATGGCTCTCCGTGACAGCTCAAGCCGGCGAGCAGTGTATGTCCCACGTCCAAAATTCAGAGTCGGACCTGACAGCTAATACAAATAGGATCAACGGGATCCTTGATAACCTAAGTCCACATGAGATACGAGAAGTGAAGAGCCGATTTGAAACGATCACATTCCATTATGATTTGCTAGACAAACTGCCTATTGAACTGGTGGCTATGTTAGCAAAGTACTTGGATCTAGTTGATCTTGTTCTCCTTCGAAAAGTATGTCAGCGTCTATTTGGTTGATTGTGACGTCTATTGACATGACTATATTACAAAGGTCTCCAAACGATGGTGTGAAGTGCTCTCTTCAACCACCGTCCTCACCACTGCAATCAGATACTACATTGGGAAAAGCGTCATTAAGCCCGATTGTACCCTTGCTGACTTTGATACGCTTATTAAGAAACGAATTCAAGTGGAAAGAGGAATCCCTGCTGTTGTGGCTACAATCCCTAACGACTTGCCTCCCGATTTTGAGGGCGAGCTGAACCGAGACAATATAAGCTGTTTCAATGGAGTATGCGCGTGGATTGAAGAATCCAGAGACCGAACTACTATATTCATGGTGCACCTACCAACCGGCCAAAACAGAACCCTCACAACAGCGAATCGAGAGGAATTTACTCATGTCCAGGTCTCGGACAGCTTGGTATCAGCAATTTCTATTCGGGGGTATGTAGCCAGGAAAGGAATCTCACTTTTTTGAACGCACCTCTGACTAGACAGGATAGGTACTGTCATGTCTGGAACATCTCCAAAGAACAGTACAAGTCCTTTCGCATTCCTTCGTTGCAATTTGTTCATTACATATCCATCGGATCCAAGATCGCGCTGAGCTACGCGGATTCCGTAGTCCATTTCTGCTTTGACTCTGGAGTCGCCCGTTCCGTCAAAATCGGGCCGTTCATTCTTTTCTTGTCAGTACATGCAAAGGAAGATGGATTCTCTGTCGTTTGTGCCCGCAGAAAAAATGGCGACGACGTCCAACCATGGGAAGATGGTTACTTGTATTGGGACAAGCATCATTTGCAGACCCAGAGATTCTCTGTCCATGATAATAGGTTTATCTGCATCGGGGAGCAATATCGAGAGCTTCCTTTCAGACATGACGAATCATGGAGGTTTCAGTGCAAACCAGAAAACGCCACACCCCCATACAGAGGGTGCCCCAGTCAAAGCTCTACTTTGCTGAAACTGCGTATGGATAGAGTTTGTGCGTTTCGTTATCGTGCGGATGATCCTCATCCGCAACATCTTTCACTCGAGGCAGATGATCTGATTACTGTGTATTTCCACTCCACAGAGCTGGACTTCAGGTATCCTCACGCCAACCTAGACTATTCAGCCCGGGGGCCCGGGTTGATTTTTAGTTATTATGAGGACTACTCATTCTCAACAAAAATGAAATTGCGCATTAGCCGTGTCTCGCACGTCCCCGACACTAAAGTGTGTCGATTGGAATCCTTACGCACAGTAACTTTTCCAGGTGACCGGTCATGCAGATCGGTTTGGGGGGATGGAGACTTCGTTCTATCCCCTTCGGAAGACAAAATCTGGATCGGGTGTTTTGATGAGGCATGGCTCCCCTCTGGTGTCCCTAATATGAGGATTTCAACTTGGCGATTTGACGGGTAAAAAGTGGGAATCCGTTGAAGAAATGGCTATACTAATTAGCCAGCTATGTAACCCCTGCGAAACCTACCTTGACACTAGCGGATGATTGCAGTCAATACAAGCTCTTTGTCAAGCAATACTGTATGGATATGTAGATACCCCGATAAGGATCGGACCAAGGCCATATACATAGGTGAAGTAAAAAAACAGCAACATGTATCAAAGAGAAGAGTATCTAGACCATACAAATTTCAGACTGTCTTTCTCACTCAGAGCTAGTTTTTAGGTTAACATGTTATTGTTATTATCAGGGGGTAGTCTAAGATATAGTGTACGGAGTACTATTTAGTATGGAGAGCTATGCCTCGCAGTTTAGCCAGTCTAGCCACAGTCATGGATTATAATTACCGAACCTAAGAGTTAATGGCTTTTTATATTTAATATATAGTGCTATGTTATTATTATTGTCTTGATGATTGGCAGAATAAGCCAGCAGGGCTATAAAGAGATATATGGAGTACAGAGTAGAGGTTAGACAATTAAAGTAATAGCCCCTTTTTTCCAGATCTCCAAAATAATATATCCCAATTGGTCTCTTCTTTTCTTTCCTGTATATGTAACTCCGTATAACTTCATATTTCTGCAGATCTGACTGGCAACACATTTCCCCCTTCCCCGCAGAGCCCTTTTCTCTCAACCTTCCAGACACTTCGAGACTTTCTTAGTTTCCCTTGTCTCTATTTTTACCTATCACTTTTCCCCCCTTGAAGATACCCCAATTTCTGCGCGATGACAGAAGTGTTGATTATTGGTTGATCTCCCACGTTCTTTCGGCACGAGCACAAACGGTCCATCGCGTCCGAATTCCACCCCTCACGATCCCGTCGCATCCACCACCGATTTTGTGCTATATATACCTACACCCCTCCGACATGAGTCGTCTCGCCGACTCTCCTTCTACCAGGATTTCATTTGCCGGGGTACCAGACGCCCCGGGCAGGACACGAAACATTCCTGTACTTTCGTCGTCTGGTCAGCACTCGATGGATATCACCCCTCCGCCCACGGGCGCGCATGGCACTGACGACCGAATGGCCGGAATCACCAATGGCGCTGAAGCTGGGAACAATCCGTTGAATGCTCCGAATCCGGCTGTCGGTGCTGCGGCCGCAGCTCAGCAGCCAAAAGTCGTCCAGACTGCTTTCATTCACAAGCTCTACAAGTACGTTCTTTTTTGGTCCTCGTCCTTTGTCTCCATCCGCTTACTTTTTTTTTTTTGGAAAACAGTATGCTAGAAGATCCCAGTATCCAGCATCTCATCTCTTGGTCCGG